>OX371262.1:65661206-66261206 GCA_947311025.1 Lypha dubia | reverse complement strand
AAAATGAGAAATTTTCGAAAAATGAAGTTAGCTCTTTTAGCTTCTGTCACATACAATTGCAGGTTGCAGGTACAAAGCAATTAAATTAAAATTATTAATTTTCAACACTGCAAATCATTTTTGCGTATCAGCGATAATTATATTAAACTTTTTTTTTTGCAAAAGAAAAAACTTATTTAGCACAAGTTTTTTAACAAAACAATAGTGGTATTCAGTGTTCGGTGCAAATAATTTTGAAAAAGTGTAAATGAAAAGTAATGTATTTTTTTCGTATTAAATTTAGCGGAAAGTCTGTGTGTTTAAACTTTTTTTTTTGCAAAGGAAAAAACTTATTTCGCACAAGTTTTTTAACAAAACAATAGTGGTATTCAGTGTTTGGTGCAAATAATTTTGAAAAAGTGTAAATGAAAAGTAATGTATTTTTTTTTTTCCTATTAAATTTAGCGGAAAGTCTGTCTGTTTTATTGCTGGATTTTATCAAAAAGCTACGATATTTTTTATTTGCACTTTCGGAAGAGCATTTGCACAAAACACTGAATACCGCTAATATATTCACAATATAAAGAGCGAATATAAAATAAGTTTACACAAATTTTAATAGACAAAGGAGAGAATAACTTAGCTCCTTATTCATTTATGATTACAAAGCTAAAGTTATTAATAAAATCGATTTTCCCATAAAAAGTGCGTACATTAAACCAACATAAACTTTAATAATCGTTTATGAATATGGAGTTATACTTTTTGCCTTATATTCTGGCTATATACTAAACCAAGGCTTCTGTTTCAATTAAATGTATATGTACTTACATGTATCATTGGTGCTCTACCAAACCATAAGTCGACTTTATATACAGTTTTATAATATTTGATAATTAATATTATCAGGCTCAAGTTCAGTTTTATTGAATTAATGAAAATTCAAATGTTTTTCAACATAAAAAACTCTTAGTAATTTGAATTTTCATTTATTCAATAAAACTGAACTTGAGCCTGATAATATTTATTTTCATATGTACTAGAGTATCCACTCTATTAATCGAGTAAAGTTTTTCCATTATTTGATCGAATAATGAAAAATGTTAAATTCGATTAACGAATAACTCGAACAATTGATGTCAATTAATCGAGTAAAATGAATAATTAATTTCTAAAGCTACGTTCACATTTATCAAATATTTGTCCTAAACAATGTAACCAAGAGAGAAACTAATTATTCATTTCCTATAATTTCAATATATTTTTAATCATGGGTTGGACGTTGCCATTAAAGAGCTCAGTAAAGATTCCGCAACATTAATAAACGAGAGGCGAATTAATTCCGCAAGGTTCCCCAATAATGATAACTTTTTAAAATATAGCTCAAAAGCTGAAAAAAAGAGTTTCCAATCAATTTCTATAATCGATTGTTTTGCATTGAATCTGATCAAAATGTATGAGACGATGATATTTTAGAAGAAGAAAATCCGGATCTAAAAGAAAACAATCTCTAGTGTGAACCTCACAAAACAATACAAGGTCTTACAAATTAAAAAAAAAACTCGGACAAGCTGATTTAATATAATAGATGATTTCATGTAGACAAGACAAAGAAAAACTAGAAAATCTTTTTAATGCAATCCTGCCCCTGTCACCGACATCTACTTTAAGTGATGGGGTGTTTTCAACGTCAAGTTTTATTAAAACAAAACAAAAAACTGTTTAAGAAGCAAACATCTAAACTTTATAGTAAAAGACAATTTTAAAAATTTTTTTGAAGTCTCGTCAACAGTACAATTTTTTTTATCAAACATAATTTTTTATATGCATACTATTATTTTTTAAAAGTTTTACGACTTTATACGTAGTACAAATGAATTGTTATTTTATTGTTTATTTTTAACTACATTTTTGTTTTATTATTTGTTTATTAATATAATAAAAGTATAAAATCAAACACACATGTTTATTTCTTACGATGGATACAATTATTTGTAAATTTTTTTTTAATTATTTGAATTATTCGAGTTATTCGAAGAATTTAAAAAAACTTACTCGGCTAATCGAGCAATTTTGAAATCCCAAAACCGATTAATTTCTTACTCGAACAAAACGAAGATTCAAATAAATGGATACTCTAATATGTACATCAATATAAGTTCAAATAATAATTACGTTTATTCGTAATAATATAAAAAAAAGTTTTAAATTATTTTTAAGAGATGAATTAAATAAAATTTTTGGGAAATTTTACTTAGTTTGAGTTTAAAATAGTTGTCGTTTGGCGCTAGGCTTGGATCTTGGGAAATTTCTTGAATTTTACAAAATGTTTTTTGACAATTAAAAAAACTCATACTGCAGTAGTTTATGAATTACGGTCTAAACTACATTCTCTTCCTCTCGTTGGAGTACAAATTATTTAAAATACTAAAACAATTTTCACAAAAATCAATGCCTTCCGTACACTGTTGCACACTGTTATTATTATAAACTAATTATTTTACAAATATTTGGAAGATTAAAAAGTTTTTGATAGCGTACATATGTATATGGCGTTAAATAAACAATTTTTTTTTTCTTATCAATATGTAGTATATGAATTACTAGCTTTACCCGGTGTTCTTCTGTAACACTCATTCTCATAAAATAAAACTAATATTGACACATATAAATTTTGTAAAAATTTAAGGCAAAATGAAAGATTCTTAGATTCTTCTATTAAATGATAACGAAAGATTTATTTATGAGAGAACTATTTAATAAAAACTAATAGCGACGCAATTCTGAATTTTTAAATTGCAAGAAAAAAGTTCCTCAGCTGTGTTAGTGATAATACGTGTTAAGTGAATTCGCTTTGGTCTTGTTATTCAACGGATTTAATAAATAAATAAATGATTGCTTAGAAATATACATATTTTTTTTTTCCAAATTTTTGTGACGGTATGTAGAATTTATGCTTTTTTTATGTTTTATGTAAAATGCACATAAAAATGTTCTCATGATCAAAGGACACATAATTATAACATTTGTACAAATACAAAAACCTACAGATATTTATTTTCAACTAATAAAATATTGTAATGTAATGGACAATTTGTATCAATTACCATAGGAAGTTTGCTTTTAATGAAGACAACCATAGCCACGCCCTCACAATTAGTTCTGGAGAAAGAAAACTTTTTATCAATAAAACAACGATGTCATTTGCAGCAAGAAAGGAGTGACTGTAATATAAAAACTTTACAATGTTCTAGACGATAACTACATACATAAGTAGTAAAATATGTATGTACATATGTATAAACATGTTTAATGATGCTAGAAAAAGATAATATAATAATAGTGCAACAATGTGACATATTGGAGTTGTTCAAAAAAAAAAAAAAAAGAAAAAAAAATCAAGAATGAAGAACAACATGTCAAATGCTAACAATGTTTTTAGAAAAGTTTTCATTCATGTACTTGAAGAAAATAGTATTTTTGTTCTTTTAACACGTATAACAATTTGTTCTAGATTACAACAACTAAAAAAGAAAACAGTAAAGAGCACATTATTAAAAGTTGTGTATGTAGAGTTTTAAAGAGAACTCACTGACAACTGTACTAACATTATAAAATTTGCAAATTTCTTTTGTTTATTAAAATCCTTTACCTTCTTAATAAATCAATAGCGTTCAAAAATGATTTTTCCATACACAATTGTGGGAACTCAAAGCACACGCATTCTTCACACATATTCTTATGCTCTTATTTCTTCGTCAATATTCAAGCGACGAATACACATCGGCGGATGCTAACACATTTTTTTTTTGTCAACAGTATATCCCAGCAAACATCCGTGTTTTATATCAAATTTATGTAGTCTGAGAAATATTTTATGATATTAAATACTTTTGGCAATATGCAATATCTCTTATTTTACAAAGTATTAAACACTAAGAGAGAAGATAATTTTAAAAGACATTTTGAAACCTTTAATTTTAAAGAAAACCCATCAATTTTTGAGAAATAATAAAAAAGTTTCTTACCGAAATTAAAAGGACGATTTCTAAAAACAGAAATGATAAGAAATAGTTTAAAGAATTTATAAAATGACTTTTTTGTCATTCACTAATACTAAGGAACTGTTAATACAAGCCAAACGACTGGTTTGATTGTAATCACTGAGTGATTTTCATTCAAATTTTCTACTCAAATCACTGGTTGTCTTGTATAAACTGCACAAAAGCGTTGCAATACATTCAAAGTTGAACACCACTGTAATAAATGTACATTCAAACCAGTGATGTCAGCGCCATACACAATTGTGGAAACAAAAATCACATGTACGCTTACGCTCTTTTATTTTGCAAGCGTAAAATATAATTGTTTACTCTCATTCAGCGGGAAATATCGCAAGGCCTGTTTATAGGCCTCTAAACAGATATATTATATTTATATAAATATATATACGAAAATATAGAGAGGCTGGTTGAAATAAGCTGGAGCCACAGTATGTAGGTACATATTTTCGCAAATTTCTGAAAAATAGTGAAATATTTTAAAATTAAAAATTTTTTTTTTTTTGCTGCATAAAATTAGCTGTGAGCCCCTGTATTTGGCTATTGTAAACTTCAAATTATATTTATTCATTATTTAGACAATAACGGTTAAGTAAAATTTATTTAATAATCGTGTAGACTGCGATGTTTCTACATGAAAAGGTCATTAATTAGGCCTCGCAACCGCTGGGAATGTAAGAGATAAGAGTAATCTCACTAACACAATCGTAATTGACATCACTGATTCAAACATACCCTGTCGGAAACAAAACTAACTTTTAACTCACTTTATTGTATGGAAATCACTAACTTTTTTAACATTGCGATGTCCTAGGGAGTAGTCAGTTTTTCTTTGCATTACTTGTAGCTAACTTTAAGTTAGTTTAAATAAGTCAAAATGTAGTTAGTTAGTATACATAAAAAATATATATTTCACTTTTATTATTTTCTCAATTCTATATTCAGTAGTTTTATAGTAATAATTGTAATAATAAATTTTTCTTCAATTTTTTTTTCACCGGTGCTGTGCTGGGACTTGAACCACAGGTCATTGGATTAACAGTCTACGCGCTTACCACTCAGCTAAGGTACCACTTAAATAATGACAGCAAGAAGTTATGAAATACTTGAAATAATTTTAAGAGTTCCTAAATGAGTATATTTGTTGGCGCTCACCATATTCAATTATAAATGAGAGTATATATATATATATATATGTATGTATATACTCAACCTACTAATTGATTTTGGTTACGTTCTGCATTGTATTTTTCTAGACTAACTATAAAGCTAACTACTTATAGTTAGTCTAGAAAAATCAATTTAAAAGTTAGCTTTTCTTGTAGCTAGCTACACATTTGACGACAGGGTAGCTTTTCTTGTAGCTAGCTACACATTTGACGACAGAGTAAGTACATTTGTACATATGTATATAAATACATACATATATATTTCGTTCTAACATCCAAAAGAGAATATATTCAAAAACTGTTATATTTAGAAGAGCATGCATGCATGGTCAGGAGAAATTAATAAATTTCCACTCACAAATATAAAACGTTATACAGAAGAGAAATAAAACTCCAAATAAACTCTGTTATAATTTTATAAATGGTCGGCAACGCAGAGTATGTTTCTCAATGAGATTCAATGTGAAAAATAATGTGTTTTATTTGACGCTTCTGTAAAACAAAAACGCAGTATTCCTGACAATGTAGTCATAATCGGCCAAACACGAACAGATGCGACACGATTACTTACGTTTTTTAATATAATTTTCATTAAACATTTTTACGTTCTATTCTTATAAATTCCGTATTTACGTAAAAAATGGATGTGTGTAGCATTTTAGAAATTTAATTAAAAATTTTGCAATTTGATATACACATTTGCATACATATTGTACATACATATATGTATGTACATACATTCATTCATGCACAAATACACTAATACATGCATGTGTATGTACATAATTGAAAACTAACTGGCTTAGAAAATTATATTGGTTTATCAAAGGTTTATGAAACGGATTTTGTATGGAAGCTCATACATACATACATATATTAAGGGCTTAATAAATCATACTTACATAGTTCTTATGTATGTCCATATGCACATGTAAGCAAGTAAGATGCATAAGTATAGTTTTGTTACAATTATCATGAACTTATGCATGTACATTTATTTGCTAGTAATAAATTAAATGTACATATGTATGTAGTTTTAAATCGTGGATGATTAATTAGTCGCCGTGAAGAATATTAAGGTTTTTTCATGATAATGTAATAATATTTCTTCATTTGCAATATTTTATACATACATATGTATGTATGTATGTTTGTATGCATTTGTCTTTTTGCACTTTGTAGTTTTCGTCTTTGTCAATGGAATTGCCTGTTTAATTACAATGTAAAATATTTATTGCAAACAAATTTCAGATTTTTATATCCATGGGACTGTGTGGACATTCGTAAAATAAATTTTAAAATTACGAATGTGAAAATGAATTTCAGTTTCATCGATATTTATAATCATTTCCTCTTTTGCCATCAAGTATAAGTATTCAACAAGAAAAATTTCATAGTGCAAACGCTGACATTGAATCTACTCATATGAATACAAACAACTATATATCTTGTGGCACTTAAACACTTTTCAAAAAGCCATCAAACAATTGCATGAAATCCTTGCCTTAAATATAAAACAGAAACTGCTTTATGCATACATTAAAGAACGAAATACAGCAAATGATTTCTTTAAAAATTTAGTATAATATAAATGTATTATATTTTATTTATTTGTTGCGGGTTAGCAATATCTAGATATATATCCCGCAACAAATAAATAAAATATAAAACATAAATACTTGAGTACATGCTCAAATAAATGTAAAAATTTTATAATATAAATGTATATATGTATTTATATATCAAACGTATGTATGATCGTAATATAATAAGAAAGACTAATACATAAAAGGTGGTGGCTTAAAATATGCCTCCCTGAGATCACGGCAAATTCTCAGCAGCAAGACTCGCTTCAATTCGCGTTGAAAAACATTTACTTCCGATAACAAATAAAGTACCAAACAATGTGCCAACAAAGCATTTGACAAAGCAACTGGATCAAATATAAATGGGACGAAGCAAGGTGAAAATAATCACTTGAGATGCTGAGACTGTCTGTTATGAATTGCGATGTAAAAAATATGAAATTGAAAATTGTATTTTGACTTCTCAGGGTGATCAAAAATACAAGCGGCGAAAGTGGGCAAATATAATCAGCTGTGCTCTCGAAGCCACCATGCATGAATTCGCCTTGATAATAACTAAATAAATTAAAAACATTAAAAAAAAGAAAATCCAAGCAGGTCATTAATATATATTTTACAAAATTAACTTGTCAGCTCATGAAAAGTGCCAAGGAAACCCATCTTTTATAGAATTAATAGGTGCGACCATTTTGTAGTGATAGATCTGAGGCACATATTATAAAGGGTGTTCTTTATAGAGTGACACAAGTTTAAATCATAATAAAACAAGGAAATATATTTTTAATATCGATGAAACGCACTTTATTGGAAAGAAAATTTTATGAAATTAATATTTAAATATGATTTCTGCCATGTGGCCGCCACGGCTAGCGCGTTGAAGGCGCAATCTTGAACACTAATTTTCAACAACTTTTCGCAGAATTTGCGGCTGTATTTCGCCGATAACTCTTCGAATGTTGATTTCCAGGTGTTCAGTTGTTTGTGGTTTATCGACGTAGACAAGTGAGTTAACATAACCCCAAAGAAAATAATCTAATTGGGTTAAATCACACGATCCTGGTGGCCAATTAATTGGGCCCTTAAGAGAAATTATTTTTTCATCAAAAGTTTCTTTGCGTAAATCAATTATAGCGGCCGCTGCCAACTCAAAGTTGTTACAGTCTAAAAAAAACACCCTTTACAACCGATTTTGACAAAATTAAAACCAAATTAGAAGTGTTTATTGTTAGATGTGCACAGTTTATGTTTAAGTATTTAAAATAGGTTCAATATTTTAGTAGTTATAAGCGTTTAAAGTTGCTGCTGATAATTGCACAAGCTTCTAATATATCGCTGCATCGATGTCCAAAAAGTATATCTATATATTTTTCATACTAGACGTCTTCAAAGCTACAAAATTAAGTTGAACATCCGGAAATAATTTTTAATAAAAAAATAGTTTGTAGTGCGAAATATTTGTATCTTCGATAAAATTTATTGGCTTCGAATATGTCAGATTTATTTCCCATTTTTAATACATCCCACTTCAATGTATCAACCAGCATGTCGTATGAGCAATAATAAGGGTCATATTTCAGAATATCACTAAAGGCCATGTCAGATAAAACTTTTGCTTCACGTTGCGTTGCAGATTCGCTTTGACATCTAAGATAAAATGTAGGTACTTATATGAAACATGTCACATAAAGCACTTTTAACGCAACGCGAAGCCAAAAGTTAGGTAACTCTCATCTTTTTGTGCGCTTTGACAATTAAATGTAAACACTACCAACACTTTTTATAGGTAAAGTGAGTGTTGTCAAAGTTTTTATTATGTCATACCTATTGCTTTACGCTTTTTCATCAAAGTTAGGAACGTCACGCGAATCGACGAAGTTGTATCTGACACGGCCTTAATTGATGTATATTGCTTTAAAAACCAACTGCATATTTTATGGAGATTGAGTGGAGGTGCTTATGTACGTATTAGTAATATTGTGGTATACACAACAATAATACGTCGTAATACATTTAGTATGAGAAAATCAAAGCATACATAAATATTAAAAATATTAAAAATAATAAATATTAAATATTAAAATATTTATTGCAGGTTAGTTAACTATCGATTTACGGTTTTATTAAAAAAAATATTATAATAAATTAATTCATATAATGGAAGTTAATAGAGTGTATTGCACCGATGTTTTAGTAAATTTTAATAGCATTACTAAAACAGAGCTGATAATTTAAAAATATGCATAATGATATTCACCTTAATGATATTCACGGGCTTTTATTATTTACTAAAATACATGCATACATAAATTTACACATAATTGAAATGAATTTATGTTAAATAATCATTAAAGTGTGTCTGTTCATGTTGTCGATTTTAATTTAAAATATTTATTGTATGCGAATCGCAATTGGTAAATTGTGAAACCAAGTGAAGTGACGGTTTTCTAATTACTAGAAATATTTTTTTTATTATTAAAGGGTGTTCTTTATGGAGTGACACAAGCTTAAATCATAATAAAACAAGGAAATGTATTTTTAATATCAATGAAATGGGCTTTATTGGAAAGAAAATTTTACGAAATTAATGTTTAAACATGATTTCTGCTATGTGGCCGCCACGGCTGGCGCGAAGAATGCGAGAGGAAGACGCAATCTGGAACACTAATTTTCAACAACTTTTCGCAGAATTTGCGGCCGTATTTCGCCGATAACTCTTCGAATGTTGATTTCCAGGTGTTGTTTGTGGTTTATCGACGTAGACAAGTGAGTTAACATAACCCCAAAGAAAATAATCTAATGGGGTTAAATCACACGATCCTGGTGGCCAATTAATTGGGCCAATACGTGAAATTATTTTTTCATCAAAAGTTTCTTTGAGTAATATTATTATATTATTATTATTACGAATAAACGTAATTATTATTCGAACTTATATTGATGTACATATGAAAAGTAATCTTATCAGGCTCAAGTTCAGTTTTATTGAATTAATGAAAATTCAAAATTACTAAGAGTTTTTTTTATGTTGAAAAATATTATTATTTATATCCAATCAGTTTTTAGCAGAACGTATCAGTACTGATTTCAAGGCCGCTACACCTCTCATCAGCGTTCAATTGTCCATCTTTACAATTTTCGTAAAGTGGATACTAATTGAGAAGAATATCAACTATTTAACAAGTTTTCAACAGAAATAGAATATGAGAATTAATTTTTAATTCAATTTTTATTCTACAATGAAATAGAGCTGGTTAGTACGAAATTCCCTCATTACTGTTTGGACCTAATAATCAACACAAACTCATAGTCCGTTATCATCAAAGTATTCTACTTTGTATTTTAACGTTTTTGCTGTTTTAACTCTATATTAGGGAAATTCACATATTACTGTGACCCTTGTTATTAGGGTATTTATAGCTCGTGCCCAAGCGGAATTTATATTTTTATATTATTATTATTACAAATAAACGTAATAATTATTTGAACTTATATTGATTTACATATGAAAAGTAATATTATCAGGCTCAAGTTCAGTTTTATTGAATTAATGAAAATTCAAAATTACTAAGAGTTTTTTTATGTTGAAAAATATTATTATTTATATCCAATCAGTTTTTAGCAGAACGTATCAGTACTGATTTCAAGGCCGCTACACCTCTCATCAGCGTTCAATTGTCTATCTTTAAAATTTTCGTAAAGTGGATACTAATTGAGAAGAATATCAACTATTAAAATTAGGTTCTCTGAAAGAGAAAGAGAGATTTAAATTTTTTTTGTGTTATACATATTTTAAAGTAAAAGAACTCCATTAATTATAAGGCCTTTCAGAATCATTCTCGAAATAAGCGAATGCGGAAGGGCTTCCCCGCAATGACATCGTGTGAAAAAATATATGAGTATGGAATGGAGTGAGAAGGCCTTGCGCATCCAAAAGAAGGAAAAGCTCTCAAAATACTGAACCCACAAAAACCCACAATACCTCGTTCACGTCTGTGAAAAAATTTCTTTAATTTGGTAGAAGTCTTTTAAAATTCGGTTGTATAATAGGTGCATGAAGGGCAGCACAAGTAAGCTATTGTCTATTAATTATATAGATTATGGTACAATTGTTTGCATTTTTAGTACATTTTCTTATTTGTTGAATGAAAAAGCAGCAGACTTGTAATTGACAACAGTTGCTTGGATAAATTTCAAATCTTTTGTATTAAAAAAAATATATTTAAAAACTGTGATCAAATAGAAATCATAAATCGAAAACAAAAAGTTTCACTTAAATGTTTGCATTTTGTCTAAATAAAAAATAAAATATATCCAACCAACAAACACAATATTGTTTTAATATATTTTTCTTTTTTTGCTTCTGTATTTAAAAATAATCGAGAATTTTTAGTGGTAGTTTTTGTCATATCGACTTTTACTTTTGTCAACACAAATCTGTCCCTCGTCAAGAGACTTTGTATTTGTAAAAAAAAAATCAATGAACTTGAATTTAAGTTTTATTTTACTACGAAACTTTTCATGTCATAAAAAAAAAATCTGAATTGATACTTATTTACTTAAATACTTATGTATGTATTCATAAAAATCAAACTTGCGTTTTGAGTGATTCTTTTTGGTTTTTTTTTTGAAATTTCTCTAAAGATTGCAAACAATATAGTTGCAAAAAAATGGAAATTTAATGAAGCATTTTCTTTAAGTACTTGATAAATACTTTTTGTGATTTTTCAATGTTAACAAAATATAGTTTTTGTAAAAAACTTATTATTCTATTAACACTTTGCGGTTTTTCTTAAACATTCACCATCACTTAATGGTTCAAATTAAATTATGGTTTGTTGAATATTTTGCAATTTCGTTTTGGCATCAAGCGCCAGTTTTTCCAAGTTCTGAGCTTTCCTTAAAGTTTGCAGACTTTAAATCAATGTTATCTTAAAATTTTTTTTCCATAATCTTAAAAGGGCAAATAGTTTTACTTTTTAGCTAAGTCTTACCTTCTTTATATATTTATATTCTTCACCAAAAATGGTATGGGTATTTATAGGTTTGTTATTAGTTGTGTAATTTGCACAATATTTATATGAGACCAATAAAATATATGTTTATTCTAGATCCTTATAGATAGCAACGTTAAATGAGCCATGTCTGTCTGCTTCAGGATGCATTTTGTAATATTTTCTTTCGTAGTTAAGCATTTAAAAATTATATACGTTCGCATTATCGGCTGTCTGGAACTGGCATTTAAGATTGAATTCGTTAAATAAACTTTGATGTTTAAATTCAATAATAATTTGCATTTTTAACTTTATTACTGTTATAAAAAACCTTGTTGATAAAAACGTTAAAAAAATATCAAAGTAAAATTTAATAAAATTCTATTTATGACAGTATCTTACATTATGGTTCCATTACATTACATCTCTATAATAGATCTAACTTGTTTACACATAATAAACTCGAACAGATGTTTTCTTCCATGACAGTTAAACGCCATTCTGAACCTTCAATGTCTGCATGATGGGCACAATGATACAAGATATTTGTAAAAAGATGCCCAAAATAATAACATGCTAACGCCAAACATACATACATATGTATTTATGTTTGTATATTAAAAGATAAACAAGTAAACAACTAAAAAAAATTTAACCATATTAAAAGGGAAGCTTGTGTGTGTGGTTTCTATTGTACAAACAATTGGTTTGAGTAGAAAATTTCTATACAAGTATTGTGGAAACAGCATCTTCATATTGATTTTGTTTCTATTATGTTCCCGTTGTGGTACTTAAAAAAAACTAAGTACAGACATCAGATCTAGTTCAGAGTGTAACCAGGTGTGGGGGTGTTTTTTTTTTTTTTTGTAAAACAAGCACTCAGGGTATCACCCCCTGCACTTATGCAATGCATTCCGTCAGAACTTCGGTAAAGGGACAGGGGTTAAAAAAATAAATTGTGAAGATAAAGAAAAAGGCTTAATTCTCTTACAACTCTGCTATTGCGAGCTTTGTTAATTTTAAGAACTGTGCTGCAGTGGCTCTAGTGTTAAGTAGACGCATTAATTTTCTTAAGTTGAGAAAGCAGAAAGCAGTCGTTTTATTAATTGTTTTACTTTGTCGGTTCGGTGTAGTGTGTTTGACTAACCACTACTGCATGCCGTCTGCATGTAGCAAGTGAAACATAACACTTTTGTTATTGTTTAAATAATTGTTCACATTCCGACTGCATGATCAGAATGTATTATGCTGATCATGCATATTCCCACACATACTTTGTGTATGTGTTAGTTTAAGATATAGAATGTTTCAGCACTATTAAGATTAAATAAGAATTTATAACTAAGTTGATAAATGTGTCCAGAAGCAAATAATAAACTGTTCAACAAACTAATCAACTAAAGATCAAAGCAATTAATAATAAATATGAACATTTTAATAAACTCATTTATTCATATAAAGTTGAAAAATAATACGTTTATAACATCGGCGTTTCTGCTAACCGAATAAAGCGGGCGTTGGTGTATACATTATTTTGGAACAGTATGAATCACTGTAGAATCAGTTGATAGTGATCATTGCTATACCTTCATCACGTTAAATGAATAAAATGTCACATTAGTGCACATTAGAGAATTTTTTGGGATGATGATTGATTTGCAATGACCAGGGATCGAACCCTGGTCCCAAGTCATTGTTTGCTTTGTAGTCAATGCGCTAACAACTTCAGCCATTCGCCATTTTTTTTTTTTTCAGAATTTTTATATATATTTTTCCTTGGGGTATATTCAATCTTTAAAAAATGCCAATTATTAATACTTTTGTTGAAAAAATATTTTGATGCATGAAAAGCACAACAAAATAAATTCAGAAATATATTTGAAATTTTGGTGTCGTTAATAAAAATAAAATCGCATTTAAAAATATATATAAAATCTAGCGCAATAAATGTTTTAAAGTGCCTGAAAAAATAATTAAAAAACTTTAATTCGAAAATATGTTCAAACCAGCTGAAAGAGACGAGCTAGACGAAGGCATACGAATTATTGACTTTTCGAAATGATTTAATCGCATTAAATGTAATTAAGTTAAACTTTCTGACCAAACTTCACATTTCGTGAAAAAACATATTAAAATGTAGTTTTATCTTCCATCTGTATATTATCTACATAATAAACACAGAAAAAAATATTGAAATTTTTTTTTTTAATTAACCCTTTAATTAAAAATATAAAAAAAATTGTATTAAATATTTAATTTATTTAATTAAATTTTTAATTGTAATAAATAATTTTAGTTAATAAATGTATAAAAATTTAATTGATACTATTAATTTGTTTACTGGTGCAAATTTTAATTAAATTTTTAATTGATATCACAAATTTTTTAATTGAAATCAATTTTTATTTTTTTTCTGTGAATAGACAATAAGGTTTTCTGTGATAGAATGTATGTGTACATAATACAAAAGATTTTGACAAAACTTACACAAAATAAAAAATATTTTTCACTGAAGGGAACAATATCCTGTGGGTTATTGTGGAGGTTTAAAAGTTAAAAGAATATTGTTTTTCAAACTGGATTTGCAACGAAAGTAACACCAATAAATCATAATATTTTTTTTATGTTTGGATGTGGGCGTATTGTTGGAAATCTAAAGGAACAAATAAAAATACAGATAAATGATAACTTTAGCTCTCAAAACGTTTTAAAATTTCATGTGAAATTTAAATAATTTCGATTAATTAAAAAATTGTGGCTTTTTAAAGATCAAAACAGACTTGTATCACTTTCATATATAACAACTCATATGTGAATTTATGAACTAGTTGTAGTTCTGGTTGTTGTAGGAATTTATCCTTAAGACATTTTCAATGATAATTTCTGTATGAAACATAAAAGAAATGATTGACATCTAGAATATGAACGATTGTGTCGACGGTTTTTTATACTACCACATATAAAGGCATAGACAGGTACATCAGTATGTACATATGTATATATTAAATCTGAATAATGTGTTTTTATGTATTAATGTAATAAAAATGGCTAAACTGTGAAAGAAATAGTTTTTTTATTTATTGAAAATAATTGATATAAATAAATTTTTGTAATGGATAAAATCGGGAATTTGCAGGAGATTTTTGGAGCACACCATACTTTAAATTGTGGAGATGTGGCAATATTTGTCTGGTTAAACTAACACAGACATACCTAAACACTTATGTATAAAATCATAAGGATTAAAAAAAAACGGTTGCTTTCCGTCTATATGTTTTCATTTGGGAAGATAATATGGCTGAAAAAATAATAAACACAACTGCAAATACACTTTAGCTTTCTATTAAAATAATAACAAACAGATTAACATCCTCTACAACAAAAAAAAAAGTTGATGTTTTATTCAAAACTTATAGAAATACAAATCACATATATGCATACATATGTACATACACACATATGTATGTATGTATGCTTGTCGTTTTGAGAGGGTTTCATATTGTAGTTGTTTTTTTTTTTTTGTTTTTTGTAGATATTCTTTATGTGGCCAAAAATATGTATGTCTGTTACACTCACATACATGTATGTAAGCATGTCCTGGCCCGTGGATGCTTGCAGCAATTAATTTGTTTTTCTTACCAAATTCATATTTTTCTCAAGTCAAAGTATTTTAGTGTTGTTCAGGATTTTATGGTTTTTTCAATCATGTTTGTATTTTAAGTTTTTGTTGTTTTATTAAAAAAAAAGTTGTAGTTTTTAGGGTGACTTCGGTTAAAATGTTTCCCTTCAAAATCTCTAGAATTGTAATTTACACAAATGAATATTTTGTTACAAGTTTTTTTTCAGATAATACTGTACGAGTATATCGATCCCTAACTGCGAAAACAACGTATCTAACATTTTTTAAATATATACTTTTTGATGTAGAACTACACAGATGATATGATGTTACTTATATACATATACAGATAATACTAATATTGTAAAGAGAATATGTTTGTATATTTGCGTGAGGAAAAATCTGAAGCCACCGGTCCGTTTTCCTAAAACTTTCCAGCAAAATTTAGAATTGAGTGTCGAATCGGACATCCATATTCCTGTTAAAGTGCTTATAATAGGGTCAAGAGGTGATTAACTCCCCATACCTATATATAAATATTTTTTATCGTTTTAGTAGATTTCTATTAAATGAAGGCTCTTTAAAGTAAATACAGCATATCGATGGTGTCAAGTAGAAAGGCCATAACTTGCATTTTAAACGAAATTGAGTTTTCAGTAAATCGTATATATTTCACTCAAATACACCTCGTCACAAAAATTTATTGCAATAGTGTAAAAAAAAACAGTTTCAGAAGCAGTTGTAGAATAATAGTTGTGTTGAGATCATAAATAAGAAAATGTAACAGTTTCTAATATGCTTTTAACTTCTCCCGTAAAGTTAAAATTATTCGAGTTACGGCCTTTCTACTTGAGATATTAATTATGTGAGTACGGCATTTGCCTTCGATTCCACCTGTCTGCTCTTCAGTTCCTCTATCAGCCCTTAAGTCAATCTGTCCGCCTTTCAGTCCATCTGTCTGCCCGTTCTATGTTCGAATGCGAAAACAACTTTGTTTGTTACTCTTTAACCGATATTGATCAAACTCAAAACACTTACAGATCGGCATCATAAAAGATAGCAATCTATATGTTTTTCTGGGAAACTAAGATCGGGAGGGTGATAATGTAAATTTAAAAACTGATAGATTGAATCCAAAAAGGATACATAAATAAAATGAAATTATGTTTGGGAAAATGATAGGCTGCTATTTTCGCTTCACTGAAACAAATTGTGATGAAAAGCAAAGCTCGTAAAAGAACACAGAAGTTTTATATATATTTAAGAATCTTTTGATCAGGAAGTGCCGGGGGTTGGATGTTCAACTTAAAACTTAATCTGCTTCTAAGAGTATACGCTAAAAACGGTGAGATGGGTATTATTTCTGCATAGATATCCATGATAAATTATCTATAGATCCCTATTGAGGGGCGCCGAGGGCACAGTAGGTATATGTATACATACATAAGCCTTTAAGGCAATTTGAATTTGAAAATTAATTCAAAATTTATTTTGTTTTTACGTTCTGTTTAGGAAATTGAATTGTCTTTGATTTTTTTTATATATTTTTTTTGTTCTTTTAAGTAGTGACCTCGCGTAGTTCTGCCACTTTTACGTTGCGCAGAGAAAAATGCCCGCCTATACAAATCAACACCGAGACTATACCGCAACACAATGTAGTCAAATATCTAGGCGTTCACCTTGATCGCTGATCCAAATGAAATTAAAAGCAGCCCAAATGAATTGGCTTATTGGAATAAACTCTATACTAAGCCTTGACTGTAAACTTCTCTTATACAACGCGATCCTGTATGGTCGTATGGAATCCAGTTATGGGGCACTGCCTCAGCATCAAATGTCGAAAAAATTCAAAGGAGACAGAATAAAATTCTACGTACAATAACAGCAAACCCCTGGTATATCGGAAACCAGTGAATTCACAAAGATCTTGATGTGATGGTGAAGACAGTATTTTCAAAACACGCTAAAAAAAATATGTAAAAAAACTTGAGTTGCACCCAAATGTACTTGCACGCAAAATTCTACATTATAGAGGCCACACGGGGCTGAAAAGGAGAGATACTCTTTTTCTCAGCCGAACACAAGAGATGTGAAACTACAAAAATTAACCGCTGAAACTAATAAATTTTGTTTAGCACTTTATTTTTATTTATTAGATTTAAGATTTACAGTGCTCTGTAGAAATATAAAAATCACGCGGGTTCACTAAAAACGATTTTTTTTAGGAAGGAGTCAACGTGGGCGGAAAAAAATCATTGGGTTTTATTGACATGGTCCTCTACAAAACCCCTATATTTGGAATATATAACAGTTTAACTTTTACCGAGATATACTCGATTTACAAAAATTTTAGAAATATAGATTCTCTTAGGGATGACCACATTGTATTATGACTAATTTCGCGAGAGGTTATCTTTCGTGTGTTTAATAGGTACTTTCTACCTATATGTCTGTGTGAGTGCAGGGGTAGCTCCTATTATTCTTCTCATTTTCAAGTTAAAGTGAAACTTCGATATAACGAAAAGCTCAATGTATAACGTATGGTTTTATTGAGTCCCTTGAGAAAACCTCTTCATTGAAAAGTTTTTTATACAAAAATACACTATAGCTTAACGAACAAATTCTGAGCAAGCAAGCTCATATTAGCGAAATATTCATTAAAACTCCTTAATATAGCGAAATCAGTATAAAGCCTATATGGTAAAGTCCCTTTATAAAAACAGTGAAGTGTAAATGTATTTACATGCGCATTTGTAGACCCCCTATACAAAGAAATATGAATAAAGTTTTAAGCAAAATGGTACAGTTCCATTATTAAAATAATTAATTGTTAATGTGTTTGCAAATGCAATGCATTAGAAATGTTGACTTGAATCTTGACACAATATTTTATTAAAATTTTATTAATTTAACTGAATAAAGAAAATTATAGTTATAATGATTTTTTGCGAATTTCTTAAAATTTCGTTATATTAAGGCTTTACTGATTAAATTTACAACGAATCAGTAGCGGAAAAAAAGTATTTTCGAATGCCCTTGGAATTCGTTAAATCGAAATTTCACTGTAATTCATACCAAACGTGGACGTTTACTTATATTCGCGCAGTTGTTCAGAGGATAATTAATAGCTTTCAATCTACTGTCCTCTGACTACTAAGTTTGTCTTCTCGGAAGGAGTTCGATAGCCCATTTGCTGTAAAAAGTAAAAAATCGGGAAAATTTGCTAAACAAAAATACAAGTGCTATAATGGCTTTATTTATTTATTAATTTTTGTATTTTTCCTTATGGAACTCTAAAAACATCTCAACAATATATGAGAAAAATGTCAGATATCCAAGATTTTGTTGTAGTATGTTTTCACTTTGTATAATAAAACATAAAAACAACCAAAATTCTTTTATTGTTCTAACTCATAATAGTTTTAAAACTAAAATGTAAAAAATTATTTAGCTGATTTATGTTGCATCCGGATGTACTAAAATTGCAAGTTGCAAGCAATGAACTCAAACGCAAAATGCATTTCCGTGTGTCTAGAATACGGTTGACATGCGGATTATGTGTGTCTTAAAATACACTCGTACGTGACTTCTATGAAGATGCTCGTTATTAAAGATTTTTTCGTTTTGACAGACTGATGATGATGATGATGTTGTTGTTGTTGTGTCCTACATTTAATTTTTCCAAACAACAAAAATGTTTAAAAATAAATCACAAAAGCAAAACAAAAAACATTTATATATTAAAAGTGTTTTTTTTTTTTTTGTCGTTTTTTGTCTAACTGAATAGACACGTTTTTAAGGTTTATTCTGCCTTAGTTTTTTTTCCCTTTCCCTTTGCTTAAAGTTTTTTTACTTTTTCATTTTAACAAATCATTTCCGTCTTTGTCTGTGAAGTCTGGTTTTCATGCACATTTTATCAAGCAAGTTGGCGTAAAAAGAAAAAAATAATAATAAACTACTATAACTTTTATGTGAGTTTCTTTATATGAAATTACCCGTGTTATTTTAGTTTGATCATGTTTGTTTGCAATTGTGCATAATACAGTAGAAACAACATGTTGTTTGGAAAAGATGAAAATAAAAGACGGATTTTGCCACTGAGTCCTTGCAAAAGGAAAAATTAAAAAAAATTTTGCAAAAGCATTTTGCCCACTTAGTATTTCGTTTAAAATTCAGCCTTTGATGAAAAATTTTAAAACTGGAGAATTCTATACCCATCAAACATTCATTTAATATGTAAATTGAATTAAAGAAGTTACAAAAGAATTTTCGAAATAATTTTAATGAAAATTTTATTAAATATTTGATATTCGTAATCTTCTTAGTATCCGCCTAAATTGATATAAATGAAGCAACAAATGATGATAAAATGGTGTAGCGACCATCAAAATTTATACAAGTATGCGATTTGCTAATATTCTCTCTCTCTCTCTCTCTCTTGCAAATAGCACCGTACAACAACTTCACACTTTTTCCAAAATTACGGGGTTCCCACAATTGATTTTTTTTTTTGGTGCGTATGTTAAGTTTTGTGTTCAAGTGGGTTATGTCATAAATAGTACAATTTTATGGCCAACATTTTTGCAGAACATTTTATCCCCGTCCTTCGCATTTTTTTGGGTTTAAGATTTGTTAGAATAAAGCCAGAAAATGTGGTTTTGCGGGGAGTTCATACCCTACACCTCAGATGTAAATAAAACATAGTTTTATATACGGATATGCTACAAGAACAGTCCAGAGCTGGGAAACTTTAACCGCCTCTAAAATAAAATTCCGATGTGATCTTTCAAAACTCGCACAAACGTATATATATTTTTTTCTTTGTCTCCTCTACTAGAATCATTTGTCGGAACACCGTAATTTTTTTTTCCTGTTGACCTGTGTAACTTGAATTTACATTAATTCTTGCGGTCGTACTGAAAATTTTAAAAATTTCACACTTCACCGAGAACTGATAATAATAAGGTGGAAGCGTCACAACAAGAAGTCCAGCACAAAAGTTTTGTTTTGTAAATTAAGTGGAATGGCGCAATTATTAGGTGTAGGCAACACTCCAACTGATTATTTAATACAATTGTAAAGATGTTCAACTTCATAGGAAGAAAAAAATTAACAAAATTTTTTATGGATGGAGTTTCTTTGACATCTTGACGATTATAGCATTTTTATTGTACACACATACATACATATATACACACATAGCCATGCATAGAGGAAAAAAAACATTCTTCTCAGTTTATAAGATTGAACGAAGTTTTTGCTAATTAGAAAGGCAGTAGGCAATTGCCCCCAGGTAAATAATACCCCCAAAAATAAACAATTAAATAATACCCCCCAAAGTAATGTATGGAGGCTGACAACAACAACGATTGGAGGGGCGTTTCTTAATTTTTGTGGGTATTTTTTTTTTTTTTTTTTTTGGGTTATTTCATATCAAATAATCCATTATGATTATTGATTATTTCTGGATTTATTTACACTTAACAAATTTGGCGAATTTACAAGATAATAAAGTGAAAGTTGAGTGTAAAATTTAAAAAATATGTAACGCAGGAACAAACGAATGAACAAGAGGTCAAGTGCAAGGCTCATAAAAAGTAAACTTAAATACAGCTGCGAAAAAAAATCTTCAACAAGTTATGGAATGTGTCACCGGACGGACCTTTTGTGACTCTGAAAAACAATCATATAAATGTATGTATCTGAGTAGGTATTCATTGGATTTTAATGACATCCCAGCGGCGAACTTTCGGAGGCCATCTGAAAGATCTTCCCAGACTTTCCTTTAGATCCAGTACTCATGCCAGCTTGCCTTCTCAGGAGGGGTTTATGGAAGGCCTACATACATACTTCTCTTCTAAAACTGATAAAATATCATTCCATAGACAAACAAAAAATACAAAACCGTTTAAATAAAAATGAAAAAGTGAAAAGAGTAAAAAGGAGTAAACTTAAATTTGAATTCTGAATATTTTAAATGGTAATCGTCAAAAAGACTAAAAGGGAAATGATTTATGTTTTTTTAAACTCACATAAAGACAGTACAGTATTTATCAAAACAACTTATGAGCTGTTCTTCAATTAATTTATATAATAAGGCCTTCATTCTGGCCTACTAAGAATGGTGGTTTATCTGGCCTGTTGAAGTATGCCTCTAATCATGCCTGCTGAAGAAGGTCTACTACCAGGCCTGTAAAAGAAGCGAACGCCAGAAGTCCTTGGCTGGGTACGAAATCGTGTGTAAAAAAATGTAAAAGAACGCCTTGTATATGCCAAATAAGACTTTCTAAAAGGACTGCTTATCGGTTCTTTCCGCCACCGGGATATATTGGCTGTAATCCAGCAAAAAATTTTACAAATGATAATCGAGTGTGGAATTAATCATTTTTGGTGCAAGCTCTCACCAACTGACTTCTGAACGTAATGATTTTAACAAGGCGTGGGTCTCTTCTAAACAATTCTTGAGAACTATTTACCTTTTCATTGTAGGAAATAGTTAATATTTTCATTGTGGAAGGACTTTCTTTTTTAGTCGATGAAACATTACTTCGAGAAGAATAAATTTAATTTCTACTTTCTTTTTTTCGCATTCTTATGAAATGTCAATTGTATGCGAGTACATTAATTTGGCAGTCACAAAACTGAGCCATTATATGGCAAATAGTTTAACTAAGAGTGGCCAAAATTTTTGCTGGGATGATTTACCTGGGCCTATGAATTTTGTGTCCCTGTACTCTTTCTACACTTTTGGTTCTGTAAATTATTTTTAATTAAAACATTTTTTTTTGTTTTTGTCTTAAAATTTAAAGTAATCTACTTATTTAGGCGAATTGATAACAAGATGAAAGCGATAATGCGTGCAACAAATTCAACACGAAAAAAACAGGCATTTTTTTTTGCGTAAAATTCTCTTGAAACGACAAAGTTGTTTTGTAAAGAAAATCGAAATTAACTAAAATGAAATATAAAAGATTGTGGCCAATTTAGGAGTTTAAAGGAAAAGGAGCATATACAATATTTTTCGTAAATGTGAATACAAATTTTTTTTTTTTGTGTGATGTATATTTTAATAAAAATTTCCACACAAATATAAAAAAGAAAAATGTATGAAAAATATATAATTCAATAATTTATTTCACTGTCATATCGGCATAGGGATGTGTCTTTATTTGAAGTTCTTGTTGTATGTGAAAAATGGTGGGTTTTGGGAACAAGATCCCTGATTTGATTCGAACACATTCCGTTGTAGTGGCGTGGCGAGAGTGAACATTTTCGGACATGATGGAATAAAAACTTTTGATTAAAAAATCCAAAATAGGTAACACAGAAACAAAAAATGTTGTACCTATTACATATTTATAATTGGTTTGTTTTTAATTAATTTAACAAAAAGTGAGACTCACAAAAGCAAGAGAAACCAGCATCCTTCATGTCAGTCTATCCAAGTTCTGAACCTTAATTTGATGCAGAAGAAGGAGAAGTAAATAAAAACAAGTACTTTCGGAGTAATTTATTAAAGACTACTTTTTAAAAACTTATAAAATAAAACTGACAAAATGTATTTAATTTTTTATATGAAAATGGCTAACAAAAAAAAAAAATATTACATTCATGTATTTATTACGATAAGACACACGATAAAAAGTTACAAGAGAATTTCTGAATTTTGCATATGTAAAACTTAAACTATTTCATAAAGTGATTTCTTCTATACAATTTTTGGTTTTATAAATCGATTTACTTAAGAGAATTACAACAATAATTGTGTCTTATGAAACCACTGTGTCTTAGATCTATCTGCCTGCCAACCTTTACAACAGATGCTGTAAAATGTAGACAAATTTGTTTATTTAATGGTAGAAAAACATTTGTTACGGGTTTTAAAGCTTATTACATATTTGCCATTGTAGTTTGTCATAAACAATAAACCAAAAAACCAACAATAAACCACAGAGAATAGAAAACAACTAAACAACGTACAATATGCTAACATGCATACACCGACATACATACATAAACGATTCTTCTTTTTAGAAAGATTGAGGACCTAAACACAAATGGAAAATTTGTTATATTTATGCATACATACGAGTATTCAGATTTATTGTTAAATTCAAATAAAAAAAAAATACGAAACACGCTTGACATTGTGGTCATCTCTACAACTTGCCGCTAAACCCAACCCTTATATAAAATTTGCGGCATTTGACACTGCCTTTCATATTCTAAAGAAGCAAGCGAATCTTGATAATCAATTTCCTAAGAAGTTTTACACTAATAAAAAAAATATTTTTTTCAAAATTTTCGACGTTGATTTACAAATTTTATAAAAACTTAACAGCATTGGACTAAAAAAAATGAATTTTTGAATTTAATTTACAACAAGAAAACGATTTTTTTGGAAATTTTTCCAAAAACTTTATTTTTTCCAAATTTCTATAATTTATTGAACTGAACTCAATTGCTTTCGAATGTTGCGAATTTTTTGTGCCACGTAGTAGTGTGGTGGGAAGACTCTCATCGAAAATCTTTAGATAAAATATTCCGGCTAGCAGCTACTCTGATAACAGGAGCGCTCAGCTCGACCCCAACGAAAGCAATGTTCGCCGTGTTGAACTGGCTTCCGGTAGACATCCCGGCCAAGCACTTAGCTCTGTTTTCGGCGATCAGACTGAACGCTACATGCCCATAGACGAGAACCTCAGTCAGCAGCAAGCGCTACATGATTTTAATGACTACTGCGCACCGAAACCTGTTATTGCTGGGCCATTTCGAATTTTTCTTCCCAACAGGGAACATTATAAACGACTCCGAAGGAGCCATAGGAGTATTCGCTGATAACTAAAAGAGAGACAATAACACGGGTGGAGGCTACCATGTGATAATTTTCAGTGTTAGGGCTTTATTAGACTTTAAGACGGTTTTAGCGTCCTGCAAGCCGAAATCTGAAACCGAAATAAGATATCGGCAGACATCTCTATTTTTACCGAAATCAAAACGCCCAACGCTGCTTTAGTGTGTAAATGGTGTATACAATATACATAGTGGTGACCTAATACCGGGCATCTTTAAATTAGATAGCGGGACGTTTCAGAGATAGAATAGTGTGGGTACCGGGGCGCTCAGAGTGCACTGCGGACGAAATAGCGAAAAGGGGCGCATCATTGAGTAACTCGATGAAATGACAATTAAATGCCATTCATCTATCCCACCCACTGCAAGCAGGCGTCATACAATCTTGCTCAACAGAGGTGGGAACAAGAAAGCACCTGCCGCGTGACAAGGTCCATTTAGCCCTACTATGTCCTGAGCTGGACATGGAATCTGCTCAGGCTTGGTTAATATCGCACAAGACTCAGTGCTCTCAGGTCACTGGTGTATAGGGAGGGACACATGCCAAAAAGGATGGGTATAGTTTACAAAGACTACTGTAGGAGTTGTAACGATGACGACGAAGAAGAAACAGAAATAGTTCTCCATCTCAATTTTTGGCACTGAATATCATAAGGACAACTGCCTCCAGCACTCTGCCAGAGTAAGTAAAAACACCTAAACGCCATTAGAAAAATACGTTAAAATTTGCACAAATATATTAAAATCAGTATTTTTCTTGTAACTCGGAAACTAAAAGGCGCTGCAAAATGAGAGTGGTGTTGGCTGAAGTGGTTAGCGCGTTGACTACTAAGCAAACAATAACTCGGGGCCTGGGTTCAAACCCTGGCCAGAGCAAGTCAATCAACATCATTAACAACTCTAATTTACATTAATGAGACATCATATTAATTGTTGTCGGACTATTTAAGTGATGAAAGCATAGCACTGGTCACTTAAAAACTGTTCCAACAGCGATTGAAACTATAAAATTTAATGTACACAACATCGCCCTCCTTCGGCGGTTAGCAGAAACATCGGTGAAGTAACAAATAATAAAATGCCTGCTAATACAGCTTAACAAAGTTAATGCGTCTACTTAACACCGGAGGCGCCTCAACACTGCTATAAAAATTAACATAACGCGCAAAGCAGAGTAGCAAAAGAGTTAAGCCTTCTAAATTTTCAACATCTATCTTCTCTACCCTATCCCTCTCCCTGAGTTCCGGCACAATGCACTGCATACGTAGCGGTCATCCCCTGAGAGTTGGTCCTAATTTAAAAAAAAAGTGGGACAGCCACCACACGAAAGGTCTAAAGACTTCCAAGCTAGTACTTTTGATTTCATCCGTAAGGATTCATCCCGGAAAGAGTAGTCGCGTGACCATTAGTAAAAACACGGTAAAATTTGCTAAGAAACAAGTTACTAGGCCTTATCTTTTCAAATGTTGACGCCATTGGCGGCTCCGAATTCTTCTAGGCGACAGTCTTGCAAATAAGGGGTTAAAAAACTTATGCGCCTTCTTGACACTATCGGGGTGGTTTTTTCGACCATGGTATTGCCCGAAACGGCAAAGCCAACTAAATGTTTTCGGCATTGCATTGGGTTGTTGGATCACAATGTACCTACGAGAAGGGAAGAAATCTTTGGTAAGCATCGCCGTTACGGAAATCAACCGAATATAGATGTTTACAATCTGAATATTTCTTAATATCCGTTTTGCGATTGGGGCCACTGTGTCATGTTGTGAAAATATGCAAATAAGAAAATTAAAAAAAAAAAAATATAAGAAACCCAAATAATAACAGAAACATCAAGTTGTGTTTTAAGATGAAGAAATAATATTGTGCAGTATTTGTTTGCCATCAACTGACACTGTGTGTGTGTGTATGTGCATGTCTTCAATAAAAGGAATACAATTCAAAATGAAGCCATGCAAAAGTCTTCTTGAATACCAATTGTTGTACGAAAGGAGCTGGAAGTTTGGTGGAATTCATTTGTAAATACTTTCGCTTGATAGTATCTTTTCATCTTTCATCTTTTCTTTTCTTTTACTTTATAGCTTCATTTTATCAAGTAGAAAGAATAACTCTGTCCATCCCTATTATTCCTATAATATTTTATTTATATTAAAATAACTTTTTATTATACTCGCAGTAAAATTTTTTATGGTTTTATTCCTTTTCGATATACTCGCATTATGTGTTCTTATAGAAATGTGGGTGTATGTATGTGCAAACATATCGATAGCTCCACGCAATAGAGTCATATTGCAGAATAAGTTTTCAATAGGTATTTTTTTTTTTATATATTTCTACTAAAGCTACGTTCACATTTATCAAATATTTGTTGGAAAAAACGTTACCAAGAAAAAAACTAATAATTTATTTTCTTTAATTCCAATATTTTTTTAATTTTGGGTTCGAATTTTTTAAAAACTGTATAAAAATACTCTTTTGGAGAGGAATTAATTTTATTTTGTAATATAACAATCGTGTTAAATGGCACTATCCCTAAGCAAAACTATTGGTTACGTTTTTTTGGGCAAATATTTGATAAATGTGACGGTAGCTTAAGCCAAGTGTGTGTTATCATCTTTAGAGTTATTTGAGGAAAAGCCTTATGAACTTCTTCAAGAAGAAAGCTTTAGCAAATCATCAAAGGCACAATAAAAGTGCAGCGCATTGTATGCATATACAAAAATTCTTCAAAAATTATTAATCAACTACAACAACGTCCCATTGTGAAAAAGTCGTTTTTGATATAAAAATAAATAAAAAAAGTTGCTAAAACGAGTGTAGCATAATTTTCTTTTGTGCAGAGCGAAAACGATGATTGATAAAAAACATTCCTGCTTACAAATTCTGCGTTATGACACAATTGCATTGAGCTAACGATATATGCATATGTAAATATATGACTATTATAGAGTTGGATTTTTACGAGAATATACGCATAAGATTTATGTATGAAGCTTATGTGATTTTGATGATGTCACTACTATTACAAAGACTACTTCTTCAATGCATAGAATTTCTCCATTTGGTTTTTTAGCAAAATAAATTCGTGAACGTACATACATAAGTACATATGTATGTATGTATATACATATATTATCTACTAGAACCGTGAGGTAAAATGTATTATACTGATTTAATCTGAAACAAAATGACAGCAGAAGTTTTCTTATTTTCTTGCATTTTATAAAGATAATTCTGAGCAATAATATATAAAAGGTTTTCCAATAGGGATGATATGATTTTAAAGTGACGTTTCGGCCATTTTTAATATGTCATGATCTGTCATTTGTTTTTCATTGTATTCAGTAGTGTTTACAACTTCATCATGGAGAGATATACGCAAGAACAACGTTTATAAATCATTCAGTTTTATTATCAAAGTAATCGTTCTCCAATTGCAAATTTTCGTGCGCTTTTGCCATTTTATGGCCATTATAATCGTCCGAGTGTACTCGCTATTCGTCGAATTGTTGAAAATTTTGAGGCAACATTTTCTTTACATAATGTTCAAGTGCCAATAAGACAAAGAACCGCTCGAACTAATGCAACTATTGCTGCCGTTCAGCAAATATTGCTGAAGACCGCAATTTGTCGATTCCAAGAAGTTCTCAACAATTGGGACTGTCTCATACCACAACCTGGCGGATTTTGAAAGAGGATTTGGGTTTGCATTCGTATAAAATTGGACCACCGTAAACGTCGTGAATTTGCTGATTTTTCACACAGAAAATGCAACAATTGAATTATTGCGAGATAAGATTGGAGATTTGATTATTTCAAGAAGTTGTGATTTAACATCCTTAGACTATTTCTTGTGGGGTTATTTGAAATCATTGGTCTTTCGAAATAAACCAGACTCTCTTCAAGGTTTACAAGTCAATATTGAACGTGCCTTTCATGACATACCACTTGATTTAGTGGAAAAAGTGCTCGAAAATTGGGTTCATCGAATTCGTTCCTGCAGATGAAGTCTTGAAGACCATTTGAATGACGTTGTATTTAGAACTTAATTGTATCGATTGTACTTCACATTAAATAAAAAAGTGTTGAATTTTCTTAACAATGAGTGTGTTTTTGGAAAACCTTGTATATACATATATATCGATACCTTAATACAAAGAGGTCCTAACTGCTTTTTTTTTGCTTTTAGCGACAATTTACGGGGACTATCTATCGATATATGATAAATAGCAATTTAACGATATGTATATTAAAACTTTTAAGGTTTTCAAACGATTCGTATATGAAGAGAATGGATGGAAAATATTTAAAATCTATGTTAAAGTGTTTTAATCCTCTAAAGACATTTTATGGGTCAAGTATGTATGACAACCGCATCTATTTTGGGACGCCAGTTGGTCAGTTCGCTGAGTATAACTTTTGAGTCAATAAAGCGGTTTTTTGTAAAATGGCCCCAAATAGAAAAATGGAAAATGGCCTCACAATTTTTTTTTATTGTTTTCAATGGCGAAATTTTTTTTTCATTTTCAGCTTAAGGCCATTTTGGGCCATTTTTTTGGGAACTAAAAAATGGTCCTCAAATATTCTCAATATTTTCATAAGCAGTGGCAATTTTTCAATTTCAAAAATGGCTTCAAATATTTTTTAATATTTAATTTTTGGTGTAATTTTTCAAAGTTGAGTAATTTTTTATTTGGTAAAAATTTAAAAAACTACCGGAAGGCAATTTTCGCGTGCTTGCAACTTGGTCCCAAATTTTTTTAATTTGATGCAAGTTGCGCCCAACCTTCTTTGTCTATATACTGAAAAATTTATATCGTAAAAAAAGGTACGAGATCGTAGAAAATAAATATTGTTCTTCGCTCTTCATTGATATTTGCGGCACAAGAGTCTAATCCAAAAATTAAAGCAAAATCAACACTGAAACAGCACGAGACTTTTACAAAATTACACAGTGCAACAGTACAAAACACTCGACTCTACTATCAAAATGTAGTAAAACCCTGTAAAAAAAATATTTGTCCCATAATTGTTTTGATAATAGTATGGTTGGCCGCTAACCATGTAGTACAATTGCAGAAGGTTTCTCACAGAAAATGGTTTCTTCCACCATCTTTCTGCTTTAACTGTGACTTTCGCTGATGTTCCTGTTACAGAAATCAAACTTTTTAAATTTTATAAGTATCTTATTATGTAGTTGTTAATTGATAACAACTTTTTAGACGCAAAGATTTGTATGTCACGACTTTTATATGTATTTACATGTGTTTATAAATACATATATGGAAAAATAAAGTTTAAATTGCCTTTTTATAAAAAATAATGGCAAATTATTAAGTCAACAGAGATTAACAATTCTCTGAACAGTATATTCTTGAGCTCTGTATGCTAACGAGTTTTAATTTATATGAGGAAAACTGTTAGTTCGGCTGTCTTTCATCTGATATTTAAACAACTGTATTGTGGTTTCATTATAGAGATGTAATGGCAAAAAAATGTTTTTCTATTTATTTTTTTTTACATAAATAACTGCTGTCTGCAGCACAAAAAGGAAACTTTCTATTTTATTGTTGATTTTTTGTTTTTGTACGAAATAAATGTTTATCATAAATAAATCTTCACATAAAACAATTTTTGCCAGCGCATATAAAGAACTTTAGAAAAGAAATTTTTGTGAATAATTTTATTAAAGTTTGACGTACGTACGAAATAGAGAAATCATACTCATTTATGTAGTGTGTTTGTGTGTATGTAAGTATATACATGCATTCATATGAATGTGTATTGTATGTGCTTATGTATGTGTTATATCCTAAAAATTTTCGTTATATATTTTTTCTTCATTATTTGCATGTCTGTTTGAAAGATATTAATATCCACTATAAGGTGCGAGTCAAAATGATAAGGGTACACATATGGCACACTAAATAATAAACTGACACAACTCAAAATTCAGACATACATGTTAAGTAGAGACAAAATACGGTTGGTTCTGAAAATAAAAACAGAAACAGAGGCACTTTCAAAGTCGCAAGAGGTTTATTAAATAAAAAGTATTTGACACATTTTAAGTTTTGCGCTTCGTGATTCAGAGTGCTGCGATATGATACTTAGTATTGTTATCTATACTATGAAAAAATATGGTTGAAATAGTCACGTTATGTCAAAAAACTATTTTATGGATTATACATCATTGGACCCGAAAATTGGGGATACACGAGGGCAGGCCAATAAGTCCGTGAATTTTTTAATGAAACCCAAGTTTTTATATGAAAAATTATTTTATTTTTCAACATAGTCAGTCTCCTTTGAGTTCTGTACACTTAGTCCAACGTTTCTCCAATTCTTTTTTTCCCTTCCGAAAAATATGATTTGTCCAGGTCACCAAAATAGGCATTTGTTTTTGAGATAATTAATTCGTCGTTGGAGTAAAAATTCTTTCCGCCGAGCCATTTTGGGAACAAGAAATAGGCAGTCGGGACTAAATCTGAAGAATAGGTCGGATCAGGGAGCAATTCGTAATCCAATTCATAGATTTTTGCCTTGCATTGTGGTCGATTGTGACCACAAGTGATCTTTCAAGTATAAAACCACTCAGCCATGTGGTTTTCACAACATCTCTCACTTTCAATCTCCTATCGGCTAAGACCATATCGTGAATTTGTTCAATTATTTCGGATGTAGAGATCTCAACTGGACGTCCAGAATGTTGGGCATATTCCGTGCTTGTCCGTCTACATCGAAATTGTGTAAACCACTTCTTTACCATGGAAACGGATGGTGCAGAGTTCCTATAATATTTAGCAAACTTAGCCTTGGTTTTTTGCTAAAAGAAATGCTTAATGAGCACACGAAATTTACTATTTTCCATTTTCTTCTCAAAACTAAATAAAGCGGCTGCTTCAAATTTTGTCAAGAATCAACTGACAGATGCGTGTCGACAGAAGCAGTGTGGCCATTTCAATTAAGAGGGCGAAAATTTAAAAGCTTACGGCCTTATTGACCCGCCCTCGTATGTAAGAATGTTATATATTTCATGTTATATACGGCCTGTTTCACACTGTCGACAAGTCGATGTCGTATTGAAAACAAAAACAAAATATTTAAATTTGTTTTCGTTTTTAATATAAATAAGAGAACGACATCGACTTGTCGACAGTGTGAAACAGGCCGATAGTTCATATATGTATATGAGTCATACATGGAAAATATACCCTCAATTTTCGGATCCAACGATATACGAGTACATATGATCTATAAAAATTTTTTTAAACACTATAAGAACATTCACAGGTCTGTAAGTTTGACAATATTTTTAGTTCTCTGGGGAACGCCTGGTACAGTGCCAACAAAATCATCAGGTATTTTTGGAAGTAATTAACCAACAGAAAACTTTTGTCAGCATCATATGTTGCTCAGTCTCCATTCGAATATCGTAATCACCAGTCTTTTAAATCATTTAGCTGGTCACCATAACGAATTGTCTGAATTCCTTTTTTTTTTTTTTTTGTGAAAAAGTCATTTCGCACAGATAAAATGTTCAAAATTTAATTAATATAAGGTTTTCCAATAAGAGTAATATGATTTCTTTAAAAAAAAAAAAACTTATTGTTAAGGAAATTCAAAAGTTTTTTATTTAATGTGAAGTACAATCGATACAAATGGCCTCCACGACTTCTTCTGCAGGAACGAATTCGATGAACCCAATTTTTGAGCACTTCGCATTTGACAACATTGTTTTAAGTCTTGCTACGAATCCACTTTTATTGCCAGTAATCGCCCTGGCACCGTCAGTGCAAATATCAACACAAAGTTCTTAGTCAAAGTTCAAATCTTGGGTGCCTTCCAAAAACATTTCATACAAACATTCGCCAGTTGTATTTTTCGCTAAAGATTTGCAAAGCTGCGTAGACGTATACTATTTATGTCAGATTAATTAATCCTGTCTGTTTTGGAAAGAACAAATCTTAAGCGGACTAAAAATTAATCTCGTGTAAATTATCTCAATGAATAGGAAGCAAGCAGTGTCATGTTTTTGCTTTATTTTCTTTGAATTTTCTTGTTTTTTTATAACAATATTTTCAAACTTTGAGAGCAAAAACGTTAAGGGATCGCCAGATTTTTTGAAAATCTTTTTGGGGCCGCGGCCTCAAAAAGGTTGAAAACCACTGATATAGACAATAAAAAGATCTATTTAACAGAGCATCGCCGTCTTCGAAATGTAGACCCAAAAAAAAAAATTAAAGAAAAATTGGGGATTTGTTTCATATGCAATAAATTATAAATTTCTAAAATAATTTATGATCTCCACGATACGAATAAAATCAAAAAAAAAAAAAAAAATCGAATAATGCTCCAAAATTGAGGATTTGTAAAACCCCACCTTTTAAAATGAAAAATTACCCTAAATCACAAATTACTGAAGCTATTTTTACACCTGGCCGGAGGACGTCTACACAGAAAATCTTTTTACAAAAGAAACACTGTGTAGCCGCCCTTCGGCAGAGCTCAAATATTTTCACCACCATGGTATTTTACATATTTTATGTATTCGTTGAAAATTAAAAATGAATTAAGTTCGAAAAGGTTTTCATCCAAGTAAAACCAAAAGAAAAGAAATAATACTCCAAAACAATAAAAGTAATAGCCCAATAATACTTGTTGTTGGCCTCCATACAATACTTCGGTGTATTATTTCATTTCGTTGTTGGGGATCTATTTCGTGTTGGATATTGCCTGGCACCCCCAAAAATATATGTATGTATAAACAACAAGATATTACGATATAACTTTCTGAAAAATCAGCTCATATATGAAAGTTTGCTCCGAAGCACTTTTAAATATGGTGAATACTTGGGTAATATTGGGCTTTATTACGAGTGTCCTTGTCGTGACGAAATCTATAAAATGTGGCAAAGTTCGCTATGTGTTGCGACTACGACAATGACAACGACGCTCGTAATAAGGCCGATTAACTCAATATCACCTTATGTACACTTTAACACTTATTTCTAAATTCTTAAGTAACCAAATGAGAATCGCGTTAACTTTTAAAATGGTTTTATTAAATTGTAGTGCACATTATATAAAATTGTATGCAGCACTATAGCTTCTTTATATACTTACATATTACGTGTTTTGTTTTGCCTTAAAACATACATAAGTATGTGTGTATAAATACACCCATATGCATGTGTCTTTAGTATAGCCTATACAAAAGATTATAAATGAAAAGTATATTTTTACATACATACATACACGTACACATACGTAAACATATATGTTTCATATATATATATGTATGTAAATAATTGAAAATATTTCTTCCATAGATACTCACACTCTAGTTGCTTTTGTTGTTCAAGCAGCATTTGCTTATTTTCTTAGCCTTGTGCATTTTTCATTTGACAAAGTAATTAAAACGCTTTGCTGCTGCCTAAAACAAAATACAAAATTAAACAAAAAAAACATACAGTAAAATTAAATTAAAAGGAATACAACAACAACTTAAAATAAGTGTATAAAAGAAAATTTTTTTTTTATTTTTTTAATCAGTTTCTTGTATGTATGAATACATACATACATACATACATACATACATACATACATACATACATACATACATACATACATATGTGTATATTTATTTCGTTTTAATTGTTATATACATACTTATGTGTACACATATAGTACATAGACTATATTCACATATACTCGTATGTATGTACATACATATATACATATCGTTGGTCTCATGTAGAAAGGCAATAACGCAGATAATTGTAACTTTACAAGACATGAAATAAACTTAACGTAATTATTGTACAACTGCTTGCCAAACCGATCTATTTGATACTATTTCATTAAATTTTAGTGACAGATCCAAGATCATTCTACCAATTAATCAGTAGATCTTTACTAAAAATATAAATTCTTGAGTATAGACATTATTTACGAGTTCATGATGATGAGATGTGTTTTGGAACTTTTCAAACTTTAATGTTAAATATCTACTGATAAGTTGGTATTTAGCTACCAACGAAATGCATATAGAATAGCTAACCCATAACAAATACTCATTTTTTAAAAATATATGAATAAGAGATAATAACAAATTATTTATTATTTAAGGTCAAACAAATTTATTTTTAGAATTTCAAAATTAGTTTTTCCATCCCATGTATCGGCACTGATTGTCGACTGTGATCGGGGCACGAGTGGCTGATAAAAATCGGCGCATATATTAGAAATTGCATCAAGGTTGATTTTGATTGTCCATACTCAGTACAATTTCGGCGCAGATTGTGGATTTAAAAAAAATTGTTTGCATTCACATGAATTCCGATGAAAATTGGTACATTGCGCCGATAATGGGATCTTAGCTTTACACCATTGTTCAAGCTTTCAATTAAGACTGGTTTCTTTCCCGAAATTTTTGAAAAATTAAACTATTAATCCTTTCTTTAAATCTAGTATCAAAACAGACATTGCAAATTATAAGGGAATCGCCAAGCTATGCTTTATAACAAAACTTTTTGAAAAACTTGTTTCTGACCACTTCTGTTATCATGCTTTAAACTTAATATCACTTTTTCAACACGGTTACCGTAAAGGATACTCAACTGTAACCAACATATTCGAATTCACATTTTTAGTTAATCGTGGTTTTCTAAATAGAAAACAAACTGATGTTGTCTATACTGACTTCAGTAAAGCGTTTGGTAAAGTTAATCATTTACTTCTTATAAAAAAGCTAAACATATTTAATGGGGCTTAGCCGAAACTTTTTAAATTGGTTACATGCTTCCCTTATCAGTCGGTAGCAAAATGTTGTTCTCTTAAAAATGTCATTTCAAAATCGATTCATGTTAAATCTAGTGTTCCCCAAGGAAGTCATCTTGGCCCTCTACTCTTTTCTTTGTTTATTAATGATCTAACGTTATATAATTAAAAACTCATCCATACTAATGTACACTTAGATCTCGTTTTATGCAATAAATGTGTTCCAAAAAAAAAATCGCGTAAATTGAATTCGCATAAAACGATACTCTAGCTTCATATAAAAACTAATTATCCAAATTTCTAAAAAAAACCGCATAAATTCTAATATTAATTAAAAATTTAAAACAAAATGACATAAAAAAATCAACAAAAATATGTTTATTTAATTAGAATGTTTATTTAAGCAATAGGTCTTTTGATTTAATATATATATACATATATTGTTGTTTATATTTATATTTATTTTCGATATTTCGCTAACAATTTGTTAGCATCCTCAGGAAAATTTTATAAATTATTTTTTTTTTATATTAATTTAAAACTGATTTCAATTTAAATGTTAAAGCACTGGAATCACTCACTCACTGCACCGTAATTAAACAAATTAACCAGTTATTATGTAAGAAGGGAAATCCCCACTTTGTTCTTTCAATAATAACATTCATACACAACACTCATACATACGTATCGGCTATGCATAGAAAAAACACAAAATAAAGCAAACTATAATGATTGTAAAGGGTGTTTTTTATAGAGTGACACAAGTTTAAATCATAATAAAACATGGAAATATATTTGAAATATCAAAGAAACAGGTTTTATTGTAAAAAAATTTTTATGAAATTAATGTTTAAATATGATTTCTGCCATGCCAAATTTACACAACTTTTCGCAGCATTTGCGGCCATATTTCGCCGATAACTCTTCGAATGTTGATTTCCAGATGTTCAATTGTTTCTGGTTTATCGACGTAGACAAGTGACTTAACAAAATCCCAAAGAATGGGGTTAAATCACACGATCTTGAAATTACGTGAAATTATTTTTTCATTAAAAGTTTCTTTGAGTACAACAATTGTAGCGCCCGCTGCACGATGAGTTTGGCGAATAGAACAATTATTGTGATTAAAAATTACAACTCAAAGTTGTGACACTCTATAAAAAACACCCTTTATCAGCGATGCAAACTTGGTTTAATTTAAAAAGGGTAAAAAAGCTTAAAAAACATATAAAATTTTAAAATCTGTTAAAATTCTAAAAAAAATTCGTTAATTTAAAAATCGCGTAAATTTGAATCCGCATAAAAAACATCCTATGCGGGTGATGTTAAAATATTCTACAGCTATAATAACTGCAATGATCATAAATTTCTTCAAGAAGACTGGACTTCTTTATATTCTTGGTGTAACGCAAATTATATGAAATTAAATTTGGACCAAAATCCGCACCAAACTGTGACTCGTTTTGGGTGCGTCGGCTTTTCAATGTATGCGTGCGGGTTTTCTGTGCCCCAAATGCGACAATTTTGCTTATTTACATAGTTTAAAAAAGAACGTTAAATGGCGGACCCTATACAAGCATATCTGTTCCTTCTGAAAGAGTGAAGTCAATGTTGGATACTTTTTAGGGAGTTATGTTTTGGATAAGGTATTTATTTTTATTGATTTTGATGGAGCCTAAACTTAAAACTTATTTCACACATCCTATCAACTGTCAGCAAAGCCAGGAGTATCTTCGATTTCATCAAGCAATGGTCTAAGGATCCTTTTATAACGAAGCAACTATGTTCGTTTATCACTTGCCCCGTCCTATCTAGGAAGATGTCTCTGTTATTTGGGATAAAACGTATAAAGTCCCAATTACGACTATTAAATCTATACAAAAACAGTTTTTTATTATTTTGTCTTGAGTAGATTTCAATGAAATACACTGAATATTCCTTCCTATAGTTCTCGACTTTCTCTTAATAAGCTGCCATCCTTTGGAAGCCGTATAAAAATGCTGAACGTACTATTTGTTAGATAATTAGTAACAATATTAGCTAATATTTTTTAATTGAAGACTTTCGCAAAGACCTACTCGAAGCAATGTCCTTTTGCTATAAGAGCGTTTAGAACAAATTATGCAAACTCTAATCCTTTTATCAGAAGTTGCAGGGATTTCAATAGATTTTATTGTTTTGTTGATTTCTCCGTAATATCTTGTACATTTTGAATAATTAAATACTTGTAATAAATTTTGTTACTCTTGTAGAAGAGTAAAATAACGCATATAAATTTATATGTATGTACATATTTTTATATCTAGTCTGTAAGAATTGTAAATTCATAGACTTAAAGAAGTAAATAAAAAAGTGTGTTTGTGTGAAATGTATTAAAATCACTAAAAAATATGCCAAATTTAAAATAATTCGAGTTAGTGCCTTTCTACAGGAGACCAACGATATATACTCATACTCGGTTATACCAAAGATTAATTATGCTAAAAAACTTTTGTTATGTTTTAATTTTTTACTGAAAATAATTTTTCAATTTTGTCTTAAATAATTCTGACAAAAACAAACCATTATTTGATTTTATTCGTTGAATTAAACAATGAACTAAGTTTTTGATTTAACGTATAGTACGTTGAATTTAAGAAACTCGTTCATTTATTTAAACACAATGAACAAATACTTTGATTCAAAGAATCAGTTTCTTGATTTTAAGTAATATACGTTGATTTTGATCAAGAAATAATTTCTTAAAAATCAACGTACGGTTTCAACGTATGGTCTCTTAACTTCAACGAACTGGTACGTTGAATTCAACAAGCCAATGATTGCACAGAGAAAAATTTCATTGTAAAATCAATTAAAATAAGCTTGATTCAACATTTTTCAGCTATGATTTTGCACCATTGTTGTTTCATGTTATTTCAACATGGTTTTTTAATAACACGATACCAACTTTGTATCACTTAAAAATAACTGGAAATCATGTTGAATTCCCATTGCGATGAGTGTTGAATCAAAATTATTATCATGTTGAAATATACTACGATTTAATATTGAATTAACATTGAAATTCCTATTGAATTAAATAGATTTTCATGTTAAAATAACATGAAAATTCTTGTTAATTTAATATGATTTCTCTACTACTCTTCTTTCGTTGGAAAAGTTCTCCAAAATTTCCTCTACTATTGTTGGTAGATCTTTCGGTGATAATTTTGCACCATGGTAAAATATATCTTCTAGAATTATATTGATCAAGTCTGCACGAAACGAGTCACCCAAATTACCATTTTTTTTTTTTTTCATAAAAATTTATTATGGATTTTCCTTTAAGGCTTTCTTGTAAAATTAACTTTAGACTCTAAAATAAACCAATTGTCAAAAATTAAAAACTACCTTAGCCAATATAGAGTAAGAGCCCACGACCGTCAGTCCTACGTCATTTAACAAGGCCGTAATTTTGAGAAGAAATTGTGTGATATGTAGCGAAAAATGTATGCATACATAGTAGTTTGCCAAACCTGCTTCTTTTGCTGCACTATTTTTTACTGGGATGGTACTCAAGTTAAAAGGAATTTCATACTGATTAATTATAAATATGCACTTTTTTGGAGTATTAGCCCCGGGAGACCCATAGTACTCCTGGCGGCCAATTCCGTATTCTTAGCCTTTGTAAAATGACAAGGTGTGGCGGGTCTAGGCTATTGGATTAATAGAATTATTTGGTACTATACCTTAGATAGTTTAGAACTTCCGACTCATGTAGAAACAGATGATGAAGGTGTTGTTGTTGAGTTAATATTTGATTGGTTTTGTAGCCAAGAAACAACTTTGTTGGCAATTGTTTCAGACAAAGTTTCGTCATCTATTCCGAACTATTACAATAATAATATTAAATAATTGTAATCAACTAAAACTAAACTTTTTGTTAAAACCTTAGTTTTTCTCCAACTAAACAATTTTCCCGAAAACAAGCACGAAGTCCAATAGGTGTTATAGCTTCCTTTATGTCTTCCTTTGATAGATATTTTAAACTTTCAAATGTAATTTCGACTTCTAAATGCATACATTTCATTAATTCTTATTAATTTACATATTTCCATAGAAAAAATTGTTGATAATAATACTTACTTGTCAAATAAAGCTTTACTTCAATTAAGTTAAAAGTTTTCAACTGCTCGTCCAACTGGGAGTTTTTGCTATTATATTGAACAACTGGAATGTTGAATATAAGGTTACCTTCTGCGTTAGTTATGAAATTAACATTTTCTTCAATTGCAAGTACTTCTTGCTCAACATTTAAATTGTTTATGTTACTGCTGTTGTCCGCAGACATAATTATATTTTTATTTTAAAAAATTAATTTCACTTACTAGAAAACCTCGATTTTTTGCCACCACACACGATTCTTACTGAAAATATACTAAAAATATTTTAATGTTCCAAAATAGCGGTACTTTTGTTTTTTTTTTAAATTCAATATGGTATAATTTTATTTCAACATGTTTTCATGTTATTTTAAACGTCTATAAAGTTCTTTCAACCTGCAGCTATATTCTGTAATTCTCGTAGCTAAAGCTAAATCTCGCCCTAAAAATTTTAGCGATTTTGCATAAAAGGTATTCTGTAACTCTAATCGCTTAGCCAAAATTTACACTTTTCGGCGTAGCTAATTTGCTACCATTAGACCATCCCATTCTTTCTTATTTGATAATATAATATTGAAAAGAGACAAATGATTGTGTTTTTGTTAAAAAAAATTTTAAATATGTTTTAAAACGTCTATTTTTTAAAGATATTTCACAAAGTTCTAGTCAAAACTTATTGTTTTTTTTTTGCGTAGTAATTTCTCAAGAAAGCATTACGTTCGAAAGATATGGGAACATTTATAAGAGATGGCATCACTGTTTAGAAATAATTTCAGTTAACAATTGAAATTTTTTTCTATGTGGTATTAGCTGGCGGTACTGTGCATAGCTGCCAGATTTGACGATTTATCGTCATTTTGACGATTTTGGGTCCTAAATATTACATAGTGACGATGGGACGATTTATACCCTAGTTTTGACGATTTTAAATAATTCAAGTTTGCAACATTTATTTGTACTATTAAAGCAACTGAACTGCTGAAAATTTTAATGAGCAACTTTTTAAAAACTAGTTTGCTTAAAACTGTAAACTTTTATTTAATCTATATATATATAGAATTGTTGCAAGTGTGTTGTGACTTTATAACTCACGAACGGTCAAACCGAATTCGATTAAATTTTAAGGATTTGTTCGTATGGTAGTGTAGATGGTTTATCGAAATCGGTCGACGCGTTTGTGAGTTATGACTTTTGTGAAAGTCGTGATGTGCTTTGATTAGGTAAATCGAAATTTATAAAAGTATATAGCTTCCGTGCGAAGCCGGGCGCTCAGCTAGTTGATTATAAAAACAAAAACAATTTTTTGAATTTTGAAGCCATTTCTTTAGGCATATTTGCCAGAGATGAAATTGAAGAAGTACAAATAAGTGCAAAAGAAAAATAATAATTGTGATAATTTTTATATAGAGCTTTGTGATCAGATATTATCCAGATTTCATTTTGAAAATAAATATATAAAGCTCTTGGCCAAATTAATCCATTTAATATTATTGATGTAGAAAAAATTTGGTTTTCTGAAATTATAACAGAATTTTCCTATTTTGTTGAAGAAAGTGAAAGCCAAGAGCTAGAAACTGAGCTCAGATAATTAAAATTATTGCAGTGATAAAAACATATAGCTATTGGATTTTTGGAAAAAAAATATCAGAGATGCAAACGAGGGATTCTAGTCTTCTGTTTCCGGTTTTGACTAAATTTATTACAAAAAACCTAGTTTTACCACTATCCCCAGCAAATGATGAAATAATAATATATGTAAAATATGTATGTATATGTATACAAGTCTTTTTTTTCACAATTATATTTTTATTGTATAAATTATATTTTAGTTTTTATACATTTTTAGAAAATGTGTTTCCGAAAATGAAATTTAAAACCATATTTTACTAAATTGAAGTAAAAATAACTAAAGGATTTGGATTTATATATTTTTTTCATACAATACTTTTTTCCATGCATGTTTTCAAAGTATGGAAAAACATGGAATCTATTTACATGTGATTTTATCGTGAATTCTAATTGAAGTATCTGATCTCTGTATTCAAAAGAATGCTGTTTTATTAATCAGATTTGTTTATTTAAGAGTTTTGTTACGTTTTGCCTCTAATAACATATGTTTTGTTGGAAAAAAATCGGTTTGTTTCATTTGACGTATGACGATTTGAATAAGCTATATTGACGATAATGACGATTTGCCCAAAAATATGACGATATTACCTAAAAAATCTGGCAGCTATGGTACTGTGGCGTATTTATTTGAAAGTATTTATTTGTGCAAAAATATTTTTGATCATAATAAATTTGTGTATAGAGTTTTGATTTATTTTGTAATATTGTAAAAATCTTTTTTTTTATTAAATACATTTTTATATAAAATTTAGTATTTGAGTTTTATTTAAATTAAACTACTTACTCATAACAGCTAAAATACTTCAACCTATCATGGACAAACTCTTTATGCTATTCCAAATACTAAATGAACATGTATTTTTGCCCTTTTTTTATCCTTTTTGTAGTTTCCTACATTATTTTTCTAAAAAAAAGGCTAAACATCAATGATATAAAAAATATTTTGCTTAAATTACTTTTTAGCGCCTTCAAAATATCGTTGCTTAAATTTTAGCGTTTCTAGCTAGAAAAGTTGCTTAAATGTGTTTAGAGAATACAAATGTATATCATTTTAGCGATAAGAGAGAGCATTTTTTGCTCTCAGAGCAAACGCCACAATTGCTGCGAATTTAATTTTTATGACATTGCCTAATTTACTAATACGAATTACATAATTCAATATGTAGCTAAAATTCTCTAAAACTATTTTAGACATTTTTAGCGATGGAGATTTAGCTTTAGCGAGTTACAGAATATAGCTGCTGATTTAAATTTGTTTTAATAGTAATCAATTTTATTTTAATAGTTTTTTAATGTTGATTTAACATGTTTCAAATTGAAAGATTACAAATTTCACCATGCTGTAATGTTAATTTTATTATAAATATAATGTTGATTTAACAATGGCCAATGTTGTTTTTATTAGATGCAATGTTAATTTTATGTGGAAAAAGTAATTTTTTAAATTCAATGTTACAAAATGTTGTTTTAACTCTATGAAAGGTTCAATTAACTTTGCACCATGTTATTTTAACATAAAAATTGTTAAATCAACTGTCCGTAATATAATATTAACAATTTAAGCTATTGATTCAAAATGAAACAAGGTTGAATCAAAATTGAGTCAATTGTTCAATTCACAAGCTCAGTCGTCTGTCTTATGGTTTAAAAAAAGACGATATTTTTTTATGTGCTTGTGAACAGACAAATTTGTTGTATCGTTATTTTGTCGTATTTTAAATGTCAGTTTAATGTTGTCAATTCATATGAGTAAATAGTTTATGTCAAAAAACAAATCAAATAAAAAAAAAAACATGAAAAGTTATACCAGGTGTGGGAATTATAATTTGACGCGAAATATAACTTTCTTTTTTAGCGACAAGCAATTTTGATTAAATTAGTTTGAAAATTAAGTTGAAATGAATCATGTATATATTTATCATTAAGAAGAATGTATTTTCTGGTGTTACTTATCACATAATTATAAGTATATAAAATATTTTTACAAAGTAATTTAACAAATAGAATATTCCCAGACCCGGCCTCAATATAACAATTGAAAAACATATAAAATTCAATCGTATAATTATAACACAATTTTGTATGAAAATTACCAACAACAAAAATACAATATTGTATAAATATACGATTAGACAACACATATGACGTTAATACGAGCTTGTGAATTGAACAAATGTATTTTCAGAAATTTAATATGATTTGTAATTAACATTTTTTCATGTTAAATTTACATTGGTGTTTTTTTCTGTGTGTGCCATACGTCGAGTTCAAAGAACCTTGATTCGACGAATTATTCCTTATTTTTTAACCAAAGGTTTTGGTTGAGTGAAAGGATAAGTTTAAAGGACGACATTTTATCCATTTCTAGTTTAGATTTTACTCTCACGAAAAATTTAAGTTCTTCGTAAGAGTTGTACGAAGTCGGGATTTTTGTTCTTCTTTGAATACATTTCTGTTATGAGCTGCGATCAATCGTAGTAGCGATCGTATCACTTGCCAAAGTGTACATCTATAACTTGTTTCTCGATCTTATTGAGACTTGTTTGGTATATTTTTCTTTTCGCTTATCATTATAATGATAATTAAGAAAAACGGCAGCTAACACTCAACAATGTTGGTAATATCGGTAACTTCTGCCACTGTTTGGATCAAAACTTTGTAAGATGATATTACATAATCTTCAATCGCACCATTTTTAAAGAAAGTGAGAATGTAAGGAAAACCATTGTTAGACTCTTGCCTTAAATCCGTTCCACGGCAAACCTAAATAAGCTGGGCTGTAATTATACAAGCGAAAAATATTAAATGTTTACATACTTTTTATCTAAATTATTTTGATCATATCAAACCTAAAACTACAAATGAAAAACGAGCATTTTTCAAAATTTTGCCATCAGGGGTGCACCTAGCAAATAGAAAATAAGGTGTGCAAATTTGAAACCAAAAAAAAAAAAAAATAATACAAAAACATAAAAAACATTAATCCGTGTCCTGAATTGTTTCTATCACATAAAACCCAAAACTAAAAAATAAAAAACAAACTCACACATTTAATTAAAAATGCAACTGTAATAATTTCTGTTTCATAATTTTTTTTAGCCAAATACTGCCATGTTCACTATTGCCATAGGATTTGCTTGCACTTATAAAAACTTCAAGTTATATGAAATAATTGTATGTAAAATTCAATAAGTGGTAACAGTAAGGACTCTCAGTATACGAATCAAAATCGCACACTGTAGTGATTTCATCAATTGAAGGAAATATTGTAAAGTGATGAATTTTGGCACAAATACTTTAATTGATAAAATATAGCTCCACGATTTAGTGTCCTTTCCATATATCCTTAAATAAAAAAAATTGCCATAATGAATAGAATAATATGATAAAATTTTGTATTAATATTATATTAAAAATGTTGAATGTTCCGACTAGGTTTCGTTAAATTCTAATGAAGCGTAGCCCTGCCTCAAAATTGTCCTTTTTGAAAAAAAATAAAAAATAAAAAAAAAGTAAAGTAGACAAAAATATATATGCTTTTTGTTATCGAAATTGTGTTGTCTTCAATTTATTGTAAATAAAAAACAAATATCTTCATGCTAATTTTTATGATATCTAACTTATTTGCTTTCTACATATACTCGTATTGCAGGACTTTCAATATTCCGAGGAATATATTGACGACTTAAGCTCTAAAAAAGATCCAGGTGAGTGATAACTTCATCAAAGCTAATATGTTCATACATATTTGTATATCTTATAAAATTTCAAGTGGTAGAAAAAATTTCAAAAAATATTTATTTTATTTAATGAAAAAAGTACCTACCACATCACCTTGAAATGGCAGCAAACCTGCAGGGCTGGCACTATTTGGATTAAAATGACATTATCTGTCTTTGTAGATGTGTAAGTGTTAGAATTGCAGTTTAGAATTTTTTGTTTGTCTTTTGATGATAAAAAAATATGTATATCAGCGTAACATTATGAGTACGAGCATGTGTGATATTTTCTTTTTTTCATTTTCTTCTACTACAAATACATATTTTAAAAATCTTTTGTTCTCAGAACGCACACGTCTACATCATATGCAAATATCATTTAATATTTATTTTATGCATGTTATGTAAACATTCGGAATGAAAATCTCATGCCATTTTTTGGCTAACAATATTGAATACCCGGTGGACAAATTGGGTGCATAAATTATATAAATTTAAGCAATTCAAAAGTTTACACATAAACAAACAAAAAATAACAAAACAATAACTTTAAAGAAGATACGGTCAATACAACACCATTGATAGAGTTGCGACTGTATAAACTGCCATGTAAAATATGTATGCATGATGTGTGAATGCACGCACATACATATATTGAAATGTATTTTACAAAGTTTTTATTTGGGTTAAATAAAATTTAACGTAAAATTTTAAACTTTTGTTTGTAAAAAGTTTATTTATTTTTTACATATGCTGTATTTCATTGGTTGCTAAATACCAACTCATCAGTACATCTTTACCACCATGCTTGAAAAGGTTTTAAACTCATTTGCTTATGAACAAACTCTCAATTAAAAAACGAGAATTGAATAGTAAAAAAAAACTTATTTAAACTACAAAACAAATTATTTTTATTCGATATGAATCTAAATACCAAATGTCGAGAGCAGATCCAATAAAGTGTTCACTCAGTCACAAATATAATTTTAGAAAAAGAAAATTTATTTTTTATATTCGAATTTTCAATCACTAAATATGTTTTTATAACGATGGTTGAAGAACTTTTCCTACAAGACACATTATTTCACACATGTTTTATTAGAACGTGAGCTGAATGCGCATAATAATGTGTATGTATATACATACGTATGTATGTATGTTTAGTGATGTTACGAATACTCGTATTCGTAATCGACTATTCGCTTATTTCAAGATATTCGTATTCGCCAAATTCAAGCGAATATTTCGCGAATAATTTGCATATACTTCCAAAAGAAAAAAATATATATAAAGTTTAAAAAAATACATAAAATGTAGAAAAATATATTAATTTTTAATAATTTTTATTTAAAGAAAACCCTTTATCTTTGACGCGAGTTAATAACCTTCGGTAAAAACAGACACAACCGGCATTTTAAAATTAAAGTTTTATATGTATATTAATATAATGTTAAATAAGTATTCAGTTCTCAGTAGAGAAATCTTGGACTTAAAAAATGGAAGAATTAAAATTTAATATTTGAAATTCCACCGAGACAGTTGGCTGTGCCATATGCCCAAACAGCAGTGAATAACTAATTAAAAGTGCAAACAGAGTAAGAAAAGCGACATCTGAAAGTATGTAAGTAAAATATGTAGTTTAAAAATGTTCAGTACTGGTCTTCGAATACGGCATTTGAATGTCATAATAATGATAAATACCTAAAGTAGTGTGACAGTTTTTTTTTTCAATTTATTGTTACTGACGCAAAGGGAGGGATTTTTTCCAATTAAATTTGAAATATTATCTGGCTCTAAGCTTAAAAATGATATTCGTATTCGTATGCGGCGAATATTGTTTCAAATATTCGTATTCGTATTTGCGAATACCAAAAATTGATATTCGTAACATCACTAGTATGTATGTATGTAAGTACATGTATATGTATGTATAAACGTGTCATTATTACAACTGACACTATCATTACCATTTACGGAGGAAAAAGATGAATGATATGCATGAGCATGTGCATGAGCGTTTGCGTGTATAAATATAAAAAGAACATATGTATTGGTTACACATACTTACTATTTCGTTCATGCAGAAACCATACGTTTACAACGACATTTATGTATTCAATATTATGAAATATTTAGACCGAATAGCATACTTATGTATGTACGACTGAATTTATATTTGGCTGTGTATGGATAAATGGATAAAAAATATATAGATAAATGCCTTAAAAGCATATTTTTTTGCTCTGTTTTCTTTTTGACTAAATCTTCGGTTGCAAAACTGGTTACAAATTAATCCGGTTACGGATCAAGTGTTCAAATTTCGACCACCGGGCGTTGCTGTCTTTACGCACTATTGCTTTTGAAGTACATTAATGCTTATTTAATAAACTAAATAAAATCTGTGGAAATTTTAATTAATTTAGCGGCCAATGCTATTTTTACAGATATTTTGTTTTTTTTTATTTATTTTTTATTTTAGTAAATACAACTTTTCTTTCACTGGAAAATTTTCGAATTTATAAGAAAATATTGACTAAAAAAGTAAGAATTTCATCACAAGGCGCCAACTGCCTTGGCTAGGAACAATTAATATTTTAATATAATTGCATACTGGTTCATTTCCTTACTATGTGGTTTTTCATCTTGCTAAGCGCTTCTCATTTGTGTGTTTTGTCCTGTATAGAGCGCTTCCGAAACCAACATGTGGTACAACGAAGCTTTTGATGTCAAGAGAGTACTGGAACGTCCGGGGTAATTTTTTTTGTATGTAGATTTATATTCTGGAATGAAGGAGGGTGTGGGCTGAAAACCTGTTAATAAAAGGCAGAGGCTATTAGAATACGAACCGAGGTACTTCGGTTTAACAGATAGGCACTGTAATCATCACACTACTACATCCTGGCACCTACTGCCATGTATATGTTTACCTCTCTTTATACCTCTCACGCAATTGCCAAGAAAATATGAATTGCTGCGACAAAAGTCGCTCATGTAAACGTGGTCTAGGTCATGAACTAAAAATAATTAAAAAAAATTTTTTTTTATAGGAAATCTTTTAAAAAAAAACTCTTAATTTTAGAAAATGCACTCTCATTTTGTTCTAAACATGAGCTATTTGATATTTGCTTATATTAAGAAAATTTTATTTGATTTAAATAAAATTAGAGATATTTTTAAATATTTTGAAAGAAATTTTTTACTTAAATTTGTTACATGTCTTTTTGTGGCTTTTCAAGTCGCAGTGGGAATCAAACTTACTCGACAAATCTTATCATTCAATATTGTGCGGAAGATTAAATTTTCTAGCTTTTTAGATAAATAAAGTTTTCTATAAATAGTTCGTTTTGTTTCGATAAGTTTTCGAATCTTAGGCAAAAGGGTGGAGAAGTTGAACTTCATAATTGGAGAGATAATTAAAAATAGCTAAATCTGACTCTAAAGTAGCTCAGTTGGCATCGCTGGCTCTTTATATTACGATATTTTTTCTTCAAACTAGATAAAAATAATACAAACATACTTTAAAATTTATGGATGTTACAAATACATATGTGTTTGTGTATGTGTATCTATAACATTGCAGAGAATGAATGTTAGTGTATTCATGAATTTATGTCAAGGTTTATTTTCATACTCAAAGCATATAATGTTTAGTCACTTTAGTGCTACCGTATCTGATACTGCAACTGGTGAGTTAATGAAAGTACATGCATGTGCATTATATACATATGCATATACGAGTATATACACATGTATGTATGAGTAAAAATATACATACATGTGCTTCATTCATGTGTGCTAAGAAATGAACAAATTTATAAATTTTTTTTATGTACTAACATTCATACATACATACATATTACAACAATACTATTCAATGCATTAAATATTTTGTTATTTTTACTAAAGCCAACATACACGATTTTCAGGCCACTAAAAGTAGTGACTTAAATTTACTTTCTAAGTGATGAAATGCGGTTTAATATTATTTATGAAATTTAATCATTTATAAAGAGAAAAAAACTAACGTGAAGTAAAAAAAAATGTAAAATAAATAAACTTGGTTTAGTAAATTATAAAACTAGCAAAACCAATTTGATAAAATAATTTAATTTCAATGCACATACATTTGTATACATATCGAACCTTTGCCGCAATAGAGTCATAACTCCAAAGAAAATAGTGTTGCAGAAAACAAGTTTAAAGTTTTGAATTTGCTAACAACTTAATGATGAAAGAAAATTGAATTTTTCTCTTACGAACTTTAGTTCATAAAATATTTTGATGGGAATTGTTTGCTCATAAAACATTAAAACCATTAGGAGTGCATTATCAACTTAAAAATCATAAATTTTAAGATATGGCACTACTGCAGCAAAGGCTTGGTATATATACGAGTATACATTCAAACTATGGGTTTCATTTTCTAACCTTCTTATGTGTATGCATGTGCAGAAAATGGATTGTGTGTGTGTGAGGACGTATACTTAATATTTAATACAATATCACGCGATATTTAATCATGCACCTTATAACACGCGCGAATAGAAGATTAACTGTGATGTAGGATTTTTTTTATCCTTTTTTCGGACTAATAATCACTAAAAAGACAGAAATAATTGTTTACCTGATAACCTTAAAATTTATGTTTTTCTAACACCTACAAAAAATCTCAATTTAATTATAAAAATCTACGTTTGTTGTTATTAAAGAAAAAAAAATTTCTGAATTAATTCTCGACCGCTGGGGGCAGAAATTAAATTAATTTTCAAGATATTTTGCGATATTTGCGAGCAGAAAAGTATCATTGAAAGGCTCTATACAAATAAGAAAAAAATTAAAAAATATGCGACTCGTGGATTTCATACAAGTGACTCTGGCGCAAAATAAATATTTACTTTTTGTTCTCAGTTACTACAGATTACTATAGCAAACATTTTTGCAGACCTAGAAACGAACTATAAATTATGTGTACTGTTTGAAAATATTAAATTTTAAAAATGATTTTGTGCATTAGGACAAATAAAAAATTGTGATTATGGGTTTTGAAAGTTCTAACATCAATGATATCTAACACAAATAGTTCTAAGAAGTGAGAGATACGAAGGTTACATGGACGGACGGAGTTGTGGTTTCAAGGCCTTGAGTCACCCTGTGATGATATACTCGTATGTTGTAACTTTATTTGCCATACTCAGAAAGGTGATTCTCCTTCATTGCACAGAGCCAAAACTGCCTAACAGAATCAATAAGATTTTCTCTATGAAACGCTTTTAGGCTAAGGGGTATCCCAGCAGAGAGAAGCGAAGATTTTTTCGAAGAGATTCCTTATTGTTTTTATGTGGTAATTCTTATTAATTTTTTCAATAAGGAAACCACATAAAATCAAGAAGAAAACATGTTATTTACAATTTTTTTACCCAATTTCCTTATTTTTGGCACCAAAAAAACAAACCATAGAGAAAAACTTCTTGATTCTATTAGGTTTTCATTGTAAAAGGAATTTCTTATTGATTTCATTAGGTCGTCTTATTGTTTTTTTCAATAAGGTTTTCTTCTTGATTTTATTAGGTTCCTGTATGATCATGTGTAAATCATCTTCTTAATTTTTTTAATAAGAATATCTTCTTGATTTCATTAGATTGCTTGTTATTTCATACATATAAATCAACATAGGAACAATTTTTTCATAATTTTTTTGTGCTACAATAAATCATCTTCTTAAACTGGCTGCTAACATGTATACTATAGTAAGGTGTAGTAGTGAGGTGGTTAAAGTGCCAATCTACTGAACCGAAGTTCCTTGGTTCAACTCCCTGAATACGTAAGTTTTATAAAAATGTTTTCATTACCCCTCCATCCAGATAATACAAATACATCTTGTAAATAAGCATTCGGGACGTACCATGTCGTTCTGATGACATCAAATTTGTATTTCCTAACATCACAACAGAGAAAACAGTGCCTAATAAATACCTAATAAAACAGAACAAAATTAATAAGATATCTCTACGATTTTTTTTTCAAAAAGGAAGTCTTATTATTTTAATAAGGAAATCCTTTTTGAAAAAATCAATAAGAATACGTAATAAAATCAAGAAGAAAACCTTTTTGAAAAAATCAAGAACAAAACTTTATTGAAAAAAAAAAAATAAGAATACCTAATAAAAACCATAAGTTTCCTTCTTGATTTTTTCAATAAGGTTTTCCTTATTAAAATAATAAGACTTCCTTCTTGAAAAAAACAATAGAGATATCATATTAATTTTGTTCTATTTTATTATGTATTTATTAGGCACTGTTTTCTCTGTGTGGTTTTTAGTAATAATATTCTAATGGTCCAAAATTTTACGATAATCGGGAAGTTTAATCGCGCACTGACGTTAAAATCTGCTTCTAACATTTCTCTCTCAGCTCTTTTGTCTCGACATATAATTGTTTTGACTGTACTATCCAGGTCATTGTGTGCTCTTGTATTATTTGGCAACCCTTTAGGTGACTTCCTGCCTGTAATCAGATGTCACATTAGTGCGGAGATTAATGGTTTCTTTTTATGCTTTGAAAAGGCCCAAAAGTTTTACCTGCTCTCCGCAGTTTATGATTACATCGTTGTTATTTTCGAGTGCTGTGCCAAATTGGGAAACTCTGGAAAAAAACGTTTGCTTTCCCTTATTGGAGTCGACACGTGTCTACTCATCAGTCTCAAAGTCTCTAATGCTGTGGTTAAGACTATTCCTTGACACTAACCTCCGATATTTCATTTGGTGCGTGCGTAGCACTGTATATAAATAAGCTTGCTAACTCTTTTGTATTATCTAGCAAAATATACTCTGGGCTCAGATATTTGCTTGCCTCAGTATGAGAGAGAAATTCCATTCGAAGGTTTATCTCGTCCGCTGTATTCAAGCCATCGGGTTTCACTCAGCCGTATTATTAAGAGATGGATTATATTCCCCAGTTGTGATCCATTTTTTATTCCAATAGTCATCATTATCCGGTCCGTTTTCAATACATTTTGTATGTTTTGAGAAATCATCTGTTGTTTAGAATGTACCGGTGATTTGACGTTAGCATCCCAGTGCAGCAACGGCATTGTCGATAAAAGCCTCCAGACATGATTTTGTGATACCTTGGCGCGAGCAATAATAAGGATCACACGCATACTCGGTATTTTAAGAATATCGAAATGTCTCCAAGACTCTCATCTTGTAACCGCTGACTATCAGCGTAGGAAATTCCATAATATATAATTAAAAATTGACGCGTAATTTCCTCACGTTTACCCTTATTAACCTCTAGTCTAAAATTACACAATTTTCATACAAAACTCCACGTCTAATTAATCCACGTTTAATGTGCTTTTTCCAAATACAGACAAATGACTTGTGTAGAAATTTTGTATTGGAATCACTCACAAAACTGACTGGTTTTAATACAAATTTTCTACTTAAACCAATTTCTTTTTTTTGATTATAGAAACCGTACATAAATACCTAATTCGGGTAATTGCCTGAAAATTTAAATTCCCAAAAAGTTTTCCCTCACATTTCTTCGTTTAAGATCCCCAACTACTTTTTAGTTACAACTTTGTCAGTAATGCAACCAAGCTTCTGTCAATACATACATTTGTTGCTTTGAACCACATGTACATTAGGGCGATATGTGTTTTGAATTTAAAAATTATGTTGAAAAATGGTATTAGTTATTCTTTGATGTCAAAAAAGTTTACCCAAAAAACTTGGTAAAGTTTGGAAATTATTTTTTTTATACATATTTTTTAATCTGTTTATCCAAATATAGCTGGAAGCTATATTTAAATATGGCTGCAAAGGGAAGGAATCCTTTATTGTGTAAACGATATGCAATTGTTATTGTTTTTAATATTCAAAAACCATTATTGATGTAAATATTTTTCTTATTCTTTTACTTTAATAATAAACAAAGGCATCATCGACGACCATTAGTTAGAACGTATGAAAAATTTATTTAATTCTCTTGGGCCGATAAGTCACTTTATACTACTTTTAGATATCATTAATTTTAACCTGAATCTTTGAAAAGCAGATAATAATTCAATATTATTGCTCTATTAATTCACCTTTTCTACTCGAGTAAATGTTTACGAAATTTCATTCAATATCCTGAAACGTTCTTATCCTCTTGCCTTGTTCTAGTTCGCTTACAATATCGGAATCCTTTAGTTAACTTCTTGTACTGTGTGCATTATGCCTTTCAAAGTTGTTTACCTGAGCTTTGTCTCTCACAAAAATTAATAATAAAAAACTTATAAATTCTTATTTTATTATGAAATAAATTTCAGACAATTACTGTTGAATTTCTTGCATAATCATAAAATATTTACTATCCTCAATTTCAACCAGCTCAACAAATTCATTAAAATTATAAAGTAAAGATATGTAGACTAAAACTCAACGTCTCTGCGGCATATTTATATATTTATGTATGTATGTTCGTATGTGTGTATGTTGTGTATATTTATGAGTGTTGAAAACACATAAGAAGCCATAGTACTGTGTTCGCTATAAGTACTAAATTATGCATTTAGGATACCTATTTTATCCTTCTGCATATATTATTATGCATACTTTTAATATTAAAGCTAAACACAGAAAACTACGGACAATAGAAATAGAAATAAAAATATAGCAGTGAAGAGTAACAAAAACTGTCCTTAAACTTCTTTGAAGGTAAAAATGTGGTACACATTTCTAAGCAACCTGTAAGCTTGGCATTATTTTTTTGGCTTTCTAATATGGGAAAGAATTCTTGAAAAAATATTGCCATGCTTACAGGTTGCTTAGAAAGGAGATGGTATTGTACCTATCAAGAACTTGGTCCTTATTTTGATCTCAGTACTTTTCACGGCCAAAATATTTTTGGGATGGGAACTTGGCCTTATTTTCACATTTATGTATGTTTTTGTGTGGATCTCATTTCTTTTTTCTAAATTGTTTTTGTATAAATATTTATATGTATTGCTTATCGGGACCTACTTGTGTACCAAATTTCAGCCATCCTGGAAGTGCCCCATACAAAGCAGGGGCACCCTACTCCCTCCCGGCTGGAAAGTGCCCGTTTTCAGATTTTTCTGGTTAATTTCTCACCAAAACCTATCTGTGTACCGAGTTTCAGCTCTCTAGCTATGCTGGAAGTGCCCAATAATATTCAGTGTGTGAGTCAATGGGTCAGTGAGTGAGTGAGTGAGTGAATATGTAGTAAAATATAAACTTTTTACACCTTAATATCTCGGGAAGCATTTACGGTAGAAGTTTAAAATTTAACCTGTGAGGTCACAGTGGCAGTCTCCTCTGTAGGGAGACCTTATGTTTCAAGTTTCATTATATGTATTACGATCACAGGTGACCAGATGCGACGAAAACAAAAAATTGGACTTGGATCATATTTTATTTGTCATAACCTGGGACGTGAAAAAGAGACAACATTAGTGTGTTTGTTATGAAAGTAAACAAAACGAAAAGAAAAAAAATAGTTCAGTTTTTAGTGGAAAATGCTACATGAAAGCACGCTTAAATTTAATAAAATGTAATAATATTAAGTATTTACGGCATATAATTCCAAAATAAAGTGATAAAACAATTAAGTGTGTGCTTATATACTCTTTATATTAAATTATATACATACGTACATATATGCTGTAAATTTGCCAAATGGTGGTGGTTTTTTACTTACATACACACTTACATTCATACATACTTGATAAATTCTGATATTTTGCAGATATTATAGTGATAAAATACAAACGATAAGTGTAAACTAACTTAAATTAATTAATTAATAATAATATTTTGAATGTGAATTATAGAAATATATGAATATTTAATTAGTTTTGTGATTTATAATTTTAACTAGCTGATCCCGGTGTACTTCGCTACCCCCCTCGTTATAAAATAAAATTAAAAGTATTTATATATCCTATTGTGAAAATTTAATGACCATCGGTCCAATAGTTAAGACTATATTAAGATTTTTTATTTTCCTATAAAGGGGCGTGGTCCCACTCACTTTTCTCCCAGTACGTATTCCTAATTATGTCAATACTATATGTACCAAATATCATCGGCGTAGGTCAAAAAATGCCCAAAATATGGCGATTTCAATTTTTGGGTTATATGGGAGCTGCCACGCCCACTTGTCCGATAACGCCCATTTTTGTCCTGATTACTCACATTAGTAACATATGAACTATTGCAATGTTTCAAAACTCTTGCTATCACAATAGTCAAGATATATGATGTTATTCAATTTATGTGGGAGGGGCTACGCCCACTTGAAATATTAAAAGCCTAAAACCATCCTCTATAAATTCCCTTTTGAATGACACCAGTTTGGGTCAAATCGGTTGGATAGTTTCCGAGTCTATAGCGAACATGGGTACAAACATTTTTTGTATTTTATATATATAGATTTGGATAGAATTTGGACAGCACAAAGAAAAAACGAAAACCTGCGATTGTATGAGTGAATACAAACAAGTATGCAAAATCTTCCGTCTCGAGTCACTTCTGTATATTTTGTGATTATGATCAAGAGGAGCAAAGTTATTAGGGGGTAAAAACAGCTCGAATGGTTTCGTGTTGGCCTGCAGCACTTCCGTGCGCCTAGATACTTTTTGGTACTTCACTATTTATTTAAATTAGTGCAAATGGAATTTTTTTCAAACAAACTTTAAATAAAGATCTTTAATACGATCAACGTGTTTTTAAATTTTGATTTGTAAAAGAGATTCTCATCGATAAACAATCATTGCGTGTCCATAATTTTTTGTAGTTGCGCTGTTTATAAAATTTGTGCTTTTTATTTCTAGTCATGCATTCATAAATGTGGTAAATTTTTATACAAATATTTACTGGCTTTCTGACAATATACATACACACATACATAAATAATATGTTTGGGTGCATATGGTTTTACATACATACGAGTACATATTTACATACTCGTATGTATGTATAAAGTTGTAACGTTATTCTCTAAATTTAGAAAAATACTTATATGCACTTCCTTAAGCATGTTTTTACACACATGCACACACACACACAAATAAACAGAAATTCACAAAATAACACAGTTCCCATACATACATGCATGCACAAACACATACATTTGGTTAGAGCTGAGTATGCACTGAAAACTATTTTTCTTTTTAAAAATAACACATACGACATACCACTACAGTAAGTACGTTGTAAAAAATTTTATAAATCAAGAAAAACTAAAACAACAGAACGAAAAATTAATAAAAAAATAAAACAGAAAAAGTATGACAGCAGCTTGAGGAAAAACTACTTTAAAAATGACCCAAAAAATAATCAATATATTTGAAGTCATTTGTCTTGTAAGAAGACATTATCTGACAGAGTTTTGTTGAATATAAATTCGAAAATCTAGTGCATTTTAGATACAAAAAAAACAACTTAAGTCACAATTTCTAATCTGAAGTACTGAATCTGAATAGTAAACTAATCGGAATCTTTATTTAAATTTTAGGCTTTTTAAAGCAAAACAAAAGTAAATGAAACCCATAAAATTTTTAATTTTGATAAAAATTTGTTAACATTTAAGGGCTTATTAGTCTTCCTTTTCTGTAGCGGTTGCTGTTCTGTTCTGCTGTGTTAGGTTTTTTTTTTTCATTCTGTTCTGTTTTGTGTGGTTAATAATATCCACAGGGAAGGTGTTGCATGCCAACCCTTTATTTGGTCACATTGGCCACAATCAATCATAGATTGCATGTACATTTAGTTTTCATCAAAGAACAATTTTAATGACCTACAAAATTAAAACAAAAGTCGTAAATTGGGCATGATTTCCGTACAATTTACATAGAAAAAATTTGGCATTCGATAATTAAAAAAAAAACTTGCTGGTATAAAACTATGAAATGGAATAAAACAAAGATGATGTTTTTAAATTGACATGCAATTAACTTTATTTGAAAGATAATCTTCTGGCAGTATAATTTAAATATGACTTCTGGCTCGCTCGGAGGTATTCTAATTTGGAGGTCTAACTTTCGATGAATTTGTCCAACATTTGTGGCCGTATATCGACTATAACGCGCGAATGTTGAACTCCAAGTGGTCAATATTTTCTCGCTTATCGGCTTAGACTCGCGACTTTACATATCTCCAGAAAATAGTCTAGCGGTGTTAAATCGCACGAGCTTGGATCTTGATTTACGGGTCCGAAACATGAAAGTATGCGGTTACCAAACGTTTCCTTCAATAAATCAATTGTGACACGAGCTGTGTGACATGTTGCACCAATTTGTTTCAACCACAGCTCCTCCACATCATGGCTGTTCACTTGATTAACGAAAAAGTCAGTAATCATGGCTATACCGGTCACCAAAGACTGTAACGTTCTGCCCAGCATCGTTTTTAAAGAAGTACGGACCAATGATTCCACCGTCCCATAAAGAACACCAAACAGTCAGTTTTTCTGCGTGTAAGGGTGTTTCAACATACACTTGATGATTATCAGCACTCCAAATATGGCAGTTGTTTTATTGATGTTTCCATTCAAACAAAAATGAGCTTCATCGCTAAACAAAATTCGCTAATGAAAATTGGGCAATCAACGGCAATCTTGTTTTGGACCCATTCACCAAATCTACGCCTTTCTGGGTCATCGTGTGGCTTCAATTCAATTTGTAAGCACGTAAACTAAGATCTTTCCGAAGAATCTTCCATAAAGTGGATGGATGCATATTCAGTTCCTTTGCACGATGGCGGTTAGACTGATGACTTTTTCTGCACGCAGTGTACGACGTGTCTGTGGATGCGAATTGCCATTTTGGTGCGAAAACTTTCCATAATTAATTAATTGCTCTGATGGACGATTATGTTGACCGTAAAATGGACTTAGTGCGCCATACGTATTTCAACCAGAATCATGTTCTTAAAAATAAATTTGCACAATTTGGAAGGTTGTTCAGGCATCAGTCTATTCATGTTATTATGCAAAACCAAACTAAACATAAAAAACTTGACAGCTGAAAAAATGGCCGCCAGTTAAAAAAGCGCTGCCAACATGAAGTTTTATACCTCTATATTTACAGAAAAGTTATTAACGTATTTGAATTGGTTCCAAGCTTTTTCGGCTCTTCTTTTCAATATCCCCAAGCAAGTCAACTAAAGAACTAATAAATATTTTTCACAAAACTTTAACGTAGTTCACGCCACTGTGTAAGACAATTAATCATATCAAACATACTTCTGCAGTTGTTGTCATATTTATTATTTAGCAAACGTTTGCATATTTGCGTTAATGCTTCAAGTCTTTCAGTATGCACGAAGACCAGCAAGGAGTTTGATTTGAAAACACATACACCACTCTCTTGCAAATGTATGGAATATGAATATGTATGTGTGTATTGTTGTGTGTAGTATTGGAAAAAATAAGGCCAACATTATCAGGCATAATATTTTTGAATTGTTTACTTGGGACCAAAGAAAAAAGAAATGATTTTTAAATTGTGTCACATCAGTGTATCATCAAAACATTTTGTTCGTCAGTACAGACAAAAGATGTATTTTCAGCAAATTTTCTATTTTATTTACATTCATAATAATCAAAATTTGGAACAGTGTGTGTCGGTCTTATGTGATTTCTGTTATTTCCCCAGCACCTAAATGAATGGTATGCGTCATTAGTTAGATGAAAGTTAATAGCGAAGAGCAGTAAAATTGAAAAAAAAATTGTAATTTATTCTGCTGTTCATAGAAAGAATTAATTCAAAAATTATGGTAAAATATTTGGAATGTGTAAATGCAAAATTTTCATCATATTTCATATTTTGAATTTCGGTTTAAATTTTAAATAGAATTTTTAAATCTAAGCTTGACCGAGCATGAGACTCTTAAGAGCCAGAAGGAAAAACGCTTCACCATAACTTATATTTTCTAACATGGGCTGGACTTATTTATTATCAATTTTAGACTTAAGGTTTAAATATTTCTTATTAGTTCAATTTACAATTGATGATTCAATAAATGAGCAAAATGATGAAAATCAAAATGCCAATTTAATTGAAATCCATGTAAGACGTGATAAAAAAAAAAATAAGAAGTGGTAAAAATATTTGAATCTAAACCTAATTTTTTTTGAGAAATTCATTTACTAAAATATACGTGCATATATATGTACGTGGTCTGTTCAAAAAAATAAAGGTGCATTTTTATTTTACTTTCGATTAACGATATTTTATGTTGGTTGCTATACTCGCCTCGTTTGGCGGTTTTCTGCTATCGGAAAAAATTAATATAAAAATGTACATCCAATTTTGTGTAAAAAATTCAATTAAGTGCTCAACAACACTTGAATTGCTGACAGCGGCATACGGCAATTGTATTCTGAGGCAGAAAATTTTTTACAGGTGTTTTTTATAGAGTCACACAAGTTTAAATCATAATAAAACAAAGAAATATATTTTTAATATCAATGAAACCTGCTTTATTGGAAAGAAAATTTTATGAAATTAATGTTTAAATATGATTTCTGCCATGTGGCCGCCACGGCTGGCGCGTAGAAGGCACAATCTGGAACACTAATTTTCAACAACTTTTCGCAGAATTTGCGGCCGTATTTCGCCGATAACTTTTCGAATGTTGATTTCCTGGTGTTCAATTGTTTGTGGTTTATCGGCGAAGACAAGTGACTTAACAAAACCCAAAAGAAAATAATCTAATGGGGTTAAATCACACGCTCTTGGTGGCCAATTATTTGGGCCATTACGTGAAATTAATTTTTCTTCAAAAGTTTGTTTGAGTAAATCAATTGCAGCGCCCGCTGCACGATGAGTTTGACGAATAGAACAATTATTTTGATTAAAAATTTTAACAATTTGCACACGTTGCTCTTGGGTAAGTCGATTCATAGTGAAATTTCAATGCATCAGCTGTTAAATGGGTGCTCAAATAAAGCAGTGATGCCAACTCAAAGTTGTAACACTTAATAAAAAACACTTTTTACAAGCTTCTACGGGAAGTCGCAGGAGGTTCCAGTACAGAAATAACCAATGATAATGTTGAGAAAGTAAAATAAAAATTGTTATAGAAAATCATCGAATTACTATTAAGCGCCATGGCCACTCATCAAACTAACGCATCAAACTTTTAGAAATTCACATCAAACTAAACGTGTGAGTTTTTTTTTTCACTAACACTTCCTTGAAGCGTCAGTTTGATTTGTGGCCATGGCGCTTTAGAAAAGTTGATAATTATGTAGGCATGTAATTTTTTCAAAAATTTTGGGCATAAATCGTTTGGCAGGGAAGTTTTTTTCCGAAATTGCGAAATTTTAACCAAAAAAATATCGTCGCATGAGCATCGCTCACGAATTTTTTAATCACGTCAACGACGATCCAAATTTGCTAAAGTTATGACATCGAAACCGATTGAATGTATTTCGCCCGCGCAATTTTAAAATTTACCTAATTTTTTTAATAGACCTGGACGTAAATTCTTTTTTTTTTGGACCAGCACTCAGTGGACGTCCCCTACTTATGCAATGTATAGTGCCAAAGTTAAGAAGTTAGAAGGTAAAAATGTAGAAGAAGGCTTAATTATTTCACAACTCTGCCATGGCGCGTTTTATTAATGTTTAAAACAGTCTTGCAGCGCCTCTGGTGTTGATTAGACACATTAACTTTCTTAAGGTTTGTGAACAGGCATCTCATAAATTGTTTTACTACGCCAACGATTCTGCTAGCCGACGAAGAAGGGCCTTCATCACTTAAATAGCCCGGCAACTATTAATACAAACCATATTAAAGCGCAAAGAGAAATTTCTGATGTTGATTCACTTGTACTGACCAGGGTTTAAACCCAGCTCCTAAGTCCAGACTATGACTTTGCAATCAACGAGCTAATTATAGTTCAGCCAACACCACCCACCCTTGCCTTAAATCAAGCAGGACGATTTTTTGAACAAATTTTTTTTTGGGATTGAATCAAGTATTTTTTGGATTAAACAATTCGTACCTGAATCAATATTTTTATACTTGACTCAACAAAAATCCGTACTTAACATATTTTTGACACCACATGGGAATGTTTTGAATACGTTCAACTTAAAGTAGGTCGTCCGTCATGGCTGATTTCACTTATTAGTCTCCTACAAAAATTACCTAAATTGTCATCATGTCTTTAAAGAATATAATAAAATATTTAAAATTACATTTAATTCATAAATTATTTAAGACATAAAAAACTAAGTGCTAAAAGTTGTTTTTCATATTTAGCCAGCAGCATAATTATCACTAACTACAAGGATGGATGTAAAACAATGGGAAAAACAACGAATTTTATTACAAAGAAAAACATACAACATAATACGAGCATACTATTCTCTAACAACTCACAAGTACAAGGGATACTTTGTATACAGAAAAAAAACTAATATTAGACAGGCTAAATTAACAATTTAAAAATGTTATCAGGTTATTCTTTTTGAAACTTTTCTAGACTATTTTATATGACGACTCTCTTTAATGATCCAGTTTGTATGCTTTGTTTGTTTGTTACCAAAAAACTGAAAACAACATTTACAACTGTTAAAAATTAAGTAGAAATATTACAAAAATAAGCAGGCAACAAAAGGAACAAAAATATCTAAAGTAATTACAAAATAATGTTAAGAGACTAGTTAACACAAAGTCCTAAAAAAAACAATACAAAATAGTAAAAAAACCAAAAAAAAAAAACTTACAACTAGCAAAAGGAAACATCAAACAACATTTAGGTAATTAGGATAAAACAACAGCAACAATAAAAACTGTTTAAATTTAAAAGATAAATAAATACCTATGAAAAAATAAACATTAAATAATTGGTAAAAGGTAAAGACGCCCAAGGAAAATTTATTTAAAAAAAATCCTTTCCTTTTTTATTACAGTCTTTTAATTCTAAGAGAGGAAAAAAGCCTAAAAGATATAAATTCTATATATGAATTAATTTTTTATAAAAATATTTATTAAAATAAATTAAAACACATAAAATGGAAAGCGTTAAGCAGACATAAAATATTTTAGAAGCAAACTAACTTTCTAGACAAAATTCAGATGATGGAAGAGGCAGGGGACTGCACAAGACATGTCGCTACTTTATTGCAACGTAATGGTGGTGGGGGCTACTGTGTAATTTGATTCGAAAATTAAATTGTACTTTTTAACACATAAGAGTTAAATAAATTTTTTTTTTAATATCGCATGCGATATATTTTTTCTATGTTTTTTGTATGGAAATCATAATAAATGATGGACTTTTTCTGCAAATTTGTCCAGTGCTACCAAACTCTGTGATCTCAGGAATTCAAACCTGATGGCAAAAGGAGATAATAAGTAAGACTGTGAACGCAGAAAATCAATTATGTAATTTTTTTCTTATTTAAGTCTTGCAAATTTTCATCTTTTCCACTTGTTATTTCTGTCTTTTTAAAGCGGCGGTATTCAGTTTTTGGTGCAAATTGCCTTGCAAAAGTGCAAGTGTAAAATATCGTAGTTTTTTTAATAAAATCCAGCAACAATACACACAGAGTTGCCATTATTAGATTTAATACAAAATATACAATATTTTGCATTTACACTTTCGCAGGACCATTTGCACTAAACACTGAACACCGCCATTGAATTTAATATTTTTGACTGGTTTGCTCATTTTCATTCTTCAGAAAATCTATCTGATTATTTATTATTTAGTTTCTTCTTAATATTATTATATCGTCACCAAAAATACAAAAGTCATTAACTGGAATTTTTATTATTTAAAAAAAAAGCAAAATTAAGTTAGTACTCTTAATATATAACTGGTGTAACCAGCGGGCGACACAATCAACGGTATTCTATATGTAAAGAAAAAACATGGGTGGATGGAATCATAATCGCAAATTATTATTAATGTTCAGATTTATGATTGAGTCTACTAAATTTTGCATTTGTCATGTTAAGAACATAATATGGTCCTCAAATACAATTTGATAATATCAAGATATGAACATAGTATGTTCTGCAAAGCAAAGAAATTTGGGCGCATTATAGTTGCGCTAATTTTTTTTTTTTCACGGTAGATATAAACAATGAAACATTTCTTTAGATATCCCCCAAAAATATTTTCATTTGAAGATATACATCGAACGCACTTTTCTTTGCAAATTTAATTTAACAAAATACAAATTTGTAATTAACTTATTTATCGGCAAATTATAAGTGGATTGCAATAGACAACCGAGTATATACCTCATATGTACATTAAACCACTAATGTTGATAACTTTATATTCCCTTTTATTCTCTTGTAAAATTAAATAACTTTCACTTTAATTTTTCACTGCATATATGCTGTGACTGAAGCTAGAAATGATTGACAGCCATTTTAATAAACCAATTCTGAAAACATAAACAATGTATGGTCACACTGGACTATAAATTTTAAATAAATTTTAATTATTCTCATTTGCAAAAGATACTATTGCAGCAGCGAAAATACCTTTCTTACCCATTTCTATTCTTTGAGACGAATATTCAGAATGAATAGTTTATTGTAGTAACAAATATTTTCATTATACAAGAATATTAGAGGCAGCTATATATTTGTTTCAATGAATAATTATATAGCTGCGGCAAAAATATTTAGTTGAAATCAGCATTTTGCAATCATGTCTATTCTTTTGTTAACGTTCATACAGACATTATCGAAATTTCAAAATACCAATTAGCTAAATTTATTTAATGATTTCCCTTCTCTTTTGTTCCTTTAAGAGTTTTACAAATCTCCAACATCGAAACAGACAAAAATTTCTTATTTTTGTCACTCATTTTGCGAACACATGTATGCCTTTTTTAAATGTGTGAATGTATTAGTAGCAAATTTTAAACGTTTATAGCTTCCAAACTCCTAAGCAGACTATAACCCACAATATATCGTTCATTATTGTAAAACAATATTTTCGATTTGGTATAAATTTTGCCAAAGTCTTTTGTACAAAATGGTCATAAATTCCATCATAAATAACCATCCTGTATATTAATTCTATAGCTTACGCATTCAAATTATGTTAATAAAATCGATATATTTGAAAATATACAAGGAATGTTAATTATATCATTCATCAGCTATTAAAAAGTAAATTTTGAATTGTTTTTTTTTTTCAGTTACTGCCTTTAGAATTTTAGGTGACGATATGTGTATTTCATTGAAAATAACTCATTGTGTTGGTTTTACTTATGTTTTGAAACTCTCTTCTAATCCTATACTGCAATTATAAGATTTACTGTTTTGTTGACTTGGATAACAATAGATGTAAGGAAATAAATATTGTATATACACATCATTACCTAAATATATAAAGGCCGTAACTCGTTATTATTTTATTTTTTCAAATCGCCTATTAAGCATATTTCGATAGAAGTGAGTTATCGATATAAGCAAAAAAGCGTATGTGTTTAAAAAAAATATGATTTAGGGCCTTTCTCTATTAACATAATGAAATGCGTGTGTGAAAGTATATAAAAATGAAGAACATTTCTTGAGCAATTTTCAACTTAATTCTATATAAATTTTTAATGTGCATATATATGTTAAAATGTATGTGTAATTAAATATATTATGTATATTGTATAAACACGTGCATACATAAATCTGTACGAGGTTTGTTCAAAAGAAAAGGTGAATTTCGAATTTTCGCGGGCTGTGTACATTAAATTATCGAAATTTTTTTTTTGTTATTTTGGTACACATGTGATAGTCATATGTTAGATTTATCAGCCAATTTGGCTTAGTAGTATGTTGTTGACAACTGAAAAGGTTAATTACCTTTGTGTGTGTTCTTCGATTTTTGAGTTTTGAAAAAATTATGGGCTAAAGTAACGCTTAAGAGTTGTTGAATGACGTCAACGAAGCACCATGTCATAACTGGTGACGAATCGTGGGTATGTGGTTATGACGTCGAAACCAAGGCCCAATCATCTCAATGGAAGCGGCGAGAAAAGCCAGGACCAAACAGAAAGCACGCCAACTTCTATCTAATGTGAAGATTTTGCTGTTTTCTTCGATTACAATGGCGTGGTGCATCATGAGGTCTTGCCAAGAGGGCAAACGATCGGAATCGTGGAGAAAAAAATTATAGATTCTGCATCACGATAATGTACCAGCTCACACATCAATGCTTTTTCTAGTTTTTTTTGGCCAAAACCAACACCATAATCATGCCTCAACCACCTTATTCATCTGATTTGGCACCCTAAGTCTTTTTCCTATTCCCAAAACTGAAGAGAGCAACGAAAGGAAAGCGTGTGAAATCAAAGAACGAGCTGATGGCCATACCGAAAAGTGCATTTCAGAAGTTCTTCGAGGTTTGGAAGAAGCGCTGGCACGAGTGCTTTATATCTGAGGTGAATTAGTTTCAAGGGTACAAAATGATTATTGATTAATAAATAAATAAATACTTTTCAAAAAAATTCAAACTTCACCTTTTCTTGTGAACAAACCTCATATATACATACATACGTATGTATGTATGAATGAATGTTTTAAATAAATATTTATATTTCTGTTTTCATTTTAATGACAGATTTATTTTGTATATCTTTAACACTATTTGATCTGCTTGTCAGTAATTTGTAATGTTTTTCGTCTTTTGAATATTTCATTCTTTTGAAATCCATCATTATTATTTGCTCTCATTTTCCAACACTCATACATACATACGTACATACATATGTACATACATATGTATTTCTAAATCCTTTTTAGAGTTGAGATAGAAATAATGAATCTATGTATATAAATCATGTCATTGCATTATTTTATAAATATTTCTTATTTAAAGAAGAAAAATACAGAACGAATATAAAACAAATAATGACTACGAGTTTGCATATTTTCCAGCAACATTTGTGAAAGCTAAATGTCACATAAATTATCGGAGTTTCTTTTTTCTCAATATACATGACGTTTGTATGTATGTTTGTATGAATGTATGTTTGGCTTAGAAGATTAATATTCCACAAATTCAATACAGAAATAATGGTAAGATTTAAAATAAAACAAAATGAGAAATGAGATTATTGTTTGTTTTTCTTGCATAATATAAAATATTTTGTTAGATAGTCCATTTCTTTAACGCATTTAAGCCGGATCATAATGGCATACAAATTCAATCACGTTTTTTTTTTCAAATGCAATTGTTGAGTAACGACCCCCAAAAGTTTTAGTAAGACACAATTATGAAAAAAGAATTTTATGGGTACTGCTGCACGTTCAATATATCGCACTAAATCCTCTAAAGACCGTCAACTCGACCGTCAAATTTACAAATATACTACTCTTATATTACAAAGAGAGATACAACTGTAATTTATTTGGCGAAAGAGAAAAAAAAATTTGTAAGTTTCTTACAATCGCGGTCCAGTATCACGACATTTCTTGAACGTGTAGCATATAAGAATTGTGTGATTTGTGATTAATATCACAGAAAAGCTTATACTACGTTCACACGGAACATGCTTCGCTCTCTATTCATGCTTCACATCCCAATCATGAGCGAAGCAACATGCTTCGCCACACAAAATTTTGAGAGCGAAGCATGTAGATTCATATAGAATCTACTTGCGAAGCATGAAAAATTGCTGTCTTCTCTAAATTTTATCGAAATTTATCGGAAGTTTATCTAAACTAGATACAAAAAACACAACAAAAACTTTATAAAAAGTGAAAAATTGAGTTAAAACTATAAAGATAAAACAACAATGGAAACAAAAAATATGTTTGTGCGTTTTTAAAAATGCGTAATAATTTTAACTTATTTTTTTTTTGTCCATTTTAGATTTTATTTGTTATTAAAAAGAGAACTGTCAAATCGAAGCAAGTACATGAGTCGTGTGAACAGCTAGATTCATAAACATGCTTCAGAAAGCGAAGCAAGTGCTTCATCTTGTCGTGTGAACATAGTATTATATTCTGCAATCCAGATCGAGGATCGCGTAGTAAATGTTGATCGTTTAGCAGTGATGGAAAATTCAGTACTTTTGTCATATTTAGTACTAGTTTTTTGTTTTGCTTTGTTCCCTGTTTAGAAATCTGCGTTATTTTTATAATCATTGACATCATTGGCTTCAAAACAAGAACATAAGGAGTGCACAAATTCGTTATTCGTGTTGTTGTGAGTGTGTGTTATTTTCAAAAGTGGTTAATGTTATTGGTCCACTTTACACGAGATTAAGTTTTAGTTCGCACAGCTTTTGTACTTTGAAAACACACGAGACAAATTACTCTGGCATGAAATTGTATACATATACAGAGCTTTTTGTGTATTAGTGTATTTTGCAAACATTTGGCTTTTTTTAATATACATGTATTGGTTTGTTTGCTAATGCGGGGTTGAACCTGGTTGAAAAATTATGCCAACCAAACATGACTCTCCTCACCGAAAATACCGACAAGCTGCCTTGTTATGCCAGCACAATTAATCTCGTGTAAATTGGACTATTCAAGCAACCAATTCTAAGTTTTAACTATGCTACTTTACACATTACTAATCAATAAACATATATATTATACATATAGTAAATTAATTTTTAAATGGATTTTTAATTTTATTTTTGAATAAAAATATATGTTTCATAAAAAGTACCACAATGTTGAAAAAGTACTCTTTTTGTTGACGGACAGTACCATTTCAATTTTTCATTTTTCCATCACTGCCGTGAAGCATACTTAGCTAACTAAACATGTTTTTTTTTTGGTTTTCTCGCGAAATTTTTTAATAAACGACTGAATCGACCCGCACAGCACATCAGCGCGATCCGTAAATCCATTAAAATGGATCATGATCAAAATATCACAATACATGTATATTGATCGTGTAGGAGTGCCCACACCCACTTCTTATATATATACATATGTATGTATATCTATACCAAGGGGGTCCAAAATTAGATTTCATCTGTATTGCTGCGTACTAGATAATAAAATAAAGAGTTAACTTTTGTATGTTTATAAGAAGTAATCTCCGGAACCACCGGGCAGATTTCAAAAATTCTTTCAGCAAAATATTGAATAAAGTCTTGAATCAGACATAGAATATTTATTTTCCTGATACAGACCTGCGACGATTCAGTTAAAAAATCACTTGATTTTTAACCAATCACAAAAATTGCCGTATTGACACAACTGTTTTAATTGAAACATTACTTTTTGGAGTTTTTCAATTAAAAAAAATATTTTATTAACAAAAAAATTTAATTGATATTTAAAATATATTTAATTCATAAAACATTTGAAATCTTTTTTTATAAATTTGAGCTACAAATAAATTGAAAATTTGTGCTCGATTTTCGAAAAATAATTATTGTGTCATTTTGAAAGTCAACGAGATTCGTTTAAACATTTTTGATTGAACGCGGAGATGAGTTGCAATTAAAAAAGAAATTGACTTTCTTTTTAATTTTTTTATATGTTTTTGTTACTACGAAACGTCAAAGTATTGTTTGCGGTCAAAGTGAATGTGTCTGAAATTTGTACTTCTTTCGGCAATTTATGATTATTCGCAAGCAATAATTATGATTACACATATTTAAAGAGGATTAAAAACTATTTTCAGTTAATATTTCAAATTATGCATTATTAAAAATATATTAAAACTTTACAAAGAAAAAAAAAACAATACAATTTTGAAAATCCCCAAAAACTGTTTTAAGTTTAAGTAGTCTTAACAAATAATCTGCCATGCAAATATTGCACAAATACATTATTAATAGTGAATTTTGTGTTGCAACAACTTTATAAGAGAGCAATAATAAACAGAAATATTGTCATTGACATGCAAAAACACTTAAATGTTGCATTGTCATGTATTCGTAGTTGTGTAACAGTTAAAATAGTTAAAACATGCATAATACAGATTTACACAAATTTTATGACCCTCGTAACTGCTGCAAATGAATTGGAGCAAACTTAAAAGATTTTGGAAAATTTGTAATATTTCTTCTTCTAGTCGTTGACGATGCTTTCACTATTATGATGGCTAATTTTTGTTCTGTGCAGAAAGTTGCGCCACACTCCTAAATTACATCAGTATAATAATGCATCTAAAATATCTAAAGAAAACTCATTTGAAGACATATTAAAGGGAACATGTAATGAGGCCTTCAATATGAAAAATTTTGAAAGAAATATAAATGTAAGTAAGTGCTTACACATACAAGATTTTTTTAAGATTTTTAGAAAAACAATATAGAAATATTTTACATTATTACTCTACAGAAACTCCCCACAGCAATATGGGAAGGTCAGATGAGTTAAAGATTAAGGTCGGAACCTACTGTTACGGCCTAAGGCCACCGTGCTCTTAACACCGTGCTCTTAACACCGTGTGAATATAAGTGTTCACAATCACCCACGAGCTACCTTGAGAGCACACAAGTGTGACCTCGAGGGTCACATTATGTGGCAAATTCTTACGCATAGTCCACCCCCATGCCTAAAATCCTTGCTTAAGTATTTGAGCTATCTAATCTATTCTACCTGTAGTTTAGTAACAGCACATAGTGGCTTCCAGCCACTAGCACTGGTCAAGCATTAGTCCTTAAACCAATACCTATCCCAGCTTTTAGTAGCAACCACAGCCACCACATGTACTCCCGAAGGAGACCTCACTAATAGCCGGTCACGGAATAATGCCACCAACGAGGGTAGTGCGATGGTGCTAACATATGCATTCCCAAGGAAAAGGACTGCCTGCACATATATTCTCAAGAGAACAGATATGCATCTCGCAACATCGCGTCTCAAATTTGTGTTTAATGTATGACGATACTTTTTCTTTTAAGAACTTTCGTGTTTAGGCGCAAGAGGTTTTGTTTTACAATTTATGTTGTCCTTCGTATGATCGTTCTTATGTTTTTGATTTTTTGATTTTTTGCATTTGGTATTTGTATTTGTATTTTATTGTATCTCTATACGTACTAGAGTTGTCAACCGATTAAGAATAATTCGATTAATCGATCAAACAGAACGAAACTCTTGTTCGAAAAATTTTAAAATGCCGACTTTCGAATAACGAATAAATCGATTAATTTATGTCAATTAATCGAACAAATTTTTTTCAGTTTGAAATGCATACGTAAAAATTTTTTAAATTTGTTATTTTGGATGTTTTTAGTTGTTGTCGAACTGCGATACCTAGTAGTCGTGCTATGTTTTGAGTGAAACGATAAAAAATTTTCAAGAATGGGGTTTTTTCACTCTCAGGTGAATAAGTTAGAAATACACTAAAGCCAAAAAATTAAGCTCGCTTTGGAAGTATTTTACCAAGCACAAAAATTAAAAAAAAAAAAACAAAGTCACATGTAACAAGTGTCCTAAAGTATACAAAATTTTTGGATCAACAACAAAAAAATTAATAATTCTTTTGCAACAGATTTACTAAAACGTATTAAAATAAGAATAAATGAGGGACGTATAAAATTTTTAAATACGTTAATAATATTTTTTAAATTCTGGAAATTTTCCGAGCAATGAAAGTTTTTTCAAATATTCTTCAAAAAGTGAAACTAAAGAATAAATTATACTCCAGATTAATTTATGTTGAAAGTAACCACAATAATTCAGATGAAAGTAATGATATAGAAGATGTTAATAGTAATGAAAATAACAATTTTTTATGCCAATTTAATAATTCTATTAAAAGAATTAAAAATTCAAAAAAAGACTTCAGCCATATATTAGACGATATGGTATATTTGGAAAAATCTAAAATAAAGAACAGAAAAATTAGATAAACTATTTTATGCTCTTCTCACAATGGCACCTACATCGACAATTAGCGAAAGAGTTTTTTTTCAAAATTAAATTTAATAAAAACCAAAACCAAAAATCGTTTGAAAGCTAAAAAAATGAGTCAACTTTTATTTGTAAAAGATTATTTCTTAAGAACAACCCAAATTGTCTGATTTAACAAAAAAAAATAATTTGATATTTTTTTGACTGAATGAAGCATGTTTCTTTGAATTAATAGTTTTATGTATTTTTTTGTTAATAAAAATATTAACTATTTTATTTTTAAGTTTTTTGTATGAAATGTTTATTTTTTGTCAATAAATTTTTTAAATCATTTTTATTCGTTGTTCTCATCGATTAATCGAATAATTTTTTAGCTTTAATCGTTTGATCGAACGAACAAAAACAATTATTTGAAATATTCGAACAAAGTTGAAAGCCGAATAATTGACAACTCTAATACGTACCCAGCAAAAACTACTGCTTCGTCCGAAGCAGGTTTGTAAGGAAGAGATGCTTATTGCTGTTGTGCCTGCTGCTGCAAAAAGCGCTTCGAACATGCATGATTTTTGTTCGCGATCTCCCACTTTGCAGCTCTTGCTTTTTCCATAAAAGAGCGCTTTTTTCTAATCATCCAAAATGCGATAAAATCATGTTTGAATTATCTGAATTATGCCTTCGTTTTACTGCGTCATCTACTAACATACATAATTCATCTGTAGGCTAATACACCAGTTTCAATAAATAAGAGAGAGACCCAGAGAGCATTTAAATGAAATTTTATCTTTCATTCGCTGTTTACTTTATTATTCGTGTCAACTAAATGTAAATAGCCGACCAACTTCAACGTGCTTAAAAATAAGTTGAGAGATCTCTCTGCCTTCTTTTGTGCAGCCTCGGAAGCGCTTCAAAACTGCTGTATCTCGAAAGGATGAAATTTTGTTACTGCTTCCAGAAACATAATAATTTTTGCTACATTAAAGTATTACATAACTAAAAGTATATATGTATATAAATACAGCTATGTCTAAGCGACGAAGGAGAAATATGTAAATTGAAACCCTTTCACTCTATTTTCCCCCTTTCAGTGCTATAAACTCACGACTTGGCAAGGTAAACTTTGCGTATCTAAATGGGGTCATATGGGCTAACAAAACCAATTCGTTTATGGTTGACATTCGTTTTTGATTAACCAAATCGCATGTTACACACGAACAACTTACGATATATTTTTGAAAGCAATACAAACTTATTGATCAAGACCAACCGTTTTTCATATTTGTTTTTAAAGACATTCTAAACTAGCCCTCGCGTCTTTATAATCGTCTACTATTGAAAATTTTTTGTTTTATATGCCACACACATGCATACATACATATTTACTAATACATACTTAACGTATTCACAAATATCCATATCAGTTATGAAAAATATACATTGTCATAATACGATCTTAAATATTTACAAGTATACCAGCGTATAATAAAAATTTTAGGACATAAAAATGTGCAGGTATTGGAAAAAATTGCACATACTTGTAGTTAAAAATATTCGAACATTAGATTTATATACGAACTGAAGTGCGTTTTCATTAGGGAGGGACATGCATTATTTTCTTGTTAATTTTCTGAAAACGAAGAATAGCCTTGACCTAAAGTTTTTCTGTGTGAGTGCATGTGTGTGTGTGAACGTACAGCTCTCATTACTTTTAAACAAAATTTAACTTGACTTAAATATTTCGATAGTTTAAATGAATATCAAAATTATAGAAGAATAGTTTTTGCAAAAGGAGACAAAATTTATCTGTTTAAAAAAAATTTAAGCCAACATTTCGATCGAGCGCGAAACCAAGTTAGGCCTAACCACGAAAAACCAACATCAGTTTTTGTAAACTTTATTAAAATAGGGAAACAGGGTTGTCGAGAAAAATACTTTATTAAAAAAAAATTTGTTAAATACATTTTTTTTCCTTCAGCCACATTTTCGACCTTCAAAAGCTGTATTTTTGCAAGTTTATCCATAAAAGTTTACATTAAAAATCATTGTAGATTGCAGTCATTATTCATGGTAATATTTCATGGCGAAAAGTCCTTAACTCACATTTCAATTTCATCACTAAAGCTAACCTTTTGCAAAGCTTTTTGACGTCGACTTTTTTCGTTATTGATATCTGATTCGGAATTATAAACTTCTTACAAAAATTCATTAGAAAATAATATTATTTTATTTATTTTCCTCCTCCTTCTCCTTCTAGGTGTGTTCAATGGATAAGCGCCCTTAACCGCCAAAAATTTGGTAAGTACGAATTTTTAATATAATTTTTCTTATGATAATTTCCGTAAGATCAATAAAGAAAATTATTTACATTGGTTAAAAACAACATTTGCGTTGGTTAAAAACAACAAGATTTTGCTCGAAAGTACTAGATTTCGTGGCACTGTAAATTCACTATTAATAATAATTTACTGCTCTCAATTATTGCATAAAAAAACACAGTTTTATAGTGAATCGATATAAGAAGTAATTCGTTGTTCCCCCGTCCAATCGTTCCTAGATTTTGCTGTTGGAATAAGTTCCATCAAATTTCAAGACCTTCATGGATTTCATTGCGCAGATATGGGAATATTAATATTTATTTTGTAACGTGATTACGCTTCTCCCCACCCGTATTAAATTTAATATTATCCTATTTAAATTTCCGTGTATATCATTCACGCTATTACAAAATTTCAAGCCGATCAGTCCTACCGTTTGGCTTCCTCTAAGGAAAATACAAACAAACAACGTAACAAACAAATATACAAACACAGATTAATTTTTATACTACCCTCCTCCAGAAATGATAAGGATATTTAAAGGTTTAAATAATAATATGTATTATGGATCCTTATAGAAAAGGAAGTTGAATGAGCAATGTCCGTCTGTCCGTCTGTCTGTACGTGAAATAGGTTTTCTGCAGCCACCAGAAAAGTCGGATACTTGTGTTTTGAACTGATATGTAACGATTTGTCTTTAGATGATTCGTATAAAAAATCAATAAAATGTAAAAAAAATATCATATATTATATATAATATATTATATAAATATATAAAATACAAATACATATATGACTTGGTGAAGGGAATATGAGATTCGGCACAGCCGAATATACATATAAAAGTCTGATCGTATTTTGATTGATATATTATTCGTATTTTTAATTGAAAAAGTTACGCTCCTAATAGTATGTGTGCATGTCGAAAAATGTCCTTTAAATTAATATAACACAACGTATTTTAACATGTCAACTGCATTATGGGTGAAGTTGTCCTGCATATAAGTCAAAAAATATATCCAGGTACGTCCCACAAACAGGGAATCTACCTCTAATGCATAGATAGTATTATACGTGTAATTGCGGTAGCATAGTGTTTTCGAAAATTAAAAGTGCATATAAAAATTTCTTTATAATGAGAAGTAATATTATTTAGGCTCAAGTTCATTTTTATTGAATTAAATTAATAGAAAATGAGTAGAATAAAATGAATTAAAAATTAATTCTCGTATTCTATTTCTGTTGAAAACTGGTTAAATAGTTGATATTCTTCCCAATAATTAGTATCCACTTTACGAAAATTGTAAAGATGGACAATTGAACGCTGATGAGAGGTGTGGCGGCCTTGAAATCGTTATACTGATACGTTCTGCTAAAAACTGATTGGATATAAATAATAATATTTTTCAACATAAAAAAACTCTTAGTAATTTTTAATTTTCATTTAATTTAATAAAACTGAACTTGAGCCCAAATAATATTACTTCTCATAGGTACATCAATATAAGTTCGAATAATAATTACGTTTATTCGTAATAATATTAATAAAAAATATATTTCTTTATAATTTTGAAATACATTTTCAGTATGGCTTAAGTTTTGCCAACACTGAGTTGAAATCACTATAACCTTAATATGATATTAAGGTTTATGCTTATTTAATTACTATTAAAGTGTGATGAAAAAATTTTCCTACAAATAGCTAACGCAGATGATAAAATCAGTCGTTTTTTTTAATGAATATATGACTTATTTAGGCGATCAAGTTATTCTTGATAAATAATGATTTTTGAGCCTTGCGTTCATATATTGCAAGATGTATGCAAATACAACATTCACAGAAAAAAAAAATAGTACATAATTTTTTCCAATTTTCCCAATTCGTACTCTTCAATACTTTAATTGAATCAGTTAAAAATTGAATTGATTTTTTTTTATAAATCTAGACATAAATGGTGGACGTATGCGATAATTAATGTTTCAAGTGTGCAACTAGTTTCGCCGAACTAGAAAAAATATTGGACCAAGCTATAAACAAACCCTTTTTAAAGTCGAAAAAAATTCAACAATTAATCCATTAATGTAAAACTTATTCGCCAATCAATAAATCGAAAGGGCAAGTTGACCCTCTAAATAATAAAAAAATATATATATATACAGTGTATCCGCGTTGAACGCAACCCTCGATATGCGCAACCCTTCGCTTAACGCAACACCCAATTTCTTAACATTGGTGACTCTGTAAACGCAACTTTTCAAAAAACAATTCCTCAATTATCGCAACTTTGCAAAACAAGTAAGGCTTTTTCGATTTTTTTTTTTAGTTTAGTTTTTGATAAATAAATTCAAAAGGTGTGTATGTAAAATCTTATACTTAAGTGCAATAGAGTTAGTTTAGAAACTTCTGTTTATAAATGGTTTTTTCATCAAAATAACAAATATGCCTTTCGTGCCAAGATTTGTTAAACTAACAATAAAAGAAAAGAGTGAAATTCTTAAGAAACTTGAAAGTGGCGTACCTGTCAAAACGATACATATGTAATGAATACAAGTTCACAAATCAACAGTAGGTAGAAAAAAAAATATTTCAGACTTTTTCCCTTAAAAACATGAATCTTTAATTCGATAACAACCATCAGTACAAATTAATATACATTTGAATGTGTGTTTTATTAATTTTTTAATAGATGTTTATTTTGTTTTTCTGTTTTTATGCTTTATTTCAATCAAATAAATACAATTATTAAAAGCTAACCCTAGTTTTTTTTTATAAAATTCTTGATTGGTTTAAAATAAGCTTTTAAATATAAAAATATGACTAGAAATTTGTGACTTGGTTTGCGCAACAACTCAGTTATCGCAACAGCCCAAAATTTCTATTGGTTGCGTTCACCGAGGTTACACTGTATATATATAGCAGCCAATTACAAGCAAATCCTATCGAACAAAAATATATTAAAAATGGCATATATGGTTTTTATACGGTAATAAATATTTAGGGGGTACACTTGGCCATCCCATTTTTGAAAATTTATGTATATGATTAAAATGCAAGCAAACTAGAATAAACAAATACAGTATTTTATAAGTTGAATTAAGGAGGCATGCGATAAACATTATTTTTGCGTTCCCCAAGATTTTCCAAAACAAAATTAATCGGACTATACTGCTAGCAAAGCCGATCATTTAAATAAAGATCTTTAATAATCGGTCTATAAATGGACCAAAACGCAAGCAAAATTTTTTAAACCAAATAAAATTTAGAAAATTGGTCCATAAATGAACGACTTGTTTGATAAGCATTATTTTTAGAAAGCAACTTGTCACCGATTTCCAAAAAAAAAAATAGAATTTTGCAAGGATTTTAAAAATCGGTCCATTATTGATAGAGTTAAAAGATAGAAAACATAAAAAACAATTGAATTACTCTCTTTGGAAATCTTACTTAATTTGTGTTCAAATTGGTTGTCGTATGCCGTTTTTTACAGCAACTCAGTAAAATTCTTCTTAATGTTAAGAAATACAAACTTCGTCTTTAATAGGAAATTTTCTACTAAAAACTTGAAAAATATTTACGAAAAACAAGTTCAATGTTTATCCCAAAATTAGTAAAAATATGGTCACGTGCGCCACATCTGCCATCGTGCTGCGCATTTTTCATTTCCTTGTTTTACCTTTATCTGAACCGTCCCATCAGCTATAACGAAGCTTTTGATGTCATCAGAGCGCTGAAACGTCAGGAATGCTTATTTAAAACCTGTAGTTGTATTATCTGACATGAGGGATGATGAAAAAACATTTTATAAAAAATCTTTTGGGACTTGAACCAAGGATCTTCGGATTAGGAGATAAGCGCTCAAACACCTCACTACTACACCTTGCAACATGTCAACATCCAGTACACATAAGTACTAAATTCGTACTTCCTATTTTTTTTTAAATTAGTAAGTCATTAACTAAAAATAACACTGTGTTACAAAAAAGAACGAAGTCGAAATTTCAAATACAGATGCTTGATCTACTCGACAGTACCTACAAGAAAAATTATATCACATCCCAGGTTTTTTTTTTGTCACACTGTGTAAAGTATAAAATTATTTTCTTATATTTTGAAAATATTTCCAATATGAGATAAAAATGTGAACTTGAGGACATCCGTTTTCCGTTTTTAAGTATGTATTAAAATTTTTATGAACTATTCACGAATACGCCATTTCCTAAATTATTTTCCTACAAAAAAAAAAATATCTATATATTTAGAAAATGAACACTCAAATTAAAAAAAAATTTTCTTGAAAGTATTTTTTTTTTTTTTTAAGTGACATTGTTAACATTTGATTTTTTTTTATTATAAAGGTAGAATTAGTCTTGACTTTCTGTTCTGTTTCGGATCAGCTGTTCATTTTTTGTGTATGCAAAACATGTATTTTCAATTAGTTGTTCTGTTCTGTTACGGATCATTCTGTTGAAAACTGAATTTTACTTACATTTCTAAGTGACAGCAAGAGACAGCTGCTTGTTTCAGTAAACCAAGCCGATCGGAACAAAATTGCCGCGTAATCGCTGATAAATTTTTATTATGACCGCCGCCATCGAATTTAAGCACATTAAAAACAAAACGATTTTTAATAAAAAAATATTATATACATGAAAAATTTATAGTGAGTAGAGTTTTTTTAATTAAATAACGTTTTTACCTTATTTTCTTTAAAATTATTCAACCTGATAATTAAGACGAAGCGCCGTTTTAAATTTGTGAACACTGCCGCCGCCGCCGATGATATAGGTAGTATATTCGGCTATGTATATTCTGCAAGAAACAGCTGATACGTTTTTACATAACTTCTAACTACAAAAATTCAACAACAGAACGGCACAGAACAGAACAGAAAGTAAAAGTCAAGACTAATGAGGCCTTAAGAAAGCTTTATTTGATTTAAACAAAATTCTACATACTCTATGTACATATTCATAAAATTATAGTTACATGTAGAAATTTGTATTATTTCTGTGGCACAATGCTTTTGTCACACTATTAATATATATATTTTTTTTCTTATTAAAGCGTAAATGTATTTTCAAAATAGTGTGTGCATTTAGCACCACACTAAAAGTAATATTCATTCATATTGTCATATTGCGGTTACCACTTATCAAGTTCGTTTTATATTTTCGGCTTAAAGGAAACCCTGTTTATGAGGACAACATTATTTGTATGCTGATGCGTGCATTCAAGTATCGCTTTTAACAGTTTATTTTTTCAAGTTGCCATTAAATACTTGTACGAGTATGTGTGATTGCATTTTACGCAACATCAGCGACATTTATGTTACTTCCGAATTATTTTCATACGAAATTTATCAGTCATTATTTTACACAACATACGAGTATGTATGTATATATGTATGTATGCATGTATGTGTGTGTTGTAAATAAAAGTTTATAAAATGTTTGCATGTAGTCATAACTAAGAAAATGATGAGTATATGTGCCATGAACACATGTACTCAGAAGCCATTTGTTGTCGCAACCATACAGCAGCTAACTACATGATTTGTATAATTTTTCTGTTTTTCCTGTACGTGCCACTTCTGCAACATGCTTCATTAATATACTCGTACTAGTGCAATGGTTGTACTAAAAGTGTTTCTGAATATTATCTTGTAAATAAATAATAAAAAATTTGTATAAGGAAAAGTTTAACTTGCTTAAATATTCGCTTTATATTTTTCGATACAGATTTATGAAAATATAATTTGCGCAAACAACACCTCATTTTGCTTATAAATATTATATACAAAATTTCTGATGTACAAGATGTGATCTAAAATAAATATTTGTTTAGAAGATCAACAAAGCTGGTTTGGAACAAAACCATTCATTTAGTCACATTATTAAGAAAATAGGCTTAAGTAACATATTATCGTTTTGTAATAACTAAAAAAATAGTTAAGTTGTGAATTTTTTATTCGAACTGAGTGATGTTTAATCGAAAAAATTTCCAGCTGGTGGTGCGGTCGACAACTCTAATGATGAGACTGTGGTTAGTCTCGAAACATCATGATGTCAGTTCAACCCTCCGCGCAGTCTAATTTTTTTTTTTTTTTTTTGTCTGTTTAAGTATTAAGAGCTACTAGATTTTTCTTTCTAATTAAAATAATAATTTAATTTATAAAAAATTAAATATAGAGAAAACGAAATTAGCTTGACAAAAAAAAATACTTTGATTAATTAAAAAATACTTATGTAATTAAAATTTGTCAACAAAATTATCTTTAAGCCGTGCAAAAATTGTGTTTTGGGGCTCCATTTGCCATGAGGGTGGTGTTCGCTGAAGTGGTTAGCGCGTTGACTACTAAGCAAATAATGACTTTAGGGCCTGGGTTCAAACCCTGGCCAGAGCAAGTCAATCAACATCATGGCTGACTTCCAAAACGTCAATTGCTTTGTGTTTGAACAAAGCATCACATTTCATAACGCTGCAGTACAATAGTTATACAATGTATACCATTTCAAAACGCCGCCGCATAGTATTTTTAACGCAGTAAGAGAGCAAACAAGGTATCGGTTTTGTAGTTGTTGCATTGCTTCCGAACTTTGCATATGTATGTGATTTAAATACAGTAGCAATACTGTATACAAACTTTGTATACGAACGTTTTGGAAGTCAGCCCATTAGTTTCTTTAATGTACATTAGTGAGACATTGTGTTAATTGTGGTCGGACTCTTTAAATGAAGAAGGCATAGCACTTGTCACTAAAAACTGTTCCAACAGCGATTGATGGTGTTCCAAGCTAATGTACACAACATCGCCCTACTTCGTCGGTTAGCAGAAACATCGGCGAAGTAAAACAAATAACGCGCAAAGCAGAGTTGTGAAAGAGTTAAGTCTTCTAAATTTTCAACATCTATCTTCTCTATCATATTCCTCTCCCTGAGTTCCGGCACAGTGCACTGCATACATAGGGGTCATCTCCTGAGTGCTGGTCTTAATTAAAAAACAATGTTGTTCACATATTTCCGTAGTGGTGCAGTTCCTTGCCATATGGTTTGTGGCCTTGCTTACCACCTTTTACTGTCGTGTTTTCCGCTAAGATGGTGCTACCTGAAGTGTCCATCTGATTGTTGTTCACATTTTCGATATCAAGAAAGCTCTGGAAGGTCCGGCACTGATTCCTTAAATGTTTACAATTTTTTAAAGCTTACTGAGATTTTTATTTAATTTCTCTCGAACATTGAAAAAAATATATTATATACATCTAGAATACGGTCTGCTGTATCGTAAGTTATACTAGTATTAATAACTTCTCATTAAGGGGTGGAACCCATCTCCTCTTCAATATTAAAAAAAAAAATATATTATTTAAAATTCCCGGTCATCAGTAGTACGGTTTCAAAAATTCTAAATAATCGGTCTTACCGTTTGGTTTCCTATTGGTCTTGATCGCTCGGTGACTCAAGGGTGCTTGTGAAAACATATATTCACACGGTATTAAGAGCACTGAAGTCTGAAGTCGTAAGGCACTTTCCGGCATTAATCTGATCTGAAGACTCGTTAGGGTGATTTTTGAAAAATAAATTATAACCAAAATGTTCAAATAAAATGTTATCAGATACAACTTATATTGAATGCATAAAGTTATTAATTTAATTTTTACTGCATACAAACATACACACATGCATATACATTATATTAATTTTATGCACTAACGTTGTTAAGATTTTCTTTTAAAATTATGTTTTATCAGCAATTTGTTAAGTTCTTTTTCTGCGACATTTTGTACATCATTATGCCTGCTGTCGCTTTATTCATGCTGCTGCAAATGTTAGTCGAAGACGATACAAGAAGTAACATGCTAATATTATATTTTCTACAATTCTTTTATTTTTCTCTTTCTTGCTAAATTATTTTAATTTTTCTCCACTTTTGCACGTTTGCGTTTGTTGCTAAGAAATATTTTTTACCTTCAAGTTGATAAATAATATACTTACTTTGAGAATGTCCTTATAAATTATGTAGTTTCATTGCATGTTTTTTTTTTTTTTGTTTTTTTGTAGAACCAAACAATTTATAAATGCTGCACTTTATTTGTGTATCTCTATTTTAAAACGTGAAAAATTCAATAAATGCAGTCTCACGAAATTATGTTTGATATCGCACTCCTAACAAATATACAATACCGACAGGATTATCAAAAGTTATTCAACAACAAATAAATTGGGTAATTTTTCTTATACTCTTACTTAAAATATAATAACAATTAGGAACAGGCACGTATAACTTTGTACTGATTAGTTATTCGAAAGATGCACAGAATGTCATAAAATATGCTTCAACACGATGCTAAATTCAATATGCGGATTTTGAAAATGAAATAATTTTTAGTTTTATCATGTTTTCACATTTACTTACTTTAGTATTAAATGATACGAAGTAGATTTCAACTCAATTCTATGAAATAAATATAATTAGTTCTTACATTGAATCAAGCAAAAAAATAAAATATTCTTAAAGTCATATTTCTGCTAAGCCATGGGAGATGAAGAGGGACATTATTTCGTGTTATTCTCAGGCCAAATTCGTAGCGCTTAAAATTTCTCAAATCCGATATATGTTAAAAAAAATTACAAGCGCCAGAATTTTCTTTTAGTGCCGAGCAGTTAACTTTGGCCTACTGTAACACCTTTCGTGCTGACACAAAAAGGTCACTACGCGTGTTATAAAGCCGGACTTTTTCTGTAAAGCAGTTTAAAATTTTAACCAAATCCAATCACCAATTTACAAGTTCCACATTTATTACCACTTATTTTTCAAAAGTTCCTACTGTGCAGTATTATGATAATAAAAACAATGGCCGCGTTTATAAGACGTAACAGTTGCACAACTGTTGAGTATTTGTCTTAGAAACGCATTGTTGAGTAGTTTCGCTCAGCTCAACAGTTGAGTGTTTGAAACCATTTTTGCCATCATAAATTTTTTTCGCTACTTTTACTCAACATGTTGTGATCAGCTGATCGAAAAATTTGTGCCGCTTATAATAAATTTAACGTCAGTAGGCCGCCATAAGCTGATTTGTTGAAGTTTATATAAAAAGTGGTAAAACAACATAATAAATAAATAAAATTCATATATACTTATTAGACTCCATATATATATACTTATTTCAGTGTATACTTTTAATTATATACTATTTAATTTATTATTACGTTGAACGATTTAATTTGAACACGGCGGCGCAAAGCGTTGATTTGGAAACACTATCGGCATTGCAATAAGTGTTCGTTTCGTTGTTTTGTTAAGAAATATATTTATGTACATACACAAAGGAAAATGAATGAATATACAGCTAATCAGGAGTTTGTTGCGGTCGTTGATGCAAATGAAGGTAATTTTTGTTCTTCGCACATTCTTTATAACATGCTTATGTACATATGTATGTATGTATCTTGAATTTTTTTTAATTGTTTACATTTAAAAGCTGCTCATTTGGTAGCGCAATTGATAGCGTTTCTAAGACGTAGCTGTTGAGCTCAACAGTTGCCAACAGTTGAGCTCAACAGTTGTACAACTGTTACGTCTTATTAACGCGCCCAATGATATATGAAGGCATTTTCTTTTTTCTCAATTTTTCTTGACAATCGCCATCTGCCAAGAAAAAGGATTAGGATTTAATTAAATTTTTGCTACCGTATCGGTTTAATACATTCCTCTTTTCATACCCGATTTATTTGCAACTTCCACAATATTTATGTCAGATCCATAAATTGTATATGTATATATTCAGAATCTCTATAGATAGCGATGCTGAATAAGCGATGTCCGTCGGCCACCCCAAATAGTGGCCGCCCCAAATTTTCAGCTCATTATTATTTGTGTCCCCATAATATGGGTATTGAAGAAAAGAGTTTTCCGAAAAGACAGCTGATGACGAACCGTATCCACTTTAAATTAAAAATGGCGGAAACCCTAAACACCGCGGGCCCAATATTTGCAGTTTTTTTATACGTCTGTTTTAAATTGTGTTTGAAATTTTCATTCCCCTCGAAGGGAAAAATGGTATCGTGAATTTCCCGTGAAAAATTATTCCCGCTATCAGTTCTCCTTGAATGTCAAAAAGGAAAGAAGATTAAAAAAATAAGAAATCATAGAAATTTTTGTTCAAAAATATACACGGACATACATATTTATTTTAAAGAAAACTTAAAATATCAAAGCTAAATATTCAGTGTTGGAGCTTTAGTTTGGTTGCTCCGTTTGTTTATTGTGTTCTAACTTTTATGTTGTAAAATAATTCGGCTATTTTTTGGAAACCCAACAATACGAAAAAATTCCAACAAATTAAAGTTCTGCAGGTAGTCGTCCTGCTGTTTTGCATTTTGTTGGACAATACAAGAAGTTTGTGCCTTATTATCAGATCTTTTCATTAAAATGAACTTTTTAAGCTTTAATATTCAAATTATAAGAAGAAGTACGTATGTATGTACATACATGTTCTGTTATGTTCCCTTTCAAAAATAAAGTGAATAAATTGAAGCGAAAAGTGAAAAAACTCGCGGGAAAAAATCTTTCACGATTAGGGGAATTTTATTTTGGCGTGAAATTATTCACGGGGAATCGTTACACAATTGTAAATTTAGGGAAAGGGGAAAAGTTTCGAGGGAAAAATTATTCATGATAGGGGTGAATATTGAAATTGTGATCATGAATCAAAAATTTCCATAATAACGTATTGCAAGCTTTAAGCTCACTAAAACTATAAGCGGCCGAAAAAAATCGCATATGTGACCTTCTCCGAGAAAAGGGACCTAGCGTGTGAAAATGAAGTTTTGAGAAAAACGCATTTAAAGTTTCATAACGCATTATCACTGTGAACACACCTTCAGTTGGGAGACGCGATTTGGTATGGTTAGTTATGATTGGGTGCCGACTTTGGTGACGTCATGCCTATGTGGTGTAAAAAAAACTATAAGAAAGGAAAAGAATAACTTTTTACAAAATTTGGATGAAGTACTGCCCTTACATCTCGCCTATGAAACCGAAAACTGATCTTTGTGACGTCTGTCAACAGAATACATTGATGCTACGACGAGTTTTGGAAGAATCTGATTCAGATACAAAAGAAACAAAATTACGAATGGCTGTTACTTATCTTGACCATGAATTCACTAACGTTCAGTCGAACTATTTATTAGGCGAAGAGTTCGAAATAGGAAAAGGACCTAATGCTGTCATTAGCCAAATTCACGATTACTATATCATTAAATTTCCTTCTAACTGGCCACACCAAGTTCAGTCCCGATCGCTCTCTCGGATTAATGAAACTAGAATATAGTCGCTCAAATGTAATAGATCTAGCAGTAATAAATTTAACAACGCTGTGAATAGAAGTGAAGTAGATTGGCGAACATGGGATACTCATTTCGAAGTATTTTACAAAAGATTACCAGGTAAACTGTCGCGATTTTGTGATTTTAATTTTTCTAATTCATTTCAATTAATTTTGTAAACGTTTGCATTTTAGGTATTACCAAGTACCACCACTTTGACTTAAAAAAAAACGAAATTGTATGTAAATAACTTGTGGACTCGGAAGAAGAAAGATTTAATCTACGATTAACGGCTGAGCTACCAAACGAACTACCTCCGCTCATTGCACCAAGCGGTTTATCGTTAGATCGCAAATGGTATTTGTATAAGAATGTCAGGGTCATATGTACTGATTCACAGAAACGGAATTTTTGTAGCTCCTAGAGAAAAAATTCTTTGAAAAAATTGCGCGTGTCGCGAAAAAAATTTCATGTTCGCGAAAAATTGCAAAATTTTAAATCTGTGTGAAGTCTTACGATAAATCGTGGTGAAAACAGAGTAAATTCGCAAAAACTTTGAAAAAAAGGCTGGAATTTCAAAATTTTAAACTACCACCCAGATTCATTAGAAATCGTAAACCAACATCGCAAAAACACAAAAAAACGCATATCGCGAATAAATGAAATAAACCACTAAGATTTTGAGTCAATGTCGACTTTAAAACTGTTTTAAATTAATACAAATGTATGTGAGACATATTAATGTCTTGAAATCTTACATATTATATTTTGCATACATACATTTTATATCCAAAATTAAAAAAAAAAAACTCTAACGATTTGCAATGAAAATCTCTTCATTGTGTTACCTTTAATTTCCTTACATCAGTATTAAAAACTCTTTTTTTAATACTTTAATAGAATATTTGCTCCCCAGAAAATATTAAATCTACAAATACTTCGAATACAAATGAAATGGCACATTTTAGTACAAAAAAAGATCTCTTAGAGTGTGTCTCAATGTTTTTTTTTTACATTTTACTCTAAAAACAAACATCAAAATCTTAATTAAAAATAATAAAGACATAATGGAACTTCCTTTTAATTATTATATCATGAGAAAAACAAAACGTTATCGATAAGTAGAAGTTATTGGATTTTCATATTAGAGTGCGATTGAAAATAATTCGTTACTTAAAAACATAAATCCTTATTATGACTTCAGTAAAAACCAGTGAGAGTGCTTTATTCGGCTGTGTGGAATCTTATATATCCTTCACCAAGTATGTATGTACATATATAAATTTCATATATACTTACATATATTTTTGGGCGGCACTGGCAGCATCTCTAATATTCGAATACTATTTGAAATTTTATTCCAATTTTTATTCCATATTTCAAACAAAATTATTAGTTTTCCATTCCTGGCCACTTCCAGAAAGGGGGTTACGTACCGTAAAAAAATAGCAAATGTATTTGTGGAATGTTTATATGTGAGTTTTTTTTTTTTTTTTTTTTTTTTTAAACAAACACAACTCCGCAAAGCGATTAGCTTGTCTGAAGAAAACACCCAGGATATCTGGCCGGAATCGAACTGACAACCTCCGGACTACTAGGCTCGCATTGCTACCTATCAGCCACGGCGACACCCGTGTATATGTATACACGTATATAAATCATCTTAAGACAAATACTTACACCCAATTCACATGATGACTTTTGCGACGTCGTTTTTACTGAATTCCCTTTTGAAGTTGCTACCAAAATCTTTGTGTGTTCAGGCAGTGTCTTTTAGTTTCATGTCTTTTTTCCCTATTTTGTTTTGAAATAATGAAAATAATGAAAAGTAACAAAGATTAATAACAAAAGTAAGAAAAATAATGAAAAGTAACAAAGAGAAATGGAAGAAAAGTCTTGAAAAACACAAATCAAGACTTTTTGTTTACCCCTCTTTCTTCCCTACACCGCTCACCAGGAAGCAAAAAGAGACGTCGAAAAAGCGACGTCGCAAAAGTCATCATGTAAATCAGTCGAAAACCTAAGTTGCGAACTTTTCTGGTTCATTGTAAAACCAATTTCAAGGTACAGACAGACGAACAGACGGCCATGACTCATTCATCTTCCCTACCTATAAGGATCCAGAATAAATATACTTTATGGTCATATGAGTATTGTGAAAATTACAGACGAAATGACAAACCTAAACATACCCTTACCATTTTTGATGAAGGGTATAAAGGTGTGATTTTCATATATACGTTAAAGAAACAGAAAATCTCAAACAATAGAATTAAAAATAATCAGGTCATTCTCCAGACAAAATTGATGATGAATATACAAATCTGAAGCAAGACAAACTACTTTTATAAACTACACACATGTGTATGTTTGTATGCATGTACTCGTATATGCAAGTACCCAGCGGCGAATCTCAGAACACCTTCTTTCGTCAGGCCTTATTTTGATAAATTACTATTATAATATAACTGCTAAAGAATGCCTTATAAAAATTATCAGATCTTGACTATAAAAATATAAGATACCATTTTCACTTTCCCTTTTTGGCAGAGCAAAGATGCCGTTGTAAAAATTCTAAATAAATTCAAAAAAATTTAATTTTAACTGAAAATTCTCTTCAAAATAGTTTAAAAAATTTTCTAAATTTAATTATAATTAATATTTTTTATATTATTGGGGATAAACGTAATTATTATTCGAACTTATATTGTTGTACATATGAAAAGTAATTTTATCAGCCTCAAGTTCAGTTTTATTGAATTAATGAAAATTCAAATTACTAAAGCTGGATTCACCCATTGTTTCGGAACAAATTTTTTGTCCGGACAAAATTTTTTTTATATGTAGTTTGACGTTTCTCTTTTTGAGAGAGAGAGAAAAAGAGAACAAAATTTGTTCGGAACATTTTTTGGTTGAATTGGTTTAATTTTAAATTTTGTCCGGACAAAGTTGAATTGAGCTGCCAGCTATTTTATTTTTTCAGCCAAAGTTGAAATGAGCTGCAACATAATGTTAGCAGTATGTATAATAAAAGCACATAGTATCTTATATCCAGTAAAAAAACTAACTGAGTTTTATTAATTTTTTTTAACATGTAATTTTCTTATTAAACAATAAAAAAATAAGTGCGTTTGACAAATAAAACACCAAATTTAATTCATCTTTCACTGTACTGCCACCTTGTAAAATTAATAAAACACATGTATTTCATACGGTAGCTTTGATTTTCCGAACAAATTGTTCGAAATCAGTGAATCGTGTTGCAAAAATGTTTCAGAACAAAAAATTTTGTCCGGACAAAAATTTTGTTCGGAAACAATGAGTGAATCCAGCTTAAGAGTTATTTTTTTTATGTTGAAAAATATTGTTATTATATATGTATATATAAACTGATTGGATACAATAATAATATTTTTCAACATAAAAAAAATAACTCTTAGTAATTTGAATTTTCATTAATTCAATAAAACTGAATTTGAGCCTGATAAAATTACTTTTCATATTTAATTATAATTTTAATAAAATTTGGAAAAAAATTTGTTTTAAATTAATAAAATTTCCTAAAATATATAAAAAATCAAATAGGTCATGTCCTTCCTTCAAAAGAAATCTTTCCTTTAAGAAAGTTTTTATTTAGTTTGTGAGCGCATGTTCTAAAAGTAAGAATTTATTTTTAACTAATTTTAATATTAACTAATTTTGTCATACGAATGAAATTATTTTCTTTTAGCTTTAAAAGAATAGTTTAGGATATGATTTACTATTGAATAGTTCGTAAAAATTTGCGTACACAAATAACTCAAAACGGCTGTCCTCAATTTAAGTTCATATATTTTTTTATAAATTGGAAAATTTTTCATATTAAATGAAAAAAGCACGGTGCAGTTGTGTGGAGGTTAGAGTATAATACTAAAATGACGTACCTATGTATGTAGGTTCGAGTCCCAATAAACTTAAGTTTTATTAAGGATGTTTTTAACACCCCTTAATCCAGACAATACATCTGTATATGTGTTGTAAAAAAGCAGTATCAGAAATTCCAAACGCTTTGTTGTAGCAGATTGAAGGTTCAGAAGTAGTGAAGAGAAGGGAATGAGAAGAGCTTATCAAGATCCAAAACCAAATAGCAAGGAAATTAAATACTATACAATTAATATGTGTGCAGATAAATATGCCGAGTTAAATATGTTTTACGTAAGAGCTTACATCATAGACTACGACATAACTTAACTCACAGTTAAATTTGTTTAGTCGGAACATTTCTAAAATGTCTGGATGAAAATGTTTGGTTTACATCTTTACTAATTGATTTAAATGTATCTTTACTGAGATAATTTTGTATGATCTCTACGGTAATTTGGCCATTTTTGTGGGCACATTTTTGTATGTCATTCAATTGAAACAACTGGAAATTAAAGATAAGAATCCATACTTATTGACGATATAAGTTTCATTTCTCAATTGTATTTGAGATTTTTTCTATAAAATTTTAAAAATTGAACCAATTTAATTTTTTTATCATCTCTGAGAGATTTTGGTCAATTGTGGCCGAATGAAGGTTTGGCATGCTATAAATTAATTATGAGCCTATTCTTAACTACGAAAAATAGTTTTAATCCCTGAATTGAGTTTGTGAAAAATTTTATAGGTAATTTAAATTTATCGATAATTTAAATTTTACTTTATTAATACCTGAGATCTCTGAGGGATTTTGGCCAATGTGGCAAAACGAAGGGTTGGCATAGATATTATGACGTAAGCTCTTACGTAAACATGTTTAATTCGACATATTTATCTGCACACACATACATATACAATTATATGAAAACATTACGCGTACACACGGCTAATGATGCCCCATAACGAAACTTTTACTAATTTTTTGATAAATTCTAAACCAGTTGTTAGTAACTATTTTCTTATAATTAAGAAATGTTTTCCTGAGAAAGACGAAAAATGTATTTTCTAATATCAAGGACAATTTTACAAAATTTCTATAAAAATGGCATTTGTGACACACGACAACCATTTGAAAATCAAATTTAGTAAAATTTTCCAATTTAAATTTAACTGTTTTTTCTTAGTCATTTACTAATTTTTATTAACTTTAGATATTATTTTAACAACACATATGCCTTTCTTAAAACTACTTTAGTCTGTCCTTGGTTTTAAGGACTTTTGATATCGCTTCTTTGGCCGACTTTCTCAGCCTTTAAACTGCCTTTCAGAATGTCTGGTAAATGAATCGAGCGCAGAAGCACCTAGCGAGAAAATGTAATGAATAATAAATGAGAGAGTAATGTACAGCATGTATAATTTTTCTTTTCAGAATTCATTATTGTTAACACAGAACATGTCGTAGGAAAGTAATGAATTCGTTTAATGTGTACGGCGAATAAATCCAATTTAAAAGGAAAATGGGAACACTTGTGCACAAGCAAAAACAATACATTCCTTCATCGTAAGAAGTGGTAATATACGTGGTAAGCAATGTGTAATTTTTGTTTGTGATCAAATTACCTCCTCGTTTCCAAAGGCTTACATTGTTTTGCCTTGGAAAATATAATATTATATCTTCCATTACATACTCGTATGTAATCAATGACCAGTTTTCCCGCTGGGCATGTGTGTGTAAAAAAAGATATGATTATGTGAAAGAGCGAGTATGCCCCCCACATTCGACAGAAGAAGTGCAGAGGCCTTCTAAAAGGCATCCACACCCTTTTTTCCGTTTCGGCATTTAGCACATGAACAGATAATTATTGTTTATATTTTTTATGTAAAACTGTTGTTGCTTCATTGGTTGCATGTTAGTTTTGGGGCTTTTGTTTTGTCATTGTAGAAAAACAACGCCAGTACCTGACATAAGTATTAATATATGTAAACACACACACATACATATACACTCATATGTATTACAAAAGTTGGCATACTGACACCAAAAAAAAAGAAGAAAAAGAAAATGAATGGTGTGCCTGGAAGAAGTTTGTAGTTATTCTAACATCGACCTGCTGGAGCTTTTCCTTTCACTGTACGTTTTCTTTTAAATAATTTTTTTTAGCACACACATACATTGTACATATATGTATACAAATGTATGCAGTAGGTACATATGAGTGTGTATGTATTTGGTTTTAAGACGATTTTGATGTTGACAGTAAAACCCAAATAAATACGTGCTAATGTCCATGATCTAGCTGAACGTTACACATAATGCACTTGTACGCGTGTACGTTTTGTTTTAAATGTGTGTGTGTGTGTGTGGCGAACGTATTTTTAACTTCTCTTCTATTATGTGGCTAATCTTTTTATAGGCTTCACCACAAATGGTAATAGTATGTTTAGGTTTGTCATTTCGTCTGTAATTTCCACAATACTCATATGAAACCTATAAAGTAAATATTTGTTCTGCATCCTTATAGATGGGGAAGTTGAATGAGCAATGTCCGTCTGTACGTCCGCTTGTACGTGAAATCGATTTCCCCATCTTTAATGATCCAGAATAAGTATGTACTTTATATGTTTCATATGAGTATTGTGGAAATTACATACACAACAATTCCGGAAATAAATTTCTTCACATATAGCTTGGTGAAGAGTATATTAGGTTCGGCGAAGCTGAATATAAAACTCTTGCTTGGTTTTTGTTCTCGTTTGTTAGAATAGTTTTTACAAATGTTTAGTTCGTTATGTTTGTTTCTCCCGTCTAAAATGGTATGGTGTACTGGATTAAAAGCTGTGATATAAATTTTTTAGATACAGACATAAGCAGACAGTGAAAAACTAACACATACAAAACATTCCTAAATGTTTCTGGTTGATGTCATCAGATGTCTGCCCGGTTAAAGCAGACACTTGTATCTACCATATGTATGTATGTATTTAGTTTGTACCTAAATGAGTGTGTATGTATTTCTAAATATTAAAACTAGTAAGTGTGGTGATATGAATAGCACTTTAGTTATGATGACCAAATATGTTTCCAAAAAAGATTGGAAAGATGAGACAAACTTTTAACGAAAATGTTTTAAAACAACTTAAGATACATATAACATTCATTTTAGTATTTTTGTAGTAGATTTCTTGAAACTTTACAAAAATAGCAAACTTAGATACGGACGAAAAAAATTGTTTGTCAAAATATCGACACTTCTTTTAATTCATGGATGAAGTTTACAAAACTATAAGAAAATCCAATTTCCTTTTTTGCTTAAAATTTTTTTATTATTTGATTTTATGTGGCTGCTAGGTAACTTTGCCACTGTATTAGTAGAGATATCAATGTACTCGGGAAGTCTCCATTTCCATTTAAACACATCACGAAGACAAGAGGAAACACTAAAAAAAATTAAATTAAAATGTGATAAATAAAAAAAATCGCTAAAATGAACAAGAATTACTATAGCGGGAAAAAAAACGTTAAACTTAAAACTCACTAAACGATAAGAGAAAAAAGTTTTAAAACCGCCAAAAATTTACAAAGCGTAAAACAGGTTGTAATAACAATGAAAATCGCTGAGCTGGAAAAAAGCCATCAAAAAACGAAAATAAAACATTCGAAAAAACTGAATTTCTGCAACGCAAAACTGGAAAATTGGTGAAAACATTTTTTAAATCGCCAAAATTGAAAATCGCTAAAACAAGCCGTACAAATTACTTCAAACAAATGCAATGTTTCTTTCCAAAAAGGAGAAAATCCGATGAAGAGATTTAAAAAAAACCAATAAAACGTGAAAAATCAACAAAACCGAAAAAAACGTTAAAATTTAAGCAAATTAAAGAAACGGAATAATATTCTGAAAACGAGTCAATGATTTTTCAATATTTTTCCAAGAATTCTTTCCCATATTAGAAAGGCAAACAAATTTTGCCAAGCTTACAGGTTGCCTAGAAATCAGATGGAATTGTACCTAACAAGAACTTGGTCCTTATTTTGATCTCAGTACTTTTTACGGCCGAAACTTTTTGGATACGAACTTGGCCTTATTTTCACATTGATGTTTTTGTGTGGATATTGTTTTCTTTAAGAAATTAATAGTTTAGAGATAACAGAAGAAAGAAATCGTATATATGAAAAGTAATATTATCAGGCTCAAGTTCAGTTTTATTGAATTAATGAAAATTCAAAATTACTAAGAGTTTTTATATAATTTTTTACATTTATTTATGTAATAACTGCTTTTTTTAATTTTTTTTCTAGCAAAAAACGGGAAAAAAAATTCTTTATTAAATAATTTTATTAAACTGCCTTCAACATTTTAAGTAGTCGGGTTTTATAATTAACGTTTTCTTGTGAAATGCCAATAATGTTTTATATATTTTATCCAGGAAAATTTTTTTGAAAGTTGTACAGGATTTCACTTATTATTGTTATTATTATGTCTAGTGGTTCAGTGGAACAGAGGGCAACTTTTTAGTCGTATAGGTATCTCCTAAATTTTAAGCGGAAAATAAAAATATCAGATTGACATATATTTGAATTTTTTACAAGCACAAAGTAACATAAACATGGTGTCTTGCGGGTTCGCTCCCGCTAAACTTGATAGAAACTCGCGTATACAATTTTATTGGACTACTGCCCATTTAGAAAATGCATATCTGTTCCAATTTCTCTCACCACACAAGCATTTCACTATCACTGGCTTCTGGACTAATGCACTTCGGCAAAACAACGATCTGCCGATTACCTGCGATTGTGCATGTAATTTTTAACATCACTGTACTAAAAGAAACATATATAAACACATACATAAAAAGTTTTTGCTACTTTTAAGCCAAGCACCGATAACATGTGTTTGTAAACCACAAATTTAAATTCCAAAAGATATAACAACACTGAAAAGCTCACAAGAAAAAGTTTTAAAACCACAGCACTAGTTGAATTCGTAATGTTGTTTTTATATTTTTTACACGTCGCTCAACGGCTTTGTCGCCTTAAATCCTATTTAGTACCATTATATAATTCGTTTGTCCTTGCACAAAACCGAAAGCGAGTTTCTTTTAAAATTTAAATGCAAAGTTGTTGTGCTGCAAATTTCTCTTTGCAAAAGTCATGCACACGAGCTTGTACCAACAACGAAACAATGAAATACATTTTCAAATTAATTATTAACTTATAAATTACATTCTTAATACGAGCACATACATATGTATGTATGTATGTGTATCCGAATATGTGGCAGGGCAACATTTCTGCGCTGAGTAGCTGGAATGGAAATATCACTGAAGGGGTATAGTGGCATAAGCTTAGTGCTGTGGAACGTAGCGCGTTAAGTATAAGTGCCCCAATTTTTTAAATTTTACATATATTTATATGTATGTGTGTGTCATTTGTATGATTTTTATTATGTCCGTCTATGAGTCTCTCTCAGTAGGAGACTTGGCTCTTGGACTAATGTTTCATGATTTATCTTAAGACGGTTCGTTCTTGGCATGAAAATTCGTTTTGATGTTCAATGGAGTGATCACATTTTTCATGTCTCAAAAGAATCATTCAAGTGTCTCGGTTTTATAAGACGGAGTCAGATATACTTTACTACAACTAATCTCCTTAATATTTATAACACCTTTATCAGACCTAAAATCGAATACAACTCCCATGTATGGGCCGGTGCTTTAAAGTATATTTTGAACATAATCGATCGCGTACAAGAGAAGGCGAAGAAGCTTGTCGGTGACAGAAGCGTAGCCAAATCTATTGAATCACTGGAGCATCGACGCCAGGGTGTGTTTCTCTGTTTTGTCGTTACTACAACGGAATATTTTCCAATTAAATCAGGGAACTTTTTCCCGAAACCCGACATTTTTCACGTACTAAAGGTTCTTCATTAAAAGCACATCCCTTTGTGATCGATATGCCAGTGAAGTGCACTACACATTAAGAGAGAATTCTTACTTTAGCTGAACTGTTCGAGTGGTGTTGGCTGAAGTGGTTAGCGCGTTGACTACTAAGCAAACAATGACTTGGGGCCTGGGTTCAAACCCTGGCCAGAGCAAGTCCATCAACATCATTAATTTCTCTAATGTACATTAGTGTGGCATTGTATTAATTGTTGTCGGACTATTTAAGTGATGAAGGCATAGCACTGGTCACTAAAAACCTTTTCCGACAGCGATTGATGCTGTTCCAAGCTAATGTACACAACATCGCCCTCCTTCGTCGGTTAGCAGAAACATCGGCGAAGTAAAACAATTAATAAAATGCTTGCTAATATAGCTTAACAAAGTTAATGCGTTTACCTAACACCGGAGGCGCCTCAACACTGCTATAAAAATAAACATAACGCCCAAAGAAGAGTTGTGAAAGAGTTCTCTTATAAATTTTCAACATCAACCATCTCTACCCTATCCCTCTTTCTGAGTTCCGGCATAATGCACTGCATACGTAGGGGTCATCCCCTGAGTGCTGGTCCTAACTAAAAAAAAAGGTGGAATAAACTTCCCGCAGAGGTCTTTCATGTCACCTTCAGTCTGTTGAAGTTCAAATCAAATGTCCACAAACACTATTCCCTTTATCCCCTTTCCATAACCAACTTACCTAGTTCCGACACAATCCACTGAATACGCAGGGGTCATCCCTTGAGTGCTGGTCCGAACTAAAAAAAAAACTCGAAACATATACAAAATTATTTTACTCACAACTGCAAATACTAAGACATTTTCAAATACTTATTCATCTTCTGTTTGAATTAAAAGTTTCTTTTAATATCCCCAAGACAAGCAAAATGACGTTGAATTTTAAAAAGCACTTTTGCTAAAAGACTGCTACTTATAGAAGTTGTAATAATTTTACCAACAATTATTCTTAAACACATTTCTGTAAATAATTATTTATAAAGTTTGGTTGGTCTCTTCTTTATATCGCTAAATGCATTATCTATAAAACACAAACTGCCACCTAGAACACGGTTTAATTTTTTAAATGAAACTTAAGAGAACAAAACATTTTCAAATGAATTTATTTTGGAGATATTTTCTATGGTTGCTAATATCTGCATGTTAAACTAATATTTGAAGTAATATTACCACCATGTTGTGGCTCTGCTCGTATTGTTTGTTCCTCAAGTCAATTTTATTTTAAGAAAAGGAAATTACTAACAGCTGTTCCCATTATTACAGGCTATGGAAAACGTTAATAATTATGTACCTTCACTAGACTTAAAGGGGCTTTTAAAAAGAGAACAATTTTAAGCGTAAAATATGTGCAATGAAAAATTAAGACTAAATATTTTTTATATAATGCAACAATTTTTCAACTAATAGCAGTCTTTTATTTCGAAACAGTTGGGCTTAAAAATTTTAATGAAATTCTTTTAATCTTAGTATACGTTTTTTTTAGGGAAAACTAGTGCTTAATTGAAGAACAAATTCATTTTTATGTTTATATAAAAGCTTTAAAAAATTGTTTGTAATTTCCTAGAAAATAATTTAAAAAAAATAAATAAAAAAAAAACACCACAAAGTCGCCGGGGCACATACGGCAGCACAAGTAGCACAGATTTCAATTTTTAAAATAGTTCAACTTCATTTAATAACAACAAATTTATGAAGTTCTTTTATGAATAAAAAGTCGCTTTTATACTAACAACAAAATGCTTTTAATATCACTTTGAAAATGCAAATAAAATAATATTAGATAAAGATAAGTGATGAAGTTACTTTCGGCAGTGTAGATTTTCAAACACGCTACCCATAAAAAAACATATAATGTATACAGCTGGAAAGCTTGAATTGTTCAAATAATTTAAGACACAAAAAAAGAGTTATATAAATCGCCAAAATTTTATATGATGGTCGATTTCGGGGGTCAATAAGCGGCTATAGAGAAATTCTTGGGTAAGCACCGCCTTTCCGGAAAATCCACCCTCAAAAAAAACAATAAACTAAAATTTTGGAAATTTTACTTAATTTGAGTTTAAATTGGTTGTCATATGGCGCTAATTCCGTTTTTTTAGAGAAACTCAGTAAAATCTGTCTCGATGTTTGGAAATACAAATTTCGTCTTTAAAAGGAAAATTTAGAAAAATTTTCACTAAAAACTAGTTCCGTGTTTATCCGAAAATTAGCAAAAATTTCGTCACATCTGCCATCTTGTTTGTTGCGCATTTTTCATTTCCTTGTTTTATCTTCTTCTGAACCGGGGGCATCTGCTACAAAGACCCTTTTGATGTCATCAGAGCGCTGCACACGTCCCTGGAATGCTTATTTACAACATGTATTTGTTTTATCTGAAATGAGGGCTGACGAAAACATTTTTATAAAATTTACGTCTTTTGGGACTTGAACCAAGGAACTTCGGATTAGTAGGTAGACACACTAACCACCTGACTACTACATATTGCAACCTCTCAACAGCCAGTACTCATAAGTGCTAAATTCGTAATTCCTAATATTTTTAACTAACTAAGTCATAAACTAAAAATTATTTTCTTTAAATTTTGAAAATAAAATCCAATATGAGAAAAATATATGAACTTAAATTGAGGACAGCCGTTTTCCGTTTCTAAGTATTAAAATTTGTATGAACTATTCACAAGTACGCCATTTCCTAAATTATTTTCTTACAAATAATTTAATTTGTAGAATAAAATATACTTCAATTTAGTAAAATCATACCTACTTTTAGAAACTGAGCACTTAAATGTAATAAAAATTTCCTAAAAGTAAAATTTTTTTGAAGCATTTGATTTCTTTTTATTATGAGAAAATTTTATTTGATTAAAAAAAAAAGTTCTACATATTAAACAAATTATACTTAAATATAGAAATATTTTAAACTCTTTTCAAGGAAATTTTTTTTATAAAATTTAGTACCTTTTTTTTTAAGTGCATGATGGAGAAAATCCAAAGGCTCTGGAAAACCTTAGACAGCAGTGCCAATATTAATTTTTGGCTTAGGACTATTTTTAATAGTTCAGTTTGGGACCATTTTTGATTTTGAAACCGTTTTTCATTTCATCTTTTAAAAGTTTTGTATTTTCATAAAATTAAAAATTACCCGATTGAAAAAAGAAAAAATTGGCTGCAAAATGGTCTCAAATTATAAATTAATTTCGTGGTATTTTCAATAAAAAATTTTGGGTAAATTTTTCATTTTGTAAGTACATTTTTTCTTATATAAAAATTTTCTTTAATTAAATTTTAAGAAAAATGGCTCCAAATTTAAAAATAAGAAATTGTGCAAGGTTTTGTGTTGATAAAAACAACACAAACGTTGGAACCATTCTTTATGTTAAATAATTTAATTTGGGACCATATTTCCTCAACTTTGGGACAGTAATTCAGTTTTCACTTTAGGGACATTTTTTAATTTTTTGCTTATGGCCATTTTTTGTAGAGCCGTTAAAGTCTGAAATTAGTCCGAAAGTTTTTTCACTTGAAAATCAGTTAAAAAAGAAGTAGGATCTGTAATGTTTGTTATTTGTAACACATAAAGCTACGAATTTATATTAACTATAATTTAGCTATAGTGGGTTTATGTATGTATCTACATGTAAACTTGCGTATGTGTGTATGTATGTATTAAAACTCATATGTTTGAGGTAATTATTTTGTGTCTAAATGGCTTTAATTACAAGGCAATGCTAAGAATATTAAAGATGTAACACGCAACAGTACAGGTGTTGTGAGCGTTAAGCTAATAAAAGTGTTCAAATATTAAGTAGAAGTGTATCATTAACTACTGTTTGCATACCACAGACACAAAAATATCTGTTAAAACCAACACATATATGTACATTTTCTGGTCTCACATACATGTGGTTTGCGTCTTTTATTTTCAACCAAATGGGAGTTTCTCATAGTGAAACAGAAATACATATAAATGCGAATCAAATAGCAGTGTTTTAATTGCCGTATTATATCTATTAAATAAAGAAAACTTTAACAAGTTGAGGGTGAGTTTTAATGTTGAGTGCCGGAAAAGATGCATAGAAAACAATAAAAAAAATTATTTTAATTAACTTAACGTCATTATAATGATGACTGTCATAAATCCAAATATATGTAGACGTTAGAAGATATCCTCAGTATGAGGGGAAACAAAGTAATTAATTTTATTTGAAAATGAATATTATTTATTTGTGACACTCTGAAAAAAACACACTATATTTTTTAAAATACAATAATTTATAGGAACAAATTTGTCGCCGATTTACAAAAATAAAAATGATAGGGCCGAACTTTTTGTGCACCTGATCAAATAAAAATCAGAATTTGAAGAATCGGTAAATAAATAGCGGAGTTATGGGATAAACAATACTTTTTGGGGGTGAAAACTTGACACGATTTTAAAAAATGGTGAAACCACACTGCACGGGAAAATGTAGTAAAAACCGATTTGGCCTGGCGCACTACCGTGCGCCTAGATGTTATGGAACGCACCAAACTGTTCAGAGAAAGACATTCTTTCGATAATCAATATTTGAGAAGATCAAATGGACCCCGATTTAAAAAAAAAAACTTTGGCAGGCAAATTCTTTCAAACAAAAACGAATATTCATAATCGGTTCATAAATTACAGTTACAAAAACTCTTGAAATTATAACGTCCTTTTCTTTTTTAAGCCACTCAATTAAAAAGACACAACAAACTTTATAAAATAATTAGTCAATTACAATTTTAATAAATATTGATTTTAATTACCGTCAATTTAAATGCAAAACGCCTATCGCTATACTTTATACGTTTCATCGAGTTTCAGTGTCGTTGCAAGCGAGCAGGCGTATCGCGGTGCTTTACTATTTTCTATGTCACACACTTTAATTTCATTTTATTGGAAAGGGACGGAAGTGTGACAACGTTTAGCCATACGTATGAATGTTTCAATCCTCATAAAAATATGCAAAGTTGTGTTGTAAAGGAATTAGATTTTGCCAATGACGATGATGGCGTTTGTTTCGTACTTTTAATTTCCTGTCATAATTTCCCTTTTCATTGCTTCGAATATTGTAGATGTTTATGCTTCTTGTATATCCTGCACATTCTGTGTGTGGGTACTGGATAATACATGTAGCCTTGGATGTATGTATGTGTTAATATTTTTTTTGTTTCCATATTTGCTATCGTTATAGTGCTGGCAAATCACTGAGAAGTGGGTATCGAGTAGCAAATATTTTTTCGGGAAATCAACACTGAAAAGTAGTTACTCAATACTTTTAGAGTTGTACTTTAATAACGAAGTCTAATAATAATTTAACAGTCTTTATGCATCTCTGTCATAAATTATCGACCGCAACTTTGCCTAAAAGCTTTGCTTAAAAGAATCGATTAGAAGTGAGTACTCAAATGAAAAGCAGCAAAAATTGCCAGCACTACATTGGTTAATATTGTTCTTGTACATTTTATACAGATTGGCAAAAAATTCTTTTTGTCTTCATGTCAGAGCTTTATAAGTGTACGTATGTATGCGTTTTGGGTATTGTTGCGTGTTAATGAAAATCCTAACTTTTTATGAATATGTGTGTGTGTGTGAAAGTATGCAATTGCCATGGATATATACGTAATGGGGATAGTTTTTTTTTGTTAATACAGCTTTTAGTGCAACTGTTACTGTCGACTTTTTTGGTTTTTGTAGTTTCAATTTTCCCAAAAGCTATTTTGTACTGAAGGTAATTTGTATGACTACGATCATGACGGAGAATTCGAAGAAATGGATTAATATTTTGAATTTTTGCCATACAAGAACAGTACATACTACGCTGTAGTGAAGACATGGATGTGAACGAAGAATATTTGAAGAAGAAATCAAAAGTAAAATTCCCCAAATTTATTCGCCTTAAATAAGTAGAAACAAATTTTAAATAACAACCCTCGTATTTAGAGCCAATCAGCCGCACAGTGTAAGTAATTTGCATCTCTTTATTTTTGTTTTGTATGTGCCTGGGTTTTTATTTTGCGGCATGACAAAATAAAACAGAAAAATATAACAACGAAAAGCAGTTTTCCATATTATCCAAAAGTTGCAAGGACAAATTTCTTTATTTTCATTTGCTTTTTAAATGAGGACATGCTGTTTATTCTCTAACCAAAATGTTTGTTTGTCGAATTCAATATCAACGCATTTTGCATAAAATGTAATCTAAGTTAGTTTATTAACGGCAGGAAAGCGAAAATGAAAACGAACAAAAATTTTGAAATTGATAAAAGTTCTATGTAAAATATTTTTATTTACGTCTACGGACTTTTCGTACTTCATTACAGTTAAAAAAAAAAGAGTCATGTTTGTTTAGTTTTCGCAAAATGTTAAGTTTTCTCAATGTAGGTCATATAAATCCAGTTCTATTCAATTAGAGCAAAAAAATATTGTTGCGGCAGCCCCTAAATATACAAATTTGATAAATAACAAAATGGCCCCAAAGTTTTGTATTAAAAACAACAGCATAAACTATAGGGCCATTTTTTCTATATTTTGTGACCATAATATATTTTCTACCATGATATTTTCCGAAATCACGATGCTTACCAAGGATTTTCTACCATTCCTTTGGCGGGCAAATGATTTTACAAGTGTGACCGTACTTCTAGGAGCTTCGGTAACATGAGCTTAGCATGTTAATATAAAAAAGCTTATTGTGAGCATTGCTAGTAAAAACAATTTAAGCAAAAAAAAAAGTTATCACTGTAAAATCGAAATACAAAACAAACGGAATGTGAAGACTGTAATTGGAAAACGATCTAAATACAATTACGAAAATGAAACGTTAAAGTGTGAATTTTACAAATCCATAAACACAACTATTTATTGGCTCCCAAACACTAAAACTATTTTAAAATTTACGATATTCGGCCATTGCTAAATGATGGGTACATGTCAAATATCCAAAATAATTAGCTTTAGACATATGTATTTGATTACCTTTTGCGCTACTTAATTCAATAGTGATTTTTTTTTGCAAAATTTTAAATAATGAAAATGACTTTTGTGAAAATTCCATGGCTTTTGCTTTTAATTTACAAATTTACATTTTTTTTTTCCTTTTACGGAGTTTGGATAGTAGAAAAATGTTTTAATCCAGTTTTTCCGTACATATTTTTTTAAATTTAAATGCTGCCTTTCAAATTAAAATCGAACTAAAAAAATAAAATATGAAAAGATAAATAATAAACAAAAGTTAATCCATAAATTCTTTTCTTATAAACTGAACCCACACCAAGAAAAGAAAATACGTTTTTGCCTTTTAGGTCAGAGGCACTTGTTTGATGCTTATCCACACCAAAAATGTCTTTATCTTAAAAGACAACTGGCAATCGGACAGCAATGCGTCAATGTTTTAATTGGTGTGTGGGTTGCATCATAAGAAAGCACACGAGGTTCGTTTCAGTCTGTTTACTCTTATTCTGTTGCATCAAACCACATGTATTTTCTGCAACCAATCTTCTGACAGTTATGCGTTTGTTTTGTTTGATGTGGGTGGTTCTGTTGTCGTTTTAGTCAGAAAAACTGTGTTGTTGTATGTCGGTATGGGTTCCACCTTAAAATTATATAGTTTTCTAGCGCTATGAGGAATACGGAAACACATGGCAGTCTATCAAGTATAAAGAGATTGGATTCAAGTAAGAATTATTCAATCCGCAAAAAAAGATTACTTCCAAAAATTGTTGGCCTTAAATTGGATGCATGTATCCACGTTTAAAACCATATCATGGATCGAGTTGAAAGCCGTAAACATTTCTTTAACCTAAAATGAATCCTTTCGTTTACTTATGCTCATTTTTATGCTGGAGCACATTTGAATTAAAAATAATTAAATTAAATGTTATATGTACTCATTTCAATTACGAAATTTATTTTTGTTCATTTTTAGTATTGAACATGGAGTCACACGTTTTTAACACATCACCTTAGACAACTCAGCCATACTTAGCATAAAAAAGTCGACCAATAAAAGCAAAGAAAAAAATATGTTTATTATTTTGTTTTTGTTCATTTCTGGTATTGAACAGAGGCAGCTTAAAAACTATTTAATTCCTTTTTGGATTCATTCAACTACATTTCGGATAAACATGTTTTTATCACAATTCGTACTCGAAAGTAATGCTAAAATACTTAAATTTAGTACGATTTTTTTTTTTTGTGTGAACCTAAACCCAAAGCGGTTTAAATTTTCAGGAAGTGTTATTGAGTCCTAGGAATTCAACTTTGGCCGACTGTATCTTCTCTCATGCTCAAACAAGAAGTCCAACGAAACACACAATTCTTTCCCTAAAGATTTTACAAGTTTCTTTTAGATGTAATAAGGAGCATTGAAGTTCGATATTTATTACCATTTATTTTGCGAAACTCCTCTCTGTCGATGCAAATAGTCAGTACAAAGCTCATACGAATTTCTCAAGCAATATATTTATATGGTTCGTTTGAGCTGAAAAACATTTGAGATTTAAAATCAAGTGAGTTTTGGTTGATTGCACCACATTCTATAAACTTGGGTAGATCGCTCGATCTTGGTAAGACAAAAAAAAATCAAAAAGCTTTATTTTTTTAAAAAATTATCTAACAGATGACTACGATTATAGTGAAGACTATGCATTAAGATAAAAGTATAAAATATAAAATATAAAACATTTGCATGATTCAATAAATTTGCTCACTTTTTTTAAAAGTTCTTTTGCAGTAATCTGTTGCACTGTGCATTTTTCACTGTCTTGTATTTGTTTCCTTCTTGTATTTTCCGGATTTTCTCTGTTGTTATGTTGTTGCTGCTTTTACCTTAATTGTGCTACAGGAATAAATGTTTAAAATAAAAATGTCTGATGGTTGACAAATATCCTTTTCCTGAAATTTATTAAAATTTTAATGCACCATCTTGAAATGGAAATATTTTAACAATAAAAGATAAAAGATAAAATATATTAAAATTGCTTTTTAGTTATTTTTTTTTTGTCGTTTTGACAGGTTTAATTAAAGTTTAGTAAATAAATTAAACTGAAATAGCGACGTTGAGAAATATATGAAAATTATTTGAGTTTCATTTTAATCAAATATTTATTAGTAGTTCCTGTAAAGATAAAAATTGTAATGCACACAACTTAACTGAATATAGAAAACACAAGAATTACAGATTTCTTGTAGAAATTTAATTTTGTTTTATAGTCTTATAACGAATACATGTAATTATTATTTAAAATATATTTGAATGTATAGTTGAGAAATGAATATTATTTAGGTATTACTTTGAGTACGAATTGTGATAAAAATAATTTTAATCAGAAATTTAGTGGAATCAATCCCAAAAGAGATTAAAAATTTTTTAGCTACCTCTGTCCAATGCCTTTTATTTGCTGATTTCAATATTCTCCTATGGCTGAGTTGTCTAAGGTGATGAATTAAAAACATATGAGTTCTATGTTCAATCCCCAACAATGGACAAAAATAAATTTGAATTTAAACCGCGCAAGTATAACATTTAATTTAATTAATATTCATTCAATTGTGCTCCTGGATAAAAATCAGCATAATTAATCCCGATTAGGGATTGATTCAAGTATGTAACAGGATTGATTTTAAGTTAAAGAAATGTTTACGGCTTTAAATTGGATGCATGATATATATATATTGGACGTGGATTAATGCATCCAATCTGAATTCGTTAAATTTCGCCTTTTGAAATAATTTTTTGTGTTTGAGATTTAATTAACTGCCTGGCCCACGATGTCGAACGAATTTTTCTTACATACGTACATATTATATTCAAAACAAAAACAAAATTTTTAAAAGGACAGTAATGGGAATAAATAATCCGTATTTTAGTCAATCATTTTTTAGCTGGATTCACGAACCGTAGTTTTGACACTGTTTGGGATTGATTTAACTACACGCAAAGAAAAACATGATTGATGGAATCATAATCGCAAACTATCATTTCATGTTCAGATTATGATTGCAGCTACTATATATTGCATTTGTCATCTAAGGAACATAATGGGGTTTATTACGGTTCTCGATTCGACTTCGACTGCTGTAATAGATTAAAGAAAAATGTTGTGTGTTTCTTTAATTTAGTACAACAGTCGAAGTCGATTCGAGAACCGTAGTAAGGCCCAATATGTTCTTCATAAATCTCCCTTTGACAATACCATTGTATGAACATAGTATGCTCTGCAAACGCTGAGAAATTTGAGCGCATTATAGTAACAATGAAAATGTTTTTTTCCTGGTTTATGACAACAATTTGATATTTTGCTTAGATAAATGAAAAATGTACACACACAAATTCTTATTAAATTAAATCAAATTATATTTTTCATAAATATTTTTATTTGAAAATATTTATCGAATAAACTTTTCTGGACAAATTAAATTTAATAAAATTCAAAATAATTAACTTATTTATCGGCATATTTATGTAAAATCCAATAGCCATCTTTTGCAGTTCCGTAGTAGATTTTTCGTCATGCTGCAAAGAAACATACATTCGTATATTTAATTCACTCCATATATTAGTATGCACTCATATATGTACCTTAAACCACTGATGTTGAAGATTTCAGGTGCACTTTAATTTTGTTGTAAAATTAAATAACTTTCATCATATAACATTAATTTTTTCTCTTCACATCTGCTCGTCTTATTAAATTCTATGAACGACTGAAGTTACATACGATTGACAGCTATTTTGTTTCTTTTCAGAACACAAACAATATATGGTCACAATAAACTTTAATTTTAAATAAACTTTTATTATTCTCATTTGCAAAAGATACTCTTGTAGCAGCGAAAATACTTTTTTTGATACATTCAATTTTTATGGGACGAAACCCAGAATGATTATTCTATTGTTGCATCAAATATTTTAATAATTGAAAAATGTTTAATGCAACCATATTTTCTTCAATGAATAATTATTTGGTTGTGGCAGATATACTATACTTGAGTAAACTTTTTTCTGTGTACTACTAAATCAACTACTGCACCAGTTTTTTAATAGAAATATAATAAAAAAAAAATATTATTAAAATCTTAACAAAAACAAACAAACAGATTTAAAACAAATATAAAAAATTAGCGGTTAATTGTTAAATACCCATGCCTTAATATAAAAATTTTTAGTGTAATTTTTATAATAAAAAAAGAGGCAACAAATCGTATTCATCAATTGATTTTATTTAATTTTTGCATTGCATTTAATATTTGTGTAACAGAATAAGCAAAACAAAAACGAAATTAAATATATAATCGAGTTAGGGCATTTTGATATTAAGCCATCAATTCATACATAATTCTAATATTACTCTTTCTCTTCGAATTTTATCACTAAAACCAATTATGATCAAATAACTTTTCATATATATTTAATATATTATTACGTTGCTCTTAGCACTTGAACATTTATTACACAAATACAAACATGTACACATACTATATGCATACATATATCAAATGTACATACATCTAGTCGTATGTAGTGACATTTAATTTTCCACAAAATTAAAAAAGCACACACATTAAAACTTTATTAATTCAAGTTTGTTTTTAGTTTCTGTTATTAAACAAGTTTTTTTTTTCGTTAAATTACACATGAAACCATGCTTGCAATCCTTAAATACAACAAACAAAATTTATAGTGTCGTGTTAATACGAATGCAAAAACAAACAAAAAAAAAACGAAAACGAAAAAGAAATCATTTCTCAAAAACAAAAAACCATAGACTGCTTCAAATATGAAAAACAAGAAAAACTGTTACAGAAACATGACAACTTTAGAATTTCTCTACATGAAATGAAACATTTATGGTATGAGTACAAGACACTCAACTCAGGCAGATACATATTAAAGAGTTCTTGTGTTGTTGGATATTAAAGCAAATGTCTGCGATGCGACACCCTTGCTTGTAATGCATTAATTTTGAACACAAACAAGTGTACCGAATATAAGTAAAAGTAAAGCGTTTCATAAGTTTTTGGCGCATTTCAGTGATGCACTTGAAAATTTTTCATTCATGTTTAGAGGTTTTTTGGAACTGCTTCACATTTACAAGGGCCAAAAATGATTAACTGAGCTGTCAAGAATACCTAAATTAAGAATTTAGTACTTATTTAGGCGAATTCACTTAACAGGTGCTGTTATTAATATAGTTGAGCATTCCCGGACGTTCCAGTCTTCTGATGAGATCACAAGCTTCGCTCTACCAGGTTACCGATTCAGAAGATGGGAAAACACGGAAATGAAAAGTGTGCTACAAAATTACATGAAAACAGAATATAGAAAAGGGCAGTTTAATAAAATTTCTTTGCAAGCAGTGTTGCTTCATTTTTAAATTTAAATTCAAGGATTATTTGTTTTTATTGATTGAACCTCCACAACTCTAACATATTTGTTCCGATTTCAAAAATTTTTTGAAGGTTTTCGCTTTCTTCTAAAATCGGAGGAAGTTTGTTGAATAACACCTCCATTTAGAGACCGATTTCCAAAATTATATTTTTTGTTTAAAAGGCTTTGCTTGCAGTTGGGACCCATTAACTTATTTCTAATATCGGGCGTTCCCATAGAATATTGTGATTCGAATAACTCCCGTCTTTACAGACCGATTTTCATAATTTTGTTTGTACAAATCTTTTCGAAATTCGGCGCTAATTGTTTACTGCCCACTTATCCCAAAGCTGAAGAGAATTGGAAAATAATAAACTATTAAATTTAAGAAACATTACACTGAAAAAACAGTTTTACATAAATTCAACGAACTTCCGTTCCTTGAATTAAATTCTTTGAAATTCAACGTATTATACGTTGTTTCAATAAAATATCCCATGAAATTAAAAGTAAAATTTTATGTATTTATGAAAACGTTGAAACCATTATTCGATTTTATTCGTTGAATTAAACAATGAATTAGTTGTTTGATTTAACGTATAATACGTTGAACTTAAGAAACTCGCTCAACTATTTAAACACAATGAAAAAAAGCTGGATTCAAAGAACATGTTTCTTGATTTTAAGTAATATACGTTGATTTTGTTGTACGAATACGTTGGATCAAGGAATAAATTCTTAAAAATCAACGTACGGTTTCATCGTATGGTTTCTTAACTTCAACGATATGGTACGTTGAATTCAACAAGCCAATGATTGCCATACGTTGAATTCAAAGACCTTTTCCTTGGGTGAAAAGTAAGGAATAAATTCGTTGAATCAACGAATTTTTCCTTTGAATTTAATTGCTTTTTTAGTTGAGTGTAGTGAAATCATGTTACACAGAGAACCAAATATTTTTAAAACAGCCCACGCTTATTACATGTAGTAAATAACAGAAACCATGTAACAGAAACTATTCATACAACATTGAATGCCACTTGAAGTTTACATAACTACCACATGCATAAAAGAAATACGAGTATGTATCAGTTGCTACCCAGTCAGTATTGAATAAAATTGTGTCAAAAATAAGTGTTTTTTTTGAGGGAAAAGGGTACCATTCAGCCGCCACTCTTCTGAAAGATTTGTCATATACCTACATCGTGTTTTAGATCACAGACGACTCAGTTCTGAGACAGTCCTAGTAATTTTGGAGATTATCCTGGTAATTTTTTCAGTCATATTAAGAGTTATTTACAAATCTTTTTCGAATCACATTATATGTGAACTTCTATTCGCATTTTGGCTAAATTAATACAAGAATTTGCATGCTGTATGTTGTATATATGTATGTACATTGTACATGGATGTATACATACATATACACATTTATACACATTACCTTATGATTGGACTGTATATTCCTTTAAAAATTTAATTCAATTTAATATTTTATTCTACCTTGCAGCACGAAATTACTGAGATCAAGATCAAGATAATTTTTTGTGATGGATTTTATGGCAACAATATACAACCGACTTTGACAAAACTTGTACCAAATAAAAGATTTTTTTTCCCGGAAGTGATTACGAGATATTGTTGGTTATTGAGGATTTAGTATTTTGGGAGTTATAAGCGTTCAAAGTTTGAGCATTAAATCTAAAAAAATAATCTAACTAAACATGCATTGTTTTTCTCCATAACAAAAATGTGAGAAATTGTTTCCTGTCTTTGGATGTGGCACAATTGTGGGAATCATAAAGTACCAACAGAAAACAGATTAATAGCTTTAGCTCATTGCTTATTCATTCAATTTTAACATTAAATAATTGTAATTGTGGTTGTTGTATGACTGTTTCTTAAGAGTTTTTTATGATCAATTCCTCTATAAACAATAAAAACAAACTATTTACATCCAGAATACGGTCTATTAAAACAACCACTTTTCGATCACCTACATGATCAATTCATGATTTCGTATATACTTTATGATTTGTTTTTGGAACAAGTCCGTCTCAAAGTATTTATAGGAATCATTTTCGAATCTTTTTTTTTAATCTTGTTTTTGATCATCAACAATTGTTTTAAAAGATTCCGTTTTCTGATGTTAGCCAAAAAAAAAAATCTTCCACATGCTGACTGGGTATACATTCATACTCGTATAAAGATTTAGCTGCAATCATATCATGTCACACCCACTATATTTTACAAACAAGACAACAAGAAAGCAATCAGTGTCATAATGATGGTCATTTTAAATACATTTATTATATTGAAAAATTTGGAAAAAAACTGCTGTGATAGATAGTTTGCAAATAAATAATAGCTTATTTACTATTTTTATCACGATACAAAATTGTATTTGATAATAATCTTATCATGGATCTTTATGCAATTAAAAACTGATTTGAAATAAAATACATACATACACACATACATGCATTTTCGTTATGCAAAGTGGATAAAAAAACAAAAACAATAATTTATTCGGAAATACTTCTTTTTCTTTTCTAAATATTTAAGGCAAACATGCAAATTAAGGTAATAATACAAAACTTGGGGGGAAACCATTCAAACGGATTTTTGTAAATAGAAAGTTTTGGACAATTTCTTAATTAAAAACAAACAGCTCAACGGCACATAAAAAACATATTGGCTGGAAATTAGTTACAATCACTTAAATCCAAAGAATTTAACCAAAGATTTTTTTTATAAATAATGAAATTTAATAAAATATTATCTCTTATTCCGAGCATGCAACATCAATCACTTTTGATGTTGCATTATAGTAACCTATTAAATATCATAAAATAAAGAGTGTGAGCAGTTTCACGCTCGCATGAAATATCAAAAAATAACTAACTTATTTTTCTTTACACACCATCGCAAACATTCATTTTTATATATTTACTAGCTTTACGCGGTTTTAACGGCCATTCTTATAAAATAAAACTACCAGTTATAAGTTTTAAAATATTGATTTTTATATACTTAATTAATTTAGACAATATTCTGTAAGCAATTCATAATTCTTACCAAAAAAAAGATAGTTTTACTACTAAAGTCGAAGTCAGCAGAATAAAAAGGTAGCTGTCAGCAAACACTTTCATAGAAAAAATAATTTTGAAAGTCGGTCCAGTTATGAGCTGAAGATCAATTTTTCTTTCTTATCGCTTCAAGATTTCGCTGGATAATCTATTGCACTCTAGAAGTAACCCACCTCAAATTGTAGGACATTCACCACTTTAGTTTCTTAGAAATTGGAATATTTCTACAAAAAATTTATACACTCACAAAAAATTTAACTAAAATTTTGGAAATATTTTTTTATTATTAGAAAAAAATATTGACTTAAATTGAGGATAACTGTTTTCCGTTCTTAAGTATTAACACTTTTTTTTAATGATATCATTTGTATGATAAAATCGCTCATTTACTAATACAACGTCATAACCCACAATTTCAAATTTTGGTATTAATCATATATAATTGTTCGTCATTTTATGCTTTATATTGTGTATAAGTTTCGGCTTTATGTCTTTTTTACTTTCTACGTCTTAAGAGAATAAGTCAGATATTTTTCTAGAAGGTGGGAAGGAATCAAAAACTTCAACTGCGATTATCTCGAAATGGATTTTTTGGACTTATGACGTTCTCTTTGTAAATGAGCGAAATGTACTAAAATTTAATAAAATTATTCTTACTTTTATAAAATGCGCACACAAATGAAATAAAAATGTCCTTGAAGTAGAACTTGTTTGAAGTGACATTATGAACATGTGATTTCTTTTTATTATAAGAAATTTATTCAAAATAAAATTTCTACATATTAATCATATTATTCTTAATTATAGAAATGTTTTTAAATATTTTATTTTTGAGTGTAACTTGAATGTTATTCTTGGAATAACCCACTTCGAATTTCAGGACATTCATTATTTTAGTTGCACAAATATCGTAGTAATAATTAATATTTACTTTTTATGGGTTGTATTTTTCCCCCGTCCAATATTAAAAAAAAAGTTCCACGGTCATTAGTAATACAGTTCCAAAATTTCAATGCGATCGATCATAAAAAACATATTTTACGAATAAAATATTTTCGTAAATACAAACATTTTAGACCTTTAAAAAAATGCTTATAAATGTGTAATTCTGGCAACACTGCAAATAAAAAACAAACAATTGACGCCGATGTGGTCGTATTCATGCGTTTCTACAGTATAAATATTAATTTAAAATAAACTGGTTCATGCACGTTTACTACGCACTCATGAGTAAATACGAACTTTAGCTAAAAGTATGCTATAAGTTTTCAAATATATTATTATTATTTAATGTTACTTGCAACTTCAGTTAATTATTAATTATACGCAAAGATATTCGTTAAATTTTTATACGTATACTTAATAAAACTTGTAACAGTTAATTATTAATCATACGCAAAATTAAACATTCACTTGAATGGGTAGAACTATTTACTTTTAATTTCGTTCAAATATTTGAGTAACTGATACCAACTTTTGAAGTTGTTAAAAAAAAATGCACCAAAAAAATGTGTGATATAAAAATGGCTTTGGACAGCAAAATAGAATACAAATATTAACACTGATAAGAGAGTATTGTGGCTTCAGAAATCAAAACCTTTAAGTTGTGCCCTTCCTTCTTAGCACGTCCAATTTTTGCTGAATAAAAATTTTACGATTTTTAATAAAATTTTATTTTGTAAAATAGCCAGATGAAATAACGAAAACAATAATAAAATTAGTTTTGTGTTTAAAACCTGTTGGCATTCGGGGTTACTAAAATCTGCCATCCGTCGCCTTAAAACAATGAAATTTGAAAAAAAAAAAAACTTTATTCTATGGGAAATTCAGATCATTGGTTCATGTTTTGTTCTTAATAATGACATTTATCAGAGCTTTAAAGTCAAAAGTAAAAGTTGCAAGTAACATAGATATTAATGTTGCAGGCATGTAAATTTAGCACGACTGTGTCAAATGTTACATAGCGTGCTAAAGAATGATTTGATTAAAAAAACCCATTTAAAAAAGCGCCATTAAAGCTAAAAGTACTAAATAATTGAATTTAATGCGCCGAACTTCGGAGAATTCTTCTATACAATTGTGGTCTTAAATTTTTCTCAACTCTAAGCCTGGCAGATATATTTGTATGTATTTGTGATAGAACATGTGGTACAATATATACTGCTAAATCTCACCTAACTCTATGATTTATTATGCATTTTGACATATTACGTGCGTTTTGATTAAGTACGAAAAATGAAGCATCGTTTTGTTAAGAGCATTTTGGCTTTATATGTTCCTTATGTTGCACTGTGGGCAATTTAATTTTAATAAGACCTTTGATACGATCAGGTTTTATTAGTGAATTTAAGCTTCAATTGCAAAAAAAAAAACAAATATGGTTGCTGATGTCTAAACTCGTTAGAGGTCTAATTTCGGGCGTATTTTGAGGCACGTCATTAATATCAGGATATATTTTGATTTGCATTAGTACTCGTATGTCATTGTATTAATTGTTGTTGAATAGTTTTTAATTTCGAACACATGTCACTTATTATTAAATTCCACAGGCAGGGATTAAGAAAATTAGTTAAAAAATCTTATGTTTTGCAATAATTAGTTAAGTAGGCAAAAAATAGAATGTGCACACTTGATCCCCTGAATAATGGGTATGATTATTAGTAGACGGATAACTAGGGAAACTACCAGGGTTAGTATTGGCACTTGTACGATAGAATCCACGGAATCCCTAAATGCTCTTGGAGCTATGTTTTACAATCGTCTGTCTTTTCATGAGCATTTGCAGTATAAAGATTCCAGAGCATCAAAACACCGTATTGTACAGTTCAGGATGTTTTGACAGATGTGGGCCTACAGAAATGGCACGTACGATGGACAGCGACTGATAACTAAAGATGGATATGCACCTGATATCAGGACGCAGCTATCAAGGGCACAGGGTGACTTAAACTTCCATATTACACGATTTTTGACAAGACATGGTTGTTTATGATCGTACTTATACCGTTTAGAACATGACATCGCACAGTGGTGAATTTTTTCAAATAAATGATAATAAATCCGAAACTTCTAAGCTGCTGTTTAGATTTGGATGAAATTTTAAACAGCTGTAGAGCATGAGTCACGTACTTTAACACGCGATCTCTCCTGTAAGCACAAGAGGAGGATCTACAGTGGGCCAAAGCGTTTTTGATTAAACTAAGAAATAAAAGGAGATCAAGCGTTGGCATGCATGTGTCTCAATATCTCTCATGGCTTAGGAGAAAGGGAAAAATCATATATGTAGATATATTTTGCTTGACTTTTTTTTAGTATTTTGCCTATAAATTTTCAGTTTACAGTTCGATCCAAATTTGAAAAGCAGCGTTAAATTTTCTATCTACTTCTGAATAAATTAGAAAAACAATTTTTTTTTTGTGCCATCTTGAGTTCGAAAATTAATAAAAAAAATAAGTTCTGGGATTGTTAAATATATTCCTTATTTTCAATTTTGTAAAAAAACTTTATTTAACACATTCACTCTTCAATTTCAAAACAACAACTACCATTCATTGACAATTATACAGCATTCATTGAGCAATTATCGTCAATTTAAAAATAATTTTGTAAACGCTTTTGTAGTTAAGACATTACTTTCCGTTAAAGTAAAATCCGATCAAAAACATAAATGTGAAAATAAGGCAAGTTCCTATCCAAAAAATTTCGGCCGTAAAAAGTACTGAGATCAAAATAAGGACCAAGAGTTTGATAGGTACAATACCATCTCATTTCTAGGCAACCTGCATGCTTGGCAATATTTGTTTGCCTTTCTAATATGGGAAAGAATTCTTGAAAAGGCATGAGTCAGTAAGTGAATGAGTGAATATGTACTAAAATATGGATTTTTCACACCTTAATATCTCGGGATGATTTTACGGTAGAACCTTAAAATTTAACATGTGAGGTCATTTTAAGGGAGACCTCATGTTTCAAGTTTCATTATATTATGATCAAGAGGAGCAAAGTTATGTTCGAATGGTTTTGTGCAAATATACACTCTGTTTGGCCGGAACTTGGCCTAGCGCACTACCGTTCGCCTAGATAAATTAGCTAAAAAGGAATTGTAAGAAGATTTTAACTTTCACAAAGTTGCGTCTCTTCGAAGAATTTTGTATTATTTCATTCACAGAAATTTTCCACTGTACGTTTCGAGTATTTAAAGTTTCATTTTAAAATGTGCATACAACTAAGAACATAACAAATGTGTACACTTACCCAAGTTATATATGTATGTTTATGTACATGCAACACAAATACACACACATATGTATATGTCGTTAGTTGTCGCTCCATAAATAAATGTGGTCTTACACGCATAGAAACTTGTTTATATTTACACAATTCTAACGCCACAATAAGTTTCGAGTGATGTTTATGTATTGTATGCATGTTTGTATTAACACACACACACACACAAGCAACACGTCAGCAAGTACTTGATGCAATCACTATTCATGTGTGTTGATACAATTAACAACAAAAACCGTACACTTAACTCTAAGCATCTTTACTTTGTTGTTCTACCGTAGAATTTCTTAAACTCAAGTTACTGATTTAATAGAATTTTTTTGAAATTTGAAGTCCTCATGGAAAAAAGTGGTAGATATTAGTGATGTTACGAATATCAATTTTTAGTATTCGCGAATACGAATACGAATATTTAAAAGAGTATTCGCCGAATACGAATAAGAATACGAATATTTCTTTTGAGGTTTATATTTCAAATTTAATTGGAAAAATCCCTGCCTTTGCGTTAGTAACTATAAATGAAAAAAAAAAATTTAGTGATTTAACATTATTATTGCATTAAGATGCCGAATTTGAAAACCTCTACAGAACATTTTTTAATTATTTTACTTACATACTTTCAGATTTCGTTTTTCTTACTCTGTTTGGGTTTTTAATTAATAATTCAGTGCTTTTTAGCGAACATATTTTTGCAGAAAGCGCATCCACCTGTGTCAGTGGAATTTCATATATAAAAAGTTTTAGTTTGATTCCTGTAGCTTCCCACCCTTATACATTTACATATAAACAGAACCAAAACATCTCAACGAGTTTTTTTTTAAATATCATGCATTTAAATTATACGATACATGATGTACTTTGTTCAATTCACTGCTGCGAAAGCATTTTTAATTTTATTAATACATTTGAGGCAACTTAAATTATAATGTATATATATTTTTGTTTGTTTTTTAAGAAGGTTATTACTTTGCGTGAAATACAATGGGTTTTTTTTAATAAAAATTAATATATTTTTTTACATTTTATGTACTTTTTTTAAACTTTTGTATGATTTTTTTTTTGGAAAATGTATGGGAAAATTATTCGAAAAATATTCGCTTGAATTTGGCGAATACGAATACGAATACGAATATCTTAAAACAGGCGAATAGTCGAATAGTCGAATACGAATACGAGTATTCGTAACATCACTAGTAGATATCTTCTTCGTAGTACTTAGAATTTTGTAAATGAACAAAAAAAAAATAAGAAATGTACTAAATTTTAATTAAAAATTTAACTTAAAATACTTTTGAAAATTTCTAAATTTAATTATAATTTTTATTGAAAATTTGAATTTAATTTTTATGTCAAATAAAATTTTTTTTTATAGAAAAATAGAATAGTTAATTGCTTTGAAAATAATTCATAATATTGTTCCAAAAAGTCCTACTTTCAAGAAAATATTTATTTAATTTGAAAGCGCATTTTCTACAATTAAAAATATTTTTCAATAATTTCAATGACATTTTTTTATTTTAAATGAAACTAGCCTATCCCGGTGTGCTTCGCTACCCCCTCGTTATAAAATAAAATTACAAGTATTTATATATCCTATTGTGAAAATTTAATGACGATCGGTCCAGTAGTTAAGACTATATTGCGATTTTTAATTTTCCTAAAAAGGGGCGTTGTCCCACCCACTTTTCTCCTGGTACGTATTCCAAATAATGCCAATACCATATGTACCAAATATCATCAACGTAGCTCAAAAAAATCCCAAAATATGGCGATCTAAATTTTTGGGTTATATGGGCGGTGCCACGCCTCTTCGTCCAATCAAAACTTCATATAGCCTATAATTCATTCGAGAGTTTCAGTTAAATACTGTGAAAATTTCAGGAAGATCAGTTTAAGGGTTTGGCCTCCTATAAGGAACAAACAAACACACAAGCAAATAAACAAACTCACATTCGGTTTTATATATATAGATGATTGACTACTGAATAGTTCATAAAAATTTTCATACTTAAAAACGGAACACGGTTGTAGTCAATTCAAGTTCATAATTTTTTTTCTTATATTGGAAACTTTCAAAATTAAATTAAAAAAAAATATTTTTTAATATTAATTATATCTTACTAGTTGAAAAAAATTGTTTTTTTAATGTAAGTTATTACGATTTTAGTACTTTAGTTAACTGGTTCGTGAGTTGTAGCAAGGCGTAGTAGTGTGGTGGTAAGAGTGGCCATCTTTTTTTTTGTAGGACCAGCCATCAAGGGATGACCACTACTTTTGCAACGCATTGTGCCAGAACTTAGGAATAATATTATTATTGTTTTACTCCGCCGACGTTCGTTAGATTGGAACAGTGTCAATCGCTGTCTGAACAGTTTTTAGAGACCAGTGCTTTTGTCTTCATCAACTAAAGAGTTGAACAACAATTAATACAACTCCACACTAATGTACATTAGATTAATTCTTATGATGTTGATGACTTGCCCTGATCAGTCATAGTTTGCTTAGTAGTCAACGCACTAAACACTTTAACCAGCACCATCCCCTAAACCGATGTACCTCGGTTCAAGTCCCAATAGACTTTTAGTTTTAAGAAAAAAAGTTTTCCACGCCCCGCATTTCAGACAATATATCAAACTTTTGTAAAGAAACATCCGTGGACTTTAAAATTTGATGGCATCAATAGCTGCGTTGTATCAGATAGATGGACGGTTCGGAAGAAAGGAAAACACGGATATGAAAAGTGCTTTGCAAAATCAACAACCACGTAGCGTCCACTACAAAAACCTGCGAAATAAACTTTGCAGGTCTTTACTTTTTTATGCGTCCCCATAATACATATATTGAAGAGCATATAAGATTCGGCATAGCTGAATATCTATAGAACTGTTACTTTTTATAGTACTTTTTTGGTTGCTATTATTTCAAGACGATAATTATCGTTATGATTTTTCTGTAACCATTTTAAAGTAGAAATTTTAATCCTTAAGAATAATTTCTTAAAGACTGCAATATCATCTTTCATGAATAGGAAAATCCTAAATTGAAATTGGGATAGATATACATATTTATTTTTAATATTTTGAGTGTAGAGTTTTTTTTTTTTGCCTCATTGATAATAATTTAGCCCACAAATTAATGACAACTACCAAAAAGTTGATTACTAAAATTAAACAACTTGAGTGAAACTAAAACAATGACGAATAGAAGCTTTTTATTTAGATTTCATAATTTCAAAGTCGGCAAATCTGTTTATGAAATAACCTTTTCCTTTTTAGCTTATATATTTATATATGTATGTGTCTATGTATGTTTGTATGTATATATGAATGTATATACTATACTTTTGGGTTTTTCTTTCACCTCTTTTAACATTTCCTAAATTTAAACTTGTGTTTTGTATCCCTTCAAAAGTAATTAAAATCCTTTTTTAAATTTATGATTTTTATGCAAAAACTTTTTGGGCAAAATTAGTGTTAATTATTAGTTTAACACATTCCCTAGTGGGCTTTTAATGTACTCCTACACATTTCTAAAAAATTATTACAAAAACCAAAAGCAAGAAATACAAAAAAAACCTTGGAAATCTTAAGCTAACTGGGGTCAGATTAAGGAACTTAAAATGTAGTAACATAATTAAAGCAATTATTGTTTGTAGCAACATAGTTTGAACTGCAGACAAACGTAACATTTCGACAGAGTGAGACGTGGCAAAAAGACAGACAAATGAAGGAAAGTTTTTGTTTAATAATGCTGTTATCTTTGTATTAGTAAGAGTTCTGTTTAATATGTGGTATGCATGAGATTTGTTGGTGTTAAGCATTTAAAATGCCACAACATGCTGTACACAAAACATTCACACAAACAATAGAAACGGGGCCAACATTAAATAACTGGTTAATGTCTGGTTACACAACAACATTTGAAAAACAACGCCTTACGTAATGTTGTACTCGTAAACTTTGTGCGAACAAAGTTGATAAAATATTATCTACACAGTGTCCTGAGTATCATTACCATCAGCATCGCCATATCTTTTGAAAATACTATCGTCGTATTCATATGTACGTTGGACAAGTGTACCAGTAGTCGGCACGTTAAGAATTTCTAAGTTTTTAAGATGGTGGCTTCTTTCGTCTGTGCAGGCTTTATGTTGGCTAAATGAGAACTTGTTATAATTCAACAATTTGCACTGTTTAAGACAAAATAGAATGAAAATGTTTACTGATTTTGTAAAAACAGAGCCCATTTGGCAATAGTCGGCACCAATTTTACACTTCCCGGCAGTAAACTAAATAGAAATCAAACTGTTATTACTTTAATAATAAAAATTCTGAACTTTTATATATATGAGATCATGCAGACACAAAGGATCATACATGAACACTTTGCAGTACCAGTAAATTTTTACTGATAAATTTTTCTCAACCCTAGAAATTACTAAAAAATATTCTTCGATTTAAGAAAAAAATATTTCTAAACGGCAAAAAAAAAATATGTGCTAAGAATTGCAGATGCCAAAAATTTTTATTTAATTTTATTTTCTAACGTCTAGAAAATTTTTCCTGAGTTTTTGTAAAAAACGGTGTCGCCATACGACAGCCAATTTGAACTCAAATTAAGTAAAATTTCCAAAATTTTAGCTCAATTTTTTAATGTACGTACCCTGTTGCTACGCGCTGCTCAACGCTCTGATTTAGGTATGGCTCTTACTTTAATTGAAATACCCTGTTATTCTTTTTAATTTGGGTTTAAATAGAAAATATGCCGACTACTGGTACATGCCGACTTTAGGTACACTTACGCTATATATGTACATACATATGTATATTGTGATGTGGTACTTCTACTTGAATGTGTTGGTTTATTTTGTAGATACTTTGTGAAGCATGGCCGTGTGTTCATGGCTGATTACATGGGTGTTTTGTCTTTGTTCTAAAGTCAAAAAAAGTTCAATTATGGAATACTTTATTATGGTTGTTTATGTCGTACATGTTTAGCAAAGCCAAGTTCTCTTTAAAGAAAAATTTACATTATTTCATTCTGAAGCCACTTGTCTCATGGACTGCTTTCTTTAAATTTATTATTATTCTATTGCAATATTTCAACGGCAAAATATGAGATGGATATATTTACAAGTAGACTATGTTGTTATTTATATCTAAGTGAGTTATAATAAAAATAATTTAGACATACTTTAATAAATGAAATTAACAAATAAGTAAGCATGTAGTATGAAAACCTAGTAATTATGTAAAGTGACAAAATTAAAAATTTTGACATACTCGTAAACATTTTATAAAATGTATTAATGTAGGGGACAGATTCAGATTTCAAATATTTAATTTGTTGAAAATCTATCCTATAATAAAATATCCAATTAACCCTAGGTAGGGCACGTAGTAGCGTCCTAAAAAATTTTCAATAGTCGCTAAGTTCAAAATAATCTTATTTGTTAGAATTTACAGAGCGATTTGTAAAAACCAATATTTGATACCTGAAAAAGGACATTGGAACTTTTCTGCAAAAGTTTAACATTTCGTTTTTATAGAAAAATAATCCATATGATTCGGAATAATGAGATGAAGCTCAATGTTCGTAGAAGACAATTAAAAAATTTCAATCATAAATAAACAATTGAAATTTTTTAATCGTCTTCAATAGTCTTCTATAAACAGGCAGACTCCCTCAAATTATAAAAAAATGGTCGAAAACATCTTGGACTTGAAAAAGCACAATTTTAAACCCAAGCATTTCAATAGTGCAAACTTATCATTATTAAACTTAAATATAATTTTTCTGATCTCAAACACTTAAAATGCATAACATCACAAAAAATTTGCATCATTAGCAACAGCTATAAAATGTAAAAGAAAAAAACTGAAAAAAGCAGTCAACGTAAATTATCAAGGCATGGATAGCGGCTGATATGTCAAATGTACGTAGTTGTAATATTGTGTTTGTTGTAGAATTAACACCACTTGTAAAGTGAATTCATCTTGGTAAATTATTTATTTATTCAAATATAATTAACATTTTTGTAAAATGCAAAAGCCAGGAGACAATTAAATGTTCTCCCGGAATCTTAAATCGTGTTCAAATTTTTTCTTTATTTGCAAAATTTCTGATTAATTTTTTTCTGCTTCACATGTAAACAAACCAAGGCAAATTCATAACATATAGACTTGCCTCAATTTGCTTTGTCTGGGTTCACACTTGAAAGTTTTCTTTCATGGTGTCGGGTACAATTCTTCTCTCCCCTCTCACCAACAAACTACCCACTTTCATGAAAGAAAACTTTCACGTGTGAACCCAGACTTTGTAAATTTGTCGATGTCAAAAAATGTACCGAACAATGTGTCAACAAAGCATTTGACAAAGCAATTGGATCACATATATAAGGGGGCGAAACAAGGCGAAAATAATCACCTGAGCTGTCCAGACTTACTCTTATGAATTACGAACTTACCCAAAGACAAAGTTCGTATAATATTGTAAAAGAAATGAAAATAATTAGTCTCTAATTCGCTCTCAAAGTTTAACAAAAGTTGTTATCTGGGACCGTTTTTGTATAAGTTTCTGCAAGTTCGGTCTGCTTCTTTATAAATTTGGAACACAGCTCATTCTTCGTCATATGTGTCAACAAAGCGTTTGACATCTTAAATAGATCACAGATACTAGAAGCTAAAGTAGCATAAAAAAAACAACTGATATGTTAAGGCCACCCACCTGTTATGAGTTCGTCTGGATCGAACTGCTGCTCTATCATTTAGTAAAATGTATTTGTCTTGAACACGACACTATTAATGGGCCTCAGGGACCAATGATATATTATGTGACGCTATATATCTATTGATGGCATTCGATAGTGAGTGACATTCGAACACGAACTTACAAGTTTTCACTTCTTAGCAATCGAAATGATACTTTTTAACAATAAAATATGTAAAAATGGGTTTCAATTAAATATTACATACTACACATTTTTGCTATACACATGTATTAGTGCATGCATATTGAGCCTTTGCTTCCAAAGAAGCATAACACCAAAATTGTGATTTTTAGTTAAAAATGCAACAATATGGTGGTGTTTCCACATAACAGACAAATGATTGGTGTATCAAAATTTTTTAGTCATTAAAAAAACTGAGTGCTTTTCATACAAATTTTACACTCAAACCAATTGTTTACATTATGGAAACAGCACATAAGTTGTTACCGAATTCAAAACTTTAAATTTGTTTTCTGCAAAACTACTAGTTTTGATTTATGACTCTATTGCAGCAAAAACTCGATATGTTCAAATACCATTAAAAAATTGCTTAATATTAAAAAAAATTATAAATACCTGATTATTACAGCCAGAAATTTTATTAACAAGTTTTTATTTTCCCTGTGCAATTTTTCTTTTCTAAGTTTAATGCAGATTTAATTTAATTTATTAAATTTCATTAACTTCACCCAGAGATTTCAGAGTTTAAAACTGTTGCCAAAAAGAATGCCTATGGGAATTTTAGGAAAAATTAAGTTTTGCAATTTGAAATATTTCTATTACATTTTATTAAATTTTATTTAGATGGTATGCATGTGTACTACATAATTATGTATGCATAAATGTTTAACGAAACAACAACAACAACACTTGGTACTCCTACCGACATAATCACATACATGTAACTACATACATTTGTAAATGTACATATGTATAAGTAACCCTCCAGTTTTAAAAGTAGAAATTGACTCGAAATCGTTACGTATTTCGCTAACGAAAAATGTACGAACTACTTCACTAGCTACAAGTAATGCAAGAGTTCGCCTTTTGACTCTCTCACTCATGTACATGCATAAATGTTAATGCCTTCAACCTCAAATTTTTTTTACGAGTTGAAAAAAACTGTGCCCTTATTCCAAAGAAAATCAACAAAAAAATAAAAAAGTTTTATGTAAGTATTATGATTTTGTGTTGGCGTACAATTAGAATTTCGTGGTCAGTGAATGTTAAGTTTTTAGTAAAAAAGGTGTTTTTTTGAGAAAGGTAAAATGGGAATAAAGAAGAAAAACAACATTTTTGTTTTTATTATTATTATTTATTTATTTGTAATCTATCTTCTTTAAGACAATAAGCAAATGTGATAATTTAAATCAAAAATTACATGAGCTCTGTCCTTAATGGACTACATAACAATTACAATTTAATTTAGATAAAATATAATAAATGCTATTCAATTTATAAAAAGCAGACTAGCCTATGAAAGGCAAGTCCAACACATGAACTCGTTTCAATCTGCGTAACTCATTGGTATCGTCGAATAGAGTAATAGCCAGAGGGTTGGTATGGTTACTTAATCTTTGAAGATAGTTTTTACTGAACATTTGGATTTCTTCGCGTACTGAAGACATGCTTAAATCTCTACGAATATTTTTGTTTGTGACGAACCATGGCGCTGCAGTAATTAGTCTTAGAGTTGTTGACTGATATCTTTCTAGAATATCGATTTTTGATTTGCTTGCTGTTGCCCAAAGCATAATTCCGTATGTCCAAATTGGTTTTAGAAATGCCTTGTAGATTAAAAGTTTATTGTTTTAATTTAGTTCTGACTTTGGCCCTAGTAGCCAATATAATCTACTTGTTTTTATCTTTAATTGATTTCGCTTAGATTTAATACTCAGCCTTCTGTCTAAAGTCATTCCTAGGTATTTAAAAAAATTGTCTTTAGGTACTTGATTACCACAAATAGTCACGTTTGAGCAGTCTCCTTGCCGCAGTGTGAAAGTTATATGTTTGGATTTATCTGAATTGACCTTTATATTCCACTTTGTGAGCCACTTTTCTAGAAGATGAATTTCATTCTGGACAAATAACGATGATTCTACTGGTGAGTTACTTGCTGCAGCAATTGCAGTGTCATCCGCATATGTTGCCACCATGACATCATCATTAAAAAGAACAATTAATTGAAAATTTTATAAATATTGAAAAAGAAATTTGATAAATAAACAAAAATCCAAAAAATTTGAATTTTTGTAGTATTTTCATTAGGGAAATATCATTAGTAATTTAATTGGTACATTTTGACTAGCGAAATAGTTGGGTTTTGCTAACTAGCGATCTCACCCGTCTGATCGTGTCAATTGACTACCGTCAATGTTATCCCCATGTTAAAATTGTCAGTCGAGTGCATTGTTAGTATTTAGTCTGGTAGTTAGTGGTAACGACTGGTAGTTAGCGAAATAGCTAGTCATTCGCTAGCTAGTTATACAACAAATGGTGATAAAATATACACGCATACTTACACATGTATGTGCTAAGCATTCTAACAAAGCTTCTGAGTAGAATTTATAATATAAAATTAAATGCACTTAAAATGCTGGAGCTTATAAGAGAAAGCTAAGTTTGCATAAACACAAAAAAAAATTGTGCAAATAACACTTAACTCTTAACGCGGAAGCACGAGCTTTAGTTACAAAAATCATTGAAGTAACAAAACAATTCCTTGTTGAATTCAAAAGCAACAAAAATAATAAAATATATTTTATGCAACAACTTGCGCTCCACTTTTCAGCACTACATACATACATATATACATATATACAATAATAATAATGATGAGCACGCTGTTGTTGATGTTGTTCACAATAACTAACGGCAAAATGTCTGCCACCATATCTATCTGTCTGTTTATGCGGCTGAATGCGCTGACTTTATGCTGAAGCTGTTGTTTGTCGCCTATTTGTTGAGTGGATGGATTGTTGTTGTGTATAGTCGCTACTCAAGACGTGTACTTTAAAGAACATGTTATCACTAAAGAACATCAAATGCACTTGACACGTGGGGGATTAAATTTACGCCAACACTTTAAGACTACACGTTACAGAGCGATTGCGATTTCTACACACATCCATACATACATATGTATAACGAAGTCTTCACGAAATATGTATGTATGTGTGTACGAACGTAAAACATTGCGACTTAAAGTTGTTGCGTTTCTATTGCTCCACCACAACAAAATCCTTAAATAATTTGTCGTTCAAAACAAGTTAAAGCGATTAGAAAAGTAAAATTAAATGAATTTACTTATATGTATGTATTAATTAGTGATGTTAGGAATACATGTATTCGTATTCGATTATTCGACTATTCGCCTATTTTAAGATATTCGTATTCGCCAAATTCAAGCGAATATTTCCCGAATAATTTGCACATATATTTTCCAAAAAAAAAAAAAAATCATACAAAAAGTTAAACAGTACATACAATGTACAACAAAAATATCTTAATTTATAACAATTTTATTTAAAAAAAGAAAGCCCTTTATCTTTGACGCAAGATAATAATCTTTTTAAAAGACAAACGAAGAATATTTTTCGTAACTATCATTTAAAAGTTAAAGTCGTATATGTAAATTCATATCATGTTAAGTTAGTAATCAATTGTCAGTAGAGGAATGTTGGAGTTCAAAAATGGAAGAACTAAAATTTAATATGTGAAAGTCTAACAAGACGTGGGGCTGCGCAATCTGCGAAAATATGTTTTCCCAAACAACACAATTACTAATTACTCGTAAAAGCGCAAGCAGAATATGAAAAACGAAATCTCAAAGCATGTATGTAGGTAAATTAATTTAAATATGTTCGGTAGTGGTCTTCAAATTCGGCATCACAATGTCATAATAATGTTAAATACCTAAAGTAGTGTGAAGTTTTTTTTTCAATTTGTTGTTACTGACGCAGTTAGGGATTTTTTCAATTAAATTTGAAATATTATGTGGCTCTAAACTTTGAAGTAATATTCGTATTCGTATTCGGCGAATATTGTTTCAACTATTCGTATTCGCGAATACTAAAAATTGATATTCGTAACATCACTACTATTAGGTGTGTGAAGTTAAATTTTTAAATATAAAACCCTAGACATGAACCACAGAATTTAACAGAGCTCTGTTAGCAGGTTAACAGTGCTCTGTAGACATATAAAAATCATAGCGAGTACACTAAAAACGTGTTTTTTTTAGGAAGGAGTCAACGTGGGCGGAAAAAAAATCATTGGGTTTTGTGCACGAAGTGGTCCTCTACAAACCCCTATATTTGGTATATCTAACAGTTTGAATTTACCGGGATATACTCGATTTACAAAAATTATAGAAATATTGATTATCTAGGGGATGACTACAATTTTTTAGGAAGGAGTCAACGTGGGCGGAAAAAAATCATTGGCTTTTGTGGACGAAGTTGTCCTCTACAAACCCCTATATTTGGTATATGTAACAGTTTAAGTTTTACCGAGATATACTCGATTTACAAAAATTATAGAGAATAGTGTACTCGCTATGATTTTTATATGTCTACAGAGTACTGTTAACCTGCTAACAGAGCTCTGTTAAATATTGTGGTTCATGTCTAGGGTTTTATATTTTAAAATTTAACTTCACACACATACTAGTATTTATGTACATGTCGTTACCTTCATATTATATAAAGGCCCTAAAACATAATTTTTTGTTTGTTTTTAAATCGTCTATTTATTATATTTCGATAGGTAACCCTCTCAGTTATCGATATAAGCAACAAAATTGGATTTGAACAAAAAAATTAGTTACGGCTTTTTTATATTAAGGTAACCATATGTACATATGTATTCTAAGCATCTGCTATTATTCTATATTTATATATAATAATATATAGGAAGTTTGAAATTTTGGAACCGTATTCAAATAGAATATATATATTTTTTTTAATATTGGTGGGGGGTAGGATACCCCCTACCAAGTTAATATTGATATTCTTATATCTCCGCAACTAAAAAAATGAATATCGTGAAATTTGTTCAAAAACACAAATATTTACCTACAATTTACAGCGAAATCTTAAGGAAACGACTAATAACCATACAAATTTTGAGAAATTTTACTAAATTTGAGTTCAAAATGTTTGTTGTATGACGTTAATGTCGTTTATTACAGAAATTCCATAAAATTTTTTCTTGATGTTAGGAAATGCAAATATTTTCGTTTTGTACAGGAAATTTTTCACAAGAAAATTTATGAATAAAAAATTTCGTCATAGGACGCCCTCTGCTGTGTCTAGGAACAATATCTTCATATAAAGTGTGTAGTGGTGCAGTTCTTTGCTATGTGATTTGTGATCTCACTAAGCTGTTTTCAGTGTCGTAGTTTTCTCTTCCTGAGCCGTTCAGGTGATGAGTCAGAAGCTTTTCATGTCAGTAGAGCGCTAGAACGTGCGGTAGATTTTTCGTTTGGTGGGAGGGAGGTTGAAATTAAAATTTAATTAAAATCGAAGATATTTTTCGTGTATTGCGATTCGAGAATCTGTGTACTTCGGCTTAGTATAATGGCACTCTAACCACAACATGCCACCTACTACCTGCCAGTTCACAAAAGTACTAATTTCGTAATTTCTTACATTGAACCAATAATAATTTTAAAAAATGTGTTCTGTTGTTACACAGTTCAACAGCAAAAAAATTACGCTGCTCCGACGAATGATTCTGGTAGAGGAGATCAAAAAAAAAATATATGCGTTGTATTTGTCTTAAGTTTTGAGTTTTTGTGTGTTCTGACACATATTGTAAAATTTTATGGCCAACATTTTTTGTAAAATATTTTATCGCCGCCCCTCCTCTTTTTCGGCGTGTTTTTTACGGTTTCTTAGAATAAAGCCGCAGTGGGAGTTAGAGGGTTAATATATTCTACAAAAATATTTACGATAACATTTTCTAAGTAGTTCCCTGAGCATACCTGCATGAACAGGCCAGAGCTAGGTGACTTTAACCGCCTCTAAAATGAAATTCCAATGTGATCTTTCAAAACGCCGACACGTATATTTCTTTTTGGTCTTCTCTACCAGAATTAATTGTCGGAACCCCGTAATTTTAGAAAAAGTTTGAAATTGTTGTACCAATGTTATTGGAAAATTTTTTCAATGTAAAGAAAATTATGAATTCAAGTCGATTTTTCCGATTTTAGATATGCAAAGTGTTATGAAGGAGTAGATTGTTTCCTAAATAATTGTTTAAGCTAAAATAAAATAATTTCATTCGTAGGACGAAATGTCCTTAAACTTAGTAAAACAAATATTTTTACTTTTAGAAAATGCGCTCTTAAATTTAATAAACTTCGTTTAAAGTAAAATTTTTTTCGAGTAACATTATGAACTATTTTCATAGTCATGAACTATTTGATCTTTTGCTTATGTGTATGTACTAAGAAAATTCAATTTGATTTAAATAAAAATTACTATATTTTAATTAAATTTAGAAAGTTTGTTTAACTATTTGGAAGAAAATAAATAAATAAGGAAAGATGAACTGCTGAACTCCTCTTTTCGTAAGTTGTATGAATTGTTTTTGTTCATAACAAGAGTTTGAAATTGAATTGAATTGAATTATAATACGATTATAAAACATTTATAGCCAAGAAAATATTTTTAGATCGAATATAATAAATATTTTCTTTGACGCACAAAATGTATGTGTATTTATCATTGGATATTGTTGAGTACATTAGGAATATAAAAATATTCATTTGAAATAAATTATATTTCAACTCTAAAGAGAAATGAATTATGTCCAAGCTTTTATCGGATATAATTGAGTCATTTCAATTTTTCATCGACTTTTGTTGCTTGAGTTGAAGGCTTTTCTTTTTTTTTTTTTTTGTAGTTCACATTTTAATGCATTTAATGGCAAAAGTTTATGACCATTTTCATGTGAACTCAGCCAGACACGCACAATTTTATGATGAGACCATTTCCACAATTTCACTGTTAATAATAAAATTAAATATTTTCATTTATTATCATAATTTTATCTACATTTATTTTGTCCATATTCATTTGCTGTTTTATAACACGAATAGTATTTGCAGCCGCTTGTGTAAAATGATAATTTCCTTTATATATTTTTAGATGTTAATGAAATGTGCCGTAAAAGACCAGGGAAATGAAAAAAATGTTCTATATAAATTTTTTTTTGCTGACTCGTTAACTACTTTTCATTTATTACTTTTATGACCGCCATGTCGTTTTATCTATTGACACGTGTTGTGGTCTTTTAAATTTCATTGATTATACAGTGACCTCGCAGAGACGCTAACTAATTTTAACCGAGGGTGTTAATGTTTTCGTTTTTGTTCACGTTGTAGATGCCATTTTTTTTTTAATTTCTTTTATGAATTTAAAATTAAGAACTTTTTTAGCAATATAGCCTTCTATGTTGTCGCTGCTACATTTTAATATACATATGTGTGTACCGGTAGTCGATAGTTTAATACCTTCATAAGTTTTTAAGCTGGTACCTTCGCTTGTGTGGTTTTTATATTGGATTTATTAGAACTTAAAATAATTCATTAATTTGTATTGATTAACCCTCATGTGAATGGCACAAAAAAAAGCTTCAAAAGCAGCACAGGGTACCTGTGGAAATAGTGATGGAAGCTAAAATTTTTTATCGAAAATATATTCATAATCATGCGAAGTAAAATAATTAATAATTGTGTAGAAATGTAAAAGAATTAAGCCTTCTTCTATATTTTCACTATCTAACTTCTCTAGCCTATCCATTTCTGCCTAGTTCTGATACAAAAAAAAAAAAACAAATAAAAGTTTTGATGTTTTAATATAAAATATTTATCACGATTTTCTTTAATTTTATTTTAGTAACATTTCACTAAAAATATACTTCAAATATTCGTTTTTTTTTTAATTTTTAAATTATGAAGATACCCGGGGAAATTGGATCACCCCGCTTTTTCAAAATAATTTTTAGCTTGAAAACAATGTTATTTTTATATACATAGTTAGGAGTTCTCAAGAAGTTTCGAGTATGTGGGACATCTGGTTCTATAAAACAAAATCAAGCTGAAAACGCCAAAAGTACCCACGCGTCTGCCTTGCCATTCACATAAGGATTAAGACGAATTAAGTTAAATTAAAAAACAAAAATAAAATATTAACATGGGCAAATTTAGGGATTTTGCGAAAAAAGGTCAAATTTGCCACTTTTCGGCATGTTGCGGTTCTATTGTCGACATGTCATATTTTAATGAAAACAAATTAGTTTGCGTAGAAATCAAACTGTTATTTATTTAAAATGAATTTTTTCGGACTTTTATATATTTTATGACATCATGCCGGTACAGAACCACTTCAGTAAATCTTCAATAAAATAAATTTTAGCTGATAATCAATTCGTATAAAGTGATAGTTAAAGCACTTGTGATAAATTTATGTACATAAAAAGCTAAATTGTAGGATCCATCAGTACTGGCTATAATTGACAACAGTTACGTCTTCGATATAATCAACGACAAATTAGCATATCATGCATACATATACTCGTATACGTATACATAAATACATATCGCATAGCTCTTACAATACACATTGGGGGATAGATAATTTGTTTATTAGGTTTATAGTGATTGTCACAAACAAACAATAAAAAAGCAACAATTTGCTTGCTACCCAGTTAACATTTCATGAAATAATTAATCATGTTCGATTCATTTGAGACATCTGTGCACGATTGAAATTATCACCTATGCGATCCGTTTTTAATCCAAAATCTTTCGGTAGAAAATTTTTTTCCCAGCCGCAACTCTTCTGCAAGAGTCTTTTATGACTAGAGTTTCTATCTCATTTTCGAAATAGTTTGTGGTAGTAAATACTTACAATCAATCACAAAAATATTGAAAATTTTACAAAAATAAAATGTTTGATATCTTTAGTTTTTATATACATATCAGCTGATCGTTTGTTGTTTCGTTCTATTCTGTTAGCTTTCAATTCATAAAAATCCAAAAAAATTTTAAACAATTGAAAGCTACAGCAAAAACTAAATAAAATATATTATTTGGGGTGTTCACACTGTTGTCACATCAGTCATATTGTCATAATGTCTTATTATTTTACAATAGTTTAAAAAAATTGTTGTTGTTATTCAAGCAAAAAAGTCATTATTATATGAGACATACATATAAGACATTTTGAAGTATGTTTATGGTTTGATATAAAATAACAGTAGAAATCTTAGTCGAGCAGCTGCAACTCCTTATTCGAGCCAGCGATAATATTTACAAGCCGCCGCTACTTTTAAATAGCACGAGAATGAAAACAAGGCTAATTCATTACCAGGTTATGCACGATCAAGGCGAATTAATTATAAGGTGGATGCAGTGGCGAATTCACGTGAATTTGTACATTACCTACACTGTCAAATTTGTTACATATTTTTCGCGTAATTTTAATGTAATTTTCGTGCAGAAGGCAAATTCATTACGACTACAATAATTCAACAACAAAGCAAACAACAGGCATTTTGTTTGTGTAAACGGCGAATTCATTACCTACGCTATCAAAATTCTCCATGCATAAAAAATTACATTAAAATGGCGCGGAAAATATGTAACAAATTTGACAGTGTGGGTAATGAAAATTTCGCGTGAATTCGACACTGCATTCACCTTATAATTAATTCGCCTTGAATGAAAATATGTGTTTGTGTAACTGATCTGCCTGGCAGCTTGTGACCGTTTTTACCGCCGTCCAAAAAAAGTACAGCTCATGTTACCGGCAACAGCTGCTTTTGATTATATTTATTTCGTATAGATAAAAAAAAATTGAAAATTTTAATTGATAATTGACATTTTAGAAAATTTATAGGATATTTATTGTTTTCTTTATTAACAATTAAAACACATTTACATTTAAGCCAAAATGCAAACGTGCGCTATAATCCGACTAAAAATGGATTGTTGTTTAATGTTTATCAGCTGGCACAATTATGACATAGCACACTTATTTGTGACGGGCTGTTCACACTTGTCATATTTTGGTGTGCTATTATTTTATGACATATGACTTATGACTACAGTGTGAATACCCCAATTTTTTGTAATTTTTCAAATCTTTGAATCTGTGCCCATAATGTTACATTCGTGACCGTACAACTCGTCACGTAATGGCACATTCAATTATTCAGTTATTACGTGACGAGTAGTACGTTCACGGATGTTACAACTTGGGCCCTGATTTTAGAATTTATAATCATACACAATTATCACAAAACCTTTTGCTGTCGTGCTTAAAGATTCCGCACAATATTTCCATTAAAAAAATATATTTTGGGGCAATTTGTCTATTTGGAGTAACTTTTCCTACTTTGGGATCATTTTCCTTTATAGAATTTTAATTTAAAAAAGATGTTGATGATGTTATGCTGACTGGGTATACAAGTCGGGTGATTTTTCTTTTAGCTGCATGAAAACTTAAAATGACCATACAAGACTGAAATAATGTTGGAATGATATTTTTCTTTTTACTATAAATAGGTTTATAATTTCATGCAATTATTTTTAAATATGATTTCCTTCATCACTACATACAATTCTTTAATAATAATGCTCATCGAAGTGATCTATGAACTTCGCAAACAGATTTATTTTATGTAAATTTCCACACTTTGGAAGCCTTGTTCTGGTGTCAAACGATTCATGGTAACTTGCCAAACCTTAGTGAACAGATATGTCCCCCCGGAGGTACGTTTTGTCATTTTGGTGATATACACACCTTGGTGCTGTACCTCTTCTGGAGAAAGGGGTAATTGTATTTTCCAGACATTAGCTTTCTCTGAAACAACAGAAAAACTGATGTATGTATATATAAGTTAGATAAAGGAAGTAGTTAATCTATGTTAATCTGGTAGAAGGTGAAAGGTGAAATGGCACCTGCTGTCCCCCTCATGAACAAAATCAGTAGAAAGTTAATCCTTAGGGGTTCGCTATCGGAGCTTGATCAGAACCCTTACACTGGTACCACGGGAAGCGATAAGACCCACGGTAGTGTCTAACGGAGGGCAGAGAGTGTTTTTTCTATATTGGTCTTTCCATGCGATGATGCGATAATGCGATATGCATACTCTGTCCTCTTGGGAAAGTGTATGCTATTGGCGTTCATCTTCTCGTTGGTACCATGATTTCGTGACCGGTTATTGGTGAGGTCTCCTTTGGCATTGCACATGGTGGCTGTCTGGCTGTGGCTGCGGCTGCTACCAAAACCTGGGAGAGGTATTTGTTAAAGGAGTGATGCTCGACCAGTGCTAGTGGCTGGATGAACTTTGTTCTACTAATAAAAAGCCTCTATGTGCTCTTGCGAAACAACAGATAAAAGAGATTAGATGGCTCAAACACTTAGCCATCATGATTAGGTATGGGGGTGGACCATACTTAAGAAGTTTTCACCTTATGTGCCCTTCCAGGTGCTTCTTGCGTGCCCTAGGGGTGATTCGGGGGTGCTTGTGAACACATATATTCACACGGTGTTAAGAGCACTTTGGGCTTAAGCCGTTATTGCAGGTTCCCAAATTAATCTGAAACACATCTGAACAGAAATGTCAACACAATTTAACATCATCAGCTGTCAAATCATAGTTAACGATTTCGATTGTTCTCATGCAGCTGAAAAAAAACACCCGTTACATTCATTTATCTACGTACATTTGTATGTATGTATGTATACACACATAATGACTTAAATGATTCCTTGTTGGCCAATTTATTGTTATAATGTTTTGTATTGTTCCCCTATTTTCACTACATGTTAATATGTACATACAAACAAATATGTGTGTGTTTAACAAAACAACACACTCATGAATGAAAACTCATCGATGTTTATAAAAGTATTAAAAGAAAATTGTCTAAAAGCTGTTTGTTTTCCGAACACTACAACTGTTTCAGTTGTAACTGTTACTAGTATCTATGTATGTATGTGTAATACACATTGTGTATGTACATACATAGTATATGTATGTTTATATGTATGTATGTATGTATGACATTAACATCATGTCAAGCGAAAACGCATTCCGTTCAACATCATATAGTAAATTGACTTTATCTATGTACATATGTTCTTTTGCTTAAGAGCATGTGTGGGCACACACACATACATACATACATACATGGTACCCTTTGGCATTGCCATGTACCCATGTGGTAATGCGTTTGTATGTGCGCGTTATTTGTTGTTACAAAATGGTGCTAACTACATAAACAAACGACCTTTGAGCAGCAGTGGCAGTTGTGTTGTAACAGCAATGTGTCTTGTTGCATGGTACCTCCATAGTCGAATATCAATTCACATTTTACTTGATTGCTTTACTAATGTACAGATACTGTCAACATCAGAGACGAGGAGTGTTTAATAATTCATGGTAAAAACTGTTTTTCACATAAATAAAACCTCTATTGCAAGTATGTATAGTTGTAGCTTTTGTTAGATCTTTAATTCGAGTATTGGCAAGAAACGTTATGCAGCTGTGAACTCACAGAATTGTGAACTAAATTTTACCGAGGATGTTCACGTTTTCGATTTTGTTCACGGCTTAGATTGCAATTTTTTTTATCACTTTATGAATTTAAAATTAAGTACATGCATACATATACCTATATGTACGTTACTTTTTAGCTAAAAAACATTTTTTAATTCTATTTTTTGCAAGTCCCTCCCACATTTCAATATAAGCACATACATATGTACATATGTACATACACACTTGCATTATATGCATACTAGAGTTATCAATTAGTTGCCTTCAAAGTTTGTTCGAATAGTTCAAATAATAGTTTTTGTTCGTTCAATCAACCGATTACAGTTAAGAAATTATTCGATTAATCGATGAGAACAACGAATAAAAAATTGCTAAAAACTTATATATTGGCAAAAAAATTGATTTTTTTATTTACACAAAATGCACATACATATGTATGTACATACATATATGTACATATAACCAAAAAAAAACTTGAAAATAAAATAGTTAACTAGCCTTTATAAATATTAACAAATATTATTAACTATTTTAATTTTAAGTTTTTTTTGGTTATAAAGGGTTTTCCAATAAGAGTGATATAATTTCTTTAAGAAAAAAAAACAAACTTATTGTTAAGGAAATTCAAAAGTTTTTTTTATTTAATGTGAAGTACAATCGATATAATTAAGTTCTTAATAAAACGTCATTCAAATGACCTCCACGACTTCTTCTGCAGGAACGAATTCGATGAACAAAATTTTCGAGCACTTTTTCCACTAGATCAAGTCGTATGTTATGAATGGCACGTTCAATATTGACTTGTAAAGCTTGAAGAGAGTCTAGTTTATTTCGAAAGACCAATGACTTCAAATAACCCCACAAGAAATAGTCTAATGGTGTTAAATCACAACTTCTTGGCGGCCATTCAATATCACAATTTCTTGAAATAATCGAATCTCCAAACTTTTTTTTCCAAATCGTTATCGTTTTCAAGTTGTTCCAAGGCAAAATCAGCAAATTCACGACATTTACGGTGGTCCAATGGCTTCAGATCTTGAGCGAGAAAAATTTTATACGGATGCAAACCCAAATCATTTCTCAAAATCCGCCAGGTTGTAGCTTAAGACAATCCCTATTGTTGAGAACGTCTTGGAATCGACAAATTCCGGTCTTCAGCAACACTTGCCTGAACGGCAGCAATATTTGCATTACTTCGAGCGGTTCTTTGTCTTATTGGCACTTGAACTTTATGCAAATAAAATATAAGCTAAAATTTTTCAATAATTCGACGAATAGCGAGTACACTTGGACGATTATTACGACCATAAATTGGCAAAAGCGCACGAAAATTTGCAATTGGGGAACGATTATTTTGATAATAAAACTGAATGATTTGTAAACGTTGTTCTTGCGTATAACTCTCCATGATGAAATTGTAAACACGACTGAATAGAATGAAAAACAAATGACAGATCATGACATATTAAAAATGGCCGAAACGTCACTTTAAAATCATATCATCCCTATTGGGAAACCTTTTATATGTATGTATTTTTGTATAAATAATAAAAATAAATAATTTTTAAACATTTATTTTTTTATTTTTGTTCTTGGTAAATATTTACAAACTGAGCTCATTCTGATAGATAACTATGTATATAATTTTAAAGAAATAGAATGCAATAATAACACTTTCTATTTACATGATAATATTTACATACTGATATAAAGCAATTGTTTCTTTTTTACCTTTTAGTGTATTCATAACTTATTCACCTGAGAGTGAAAAAACCCATTCTTGAAAATTTTTTAACGTTTCATTTAAAACATAGCGCGACTACTACGACTGCTATGCGCAGTTCGACAACAACTACAAACATCCAAAATAACATGTATTTGGTTGGTATCGTCATAGTGATGTGAATGGAAGTTAGTGACACAAATTGGCGATGCGTCTGACTACTTTAAAACATTATGGAAATGAAATTTTCATTTTAATTTCACTTTCAACTAATTCAAGAACACAAACCAAATGGTATTTTCACTTTCATATCATTTTACGAATGTAGAACACAGGCGATTGTTCAGGCTTAAGTTCAGTTTTTATTCAATTAATGAAAATTAAAAAAAAAAATTGGAAGATTAGAATACACAAACAGACTTGCAGGACATGTCAGTATACGAAGGCCGCAATTTCTCTTTCATTCAATGATTTTTTGCATTTTTTGGTTATGCTGAAACTCCCCACTTATGACTGATCATAACTAATATTCCAATTTATCGTATTATTGTTCTAATTTATATTTAAAAAAACATTTGTTAAAAAATAAACATTTTACACGTAAAAAGGGTCAAAACTTAATTTTATAATTTTTTGTAATACAGTGAACTCGCGGTAATGTGAACTAATAAAAACCAAGGTTGTTCACTTTATTGAATTTGTTCACATTTTCGATTGCAATAATTTGTACCGCAATTACAATTTTATTTAGTATAATACAAAAGGCCATAAAGAAAAGAAATGCCAGGTTGGTAGAATAATATAAAATTTATTTTAAACTTACAAATTTTCATATATTCGCTTTTAGTTTAATTCGAAATATCAAAACCATAATGGGAGATCATAAAAAAACTAGAAAAGAATAACGTGAAGAGTTTATAAAACATTTGAGAGTAACACATAGCAACAAAAATTTTCGGTTTTAAACGACTGTCATGTGTGTTACAAGAGCTTATTTAACTGTTGCGAGTTGGTTTTCTGCCTAAAATTGTCGTTCACTATTTAGAGCCATCACACTTTGTTCACAATTTAGAGAGTTCATATAAGAATATGAGTGTTCACAATAGTGGATAGTTCATTATTGTGGAAGTTCACATTACCGCGAGTTCACTGTACGTAGTTTTTTTTTTTTTTTTTTTTTTTTGTTATAATCACCTGCAGTTCAGAATGGGAAGTAATGATTTTTATTTCCTTTCAAGATTAATTTTTTCTCTGTATCTTATGTGCAAAGCAAATCGAAACTTCGTTTTAACACATGTGTTTCAGTTTTACTCATTCTTCTGTTAACACATTTTTAACCCTCTCATGCACCAAACTATGTTATGGGAGCTATATTTTTTTTTAAACATTGATTCTTACTTTATTGACCTCAAAAAAGATAAAAAAGATAAAAAAGAAGTAAAATTTAAATTTACGGTTCCAATGTAGCTTTTTTAGGATGTTGTATACATACAACATGGCGCATAAACGGGGTAATAGGGTAAACTTTTTTGCTAGAAGAAAATAATTGTTTTATATTGTTTTTATTGAGTAATTTATAAAAGGAAAGACATTTAATAACAGAATATTTTTTAAGATATTTAAATATACATTTTCATTTTTCATGGAACTCCTTGAAACAATTTTTTTTGGGCGTAAAACATAGAAACAATGCATTTAGTGCAATATACAGTTGTAAAACCATTTTTACAAAGTTTGCAACGTGACTGCTTTAGTTTGTAACATGGAAAATCACCAACACCATCATACCTGACGTCTTCAACTTGAATTAAGGGTACACAACGCTCTGAAGTTACAGGAGACATTTGTGAAGAGTCTGATGGACAACGACACCTCCTCGGACCAAAAGTATTTGTATATATAAGACCAGTAGCAACTTTAGTTTGAAATTGTATGAGAGTTTGTGAATCCTTTTCGCTGATTTTTGAAAACTGACTGTGACGTCTATATAGAAGCCAACTATTCGTGACCGCAGAGTTCAACACCCAAAAGAAAATTCGCATGTAGTATTTTCGGGATCGATGATTTATTCTATATAATTCACAGAGCATATCTGCCAAGTCAACACGTCCCATAAATCGGTTATATTGCTGAACAGTATTTGGAATTGGAATTTCAACAAATTTTTTCTCTCGTTGATTCCATCGCCGACATGTAGATAATGGTTCAATATAATAGTCGGTGGACAGCAGCTGTACTGACAATAAAGTCAAACCATTTTACAAGTTTGATATCATCGTACGATACCACTCTATAATCGTATGAACCACGTCCTTTTTCCTTCAACTTTGCATCAGAGTCTAAGCTTACATTTCCTAATCGGTTGATTTGCACTGTATCATTGGAATCCTGAAATCTACCTGCCATAACATTCTCATTTCAGGGTATTTGAGGATTCCCTTGTAAAGAAGGATTCCCAAATATTGTTCCATTTCTTTGAACGTTGCAATCACCGAAACCCCACTTTTTCGGACTGAATATAAATTAGTCTCTTCCAAAATTTCGGAGACCATGCTGTCATCGAAAAATAATTTACAGTATTTCAAGGGGGTATATACATCCACGTCTTCGGAAATAGAACCATTCCATTGTTTTCCACAATCCTCTACATATATTTCTTTTTCTCCACTTTAAGTTTTTCAGATCCACTTTCTGAAACTCCGACTCCATCGGGGAAACCCTAGGAATTCTAAGCATTCAGCTGCTCTTTCTTCAGGGAGCTCATCACGTAAATCTGCAGCCGTTATTTGCTGTCAAAGACTATTCAAAATGTTTGCTTCTTCAATAGGAATTTCTACCGAAGATACTTCAGGTTCTGCTTCAGCATCTGAATCATCCCAATTGAACTCCAGAATATAATTAATTTCTTTTACTGTCAAGCCCTTTTGCCTGTCCATAGCGGTTTTATGGCCAAAAAAGAATATAACTTACTGGAAAATAGCATAAAAGCAACAAAAAATGTAGTGCAATATAGTAGGAATAAACCCACCGTTAATGCACCACGTTGTACATGTACAACATATGAATAACTGCTCTCAAACATTGTCCGAATAAAATTTTTAACTGTTTTTTATTTTATTTCACACCTTTATTGTTCAAATATGAACATATAGTTACAAAATATTAACGGTCTAGACTTAGTTGTATGTTTATTTAGGATTAATAATTATCTTAGTTACAAAATATTAACGGTCTAGACTAACGGTCTAGACTTAGTTGTGTGTTTATTTAGGATTTACAATTATCTTAGTTTATTGGTTTATTTTAATAAAGATTCAATATAAGTTGTTAGTCCTAAGTAATTTGAAATATCGATAGTTGTCTGTGTTTACACACATGTCTTTTATCTTTGAAAATATCATTAGTGATCTATGCTTGTAAACATTTATTGTTATAATAGCTAAAATAGTTTTAAGATTTCTAGTATATAAGGAAACATTTTAATAGAAATAAATCAGTACTAAAAAAGTATTCAGACGTAATTATTTACATTTATAATAATTTATAATTAAAGAAAAATTGCCACTGAAATATTTTAAGTTTATTATCAAAATTAGTTCACTTGTTTATTGACAAATTTTGCAGAAAAAAAATCGTCCAACCTATGCGCACAAAACAATAAATATGAAACGCAAAAATTTTTATTTGCAGAAAAAAAAACAACAAAGCTAAAGTAAAGGCATAAAATGTATTTTTTTTTACTTTTCTTAAAAAAATTAACGTTTGATATGAGAGATGAGGTCTTAAATAGCGTTGTTGTATACAAACAACAAATCCATGAAAGGGTTAAACCAAATACATACACACATACATATGCACAATATACATACATATCTAGCCTTAGCTGCAATAGAGACATAACTCAAAAAATTTGATTGTAATGTTAATAATGAAGTATTAATTGTCATTTTCTTTTTCGTTATGTATAAAAATTTCATACAAATATTGTGTTGACTAAACTGTTAAGAGAAAAAGTTTAATGTTCTTTTGCCACTAAGTTGTTGGCGAATTTAAAGCTTTAAAGTTTAAACGCGTTTTATGTAAAATTATCTTATATTTTTTAGTTATGACTCTATTGCAGCAAAGGCTCTATATATTTAGGAGCTTATATGTAGTAAATATGTACATATGTACAAATGTATATATATATTTATTCATGTTAAGATGTGAGTACGTAGCTGTGGGTTAATATGTACGTATGTATGTACATACATAAGTATGTACGTAAAGAACATGTCTCAAAGCGCATATTTTATTTGTCGAAACATATTGTTTTCTACTTATTCAGCACAAACATAAAAAAACGTAGTGAAACCATATAGAATTTTATTCATGAGATGTCTTTGAAGTAACGAAAAATAATATAAAATGTCCTAAGGATGTTTTTGTTTTCATGTTTTAAGAAACAAAATCTCATTTCGTGTGTAATCTTTTTGTTGTGTTCATGTCCTTGACTTAAACTCATGTTTCGTTTCATTTTGTGATTATTTTTTCAAACAGTTGTTATCCGTTTCAAGTAATCAAAAGGTCAACAATGCGGAGAAAGTTTTCCGAATTGAAAGAAAAATATAAATATTACTTCTCACAGATAAATATTGTCTTCTAGAAATCGCAAATATGTACGCAAGTATGAGTTAAAATAATTTCAATATTAAAGATTATTATGTCAATAAATATGTACATACATATGTACATATGTACATAAAATGTGTATTTGTTATATTCAAATTGACAATTAATCCCATGGTATCATAAAAATAGGTAAAATCATCCTGCGTGCTGTAGACGTTTATTTTTGCATGCTGCAGAGCAACAAACTGATTAGAAATGTGTAGCGGCGTCTAAGAAAAAAAAAATTATTTCAACCCGCCGCCCGCCGGGGAAATACAAAATTTTATTTGGTAATTTTATTTAAAAATTAAAAATATCTGATGTTAAGAAAAATTGTATATCACATTAAGAAATACAGCCGAACTACTACATAGTAGAAGCAGTAAAAAATCGATGTGTTTTGTAGCGGCTCGAATTTACAAAAGCGGCAGTGATGGCCGGATTCGAATCCATAGGCTTGTTTCTCTGTTTTTGACACACAGAAAACATTTTACACTAACAAAATGCGTGTTGTTTTTGTGATGTTGTATTTGTTTTAGGGACAAGACTATCTTATTTATTATACCATGATTAATTCAATGTTTTCTGTATTTCCTTATGAATTAGAATTGAAATTGGAATAATGTTTTATACCCAGTGGCATGTCATGGACAAAAAGAATCGCCATGGGGACATTGCACATTAACACATTATGACATTAGGACACAGACAGATTTATTTCCATTATTTTTCAAAATGCCCCACTGTATGCCGTTATTTCAAAGGAAGTAGACATTCGATTCGAACGTAGACAGACGACTGAGTGATACCTCAGCTGTGAAAATAAATCCCATTACAATATAAACCTGTTACGTTGTTCGCTTTATCACTAAAGTCCTTAACAGACAGACGAATGGGCAGAGTAGCGAAAACAAGACGATATTCAAAACTTAAAATTATTAGTGAGATTAAAGTGCAAGCAAATTCTTTCAAACGATAAAAGAATTTTCAAAATCGATACATTCTCATCATCAAACAAAAATATTTAGAAAAATTGTCAATGCCTTTCCGATTTTCAAAAAAAAAATATTGGATCGAATTGCAAGAGACTTTATCAAGCAAAAATAGATTTTTAAAAATTAACCCTAGTTAAAAAACCAAATTGATAAAATGGAAATATGTATATTTTTTATTAAGAAAACTTTTATTTATATTAAATTAAAACGATATAGTCGCAAATATAGTTTTTAATTTCTCTGCCATCCTGCAGGTACATTTCTTTTCCACATTCACCACAACTGAAACGAGTGTTAAATTTTGTTTTTGTTGTTGTGTTGCACTTAGCGCATAAGGGGCGGTAATTTTTAGAAGATGATGGAAAAGGGACTGTTTTCAAATGGGATGGAACAACGTTATCACAAGATTTTTGTGTTTGTCCTTGAAAAAGTTTCAACAATATAAAGTTTTTATATACATATGTATGTATGTATAAAGGTAAATCTTACATAAACATTAAACTTCGCTGCTGGAGTGTATGAAAACTCCAAATTTGAAATAAGCATTAACCAAAGATCGTCTATTGCGGCAAATTTACTCAACTCTTGACGCATTGGCCTAGTGTTTGCATTGTCAAAGCGGATGAACCTTAGCAATAAAATAAATCTTTCTTTTGACATCGCAGCCTTATAGACGTCATGGTGATATGGTACCCACAAATCTTTAATAGGTTGTGTTGCACATTCAAAAACTCCGGGAAATAAAAGCAATCCAAAAAAATGCATATACATACATATTTCTTTTTTATGTGTTAGCTCCCATTCTATGGGTTGTTTCGTTGGTTATTTTTTATTCAAATGATAATAAACCTCTTATTGTTTGCGGTTGGTTTCTCGAAAAATCGTAACAGAATTAGGCAAAAAAAAAAGCGCGATGGACCAGTTTTCATAGCGACAGGACTGATATGAGCCAGTTTTCTGCCCGTTTTCGATGGTTCCGAAAGCCACATAATACCAGCTTTGCTTGAATATCGCTTACTTCTACCTGCAGCATGTTCGTCTTTTCTTTTATATTCTCCTCTCCTTCTTCATCAGTATACTTTTCAGCATTTTCTACCATGAAATCCTCATTTTCTTCATCCAACGCACAATCTCCGGTAGTTGTCTCTGGTACGTAATCATTCTCTTCATCACTCTCAGGAAATATTTCTTTTTCATCTTCATCACTATTGCATAGAGAAGCGATCATCTCATCTTCAGGCTCGCCATGTGTATGCACAATATCATTTTTCAACAACATCGTTGTATTTTAGCTTCCAAAGAAAAAAAGCAAAAAGGGAACAAATGCACTTTAGTGAATAAAAAATAAAAATTAGCCTATGTGATAGAAAATCAAAAAATAAGAAGAAAATATACAATAAAAAAGTTGGCGGCAACGCATAGTTTTCGAGTTATTGGCCTCTGAAGTTTTCATATATATGTGCGATTTCCCTTTGCATTTCTCAACGTACTTTAGTGAAGTTACACCAAATAAAATAAAAATTAGCCTATGTGATAGAAAGCGAATAATATTTGAATTCAAAATTAAATTATGCATTACGTAAATATATTTATTTAATAAAACGTATTAATAATTAAGAAGAAGTTTATTTTTAATTGTAAAGTTTGCCCAAATAGCCGGCCTTCGGCCGGGCTCAATGATTTTCTCCACCATGGTATATCCCGACACGGCGGTATATAGACTAGATTTTCTTCATAGCTTTATATGAAAACTTCAGAGGCCAATAACTCGAAAACTATGCGTTGCCGCCAACTTTTTTATTAAATATTTTCTTCTTATTTTTTGATTTTCTATCACATAGGCTAATTTTTATTTTATTTGGTGTAACTTCACTAAAGTACGTTGAGAAATGCAAAGGGAAATCGCACATATATATGAAAACTTCAGAGGCCAATAACTCGAAAACTATGCGTTGCCGCCAACTTTTTTATTAAATATTTTCTTCTTATTTTTTGATTTTCTATCACATAGGCTAATTTTTATTTTATTTGGTGTAACTTCACTAAAGTACGTTGAGAAATGCAAAGGGAAATCGCACATATATATGAAAACTTCAGAGGCCAATAACTCGAAAACTATGCGTTGCCGCCAACTTTTTTATTTAATTTTTTCTTCTTATTTTTTAATTTTCTATCACATAGGCTAATTTTTATTTAATTTGGTGAAGCTTCACTAAACTGCATTTAAGCCGCAAAAAGAACACACAAATAATACTTCGTGGTCCAGCCATACCAAGAGGGTATTTTAATATACTTTGACATAAAAATGCAATTTTAACCCACAAATTTGCTCCGATCGATTCCAAATTAGTTTTATTCGATTTAGAACATAATATTTATAGAATTCACGGACCTCTTTTTTCAATTTTTTTTATATATGAAAGATATCACATGCACAAAAAATATTTGTGTAGGGTTAAAATAACATATTTTATGCATAAAGTTATTTACAGAATTTAATAGTACATGATTGCCACTTGTCTATTGAATTCTTTTTATTTTTGCTCTAAGCTTTTGGTTTGGAACTTTGCTATTCCCTTGTTCATTTTTACAACCGGCTGACAAATATATTCGCTTATACTATTCCCCAACAGATGGCTATTATACAATAATTTGCCAATTTCTATATACATACTGCTTTGTCTTATCCCAAATTTTATTTTTCATTGACAAGAAATTTTTGCTGAGCAATATATTACAGAGATTTTATTTTCATTTTGTGTGCTATTAAAAAATTTTGCAATGCAGAAACATATGTATTTCTGGCGTGTAAGCTATTTAATATTTTATTTAGTTTGCAAGTATAAAAATATTTTAACTTTTCACATAAAATTATGAAATATGAGGGCAATTTTTATTAAATACATATATTATTTTTTTAGCCCTGTTTATGTGTATATGACATTTTGACATACCGACCAAAATTTTTGTAGAAAATAGTAGCTCGGTTGGCTACTAACAGCATCTGTTAAGTGAATATGGAGATTTAATAACAGCACAGTTGTTAGTGAATTCGCCTTGAAATAACACATTTGAAAGTACCAAGGCGAATTCATACCTTCGAAAGCAGTGATGTTAATTGTACGGTAATTACCGTATTGTACGGTAATTTAGACCTCCAAAAGGTAGGCAGGTAATTTCAATATTTGTACGATAATTTTATAAATCTTTAATTTTTAATCAAATCGTAAAACCAACGGTTTTCCTAAAACATTGTAACAATGCCAATTGTGCCTAAATGCTAAAAATTTCTCCTATGGAATATTTACACAGGTACTCGCATTAGCTAAAATGTTGTTTTTTGCTTGGGTGACAAACTAGAAACAATGGGCTGGCCTGCGATGTCGAACGATATCGATCGGTGGTTTTCTAGATGTAAAAAAATTAACTTGCATTTCTCTAATAACCGATTTTATTTAACTTATTATTTATTTACTGCCACAAAAGCTAAATATGTAAATAAATTGATGATTACAAGGTCGCAAACCGGTTGTATTTCGTTTACAATTTCAGCATTATCGATCGATCGACATAGCGGGGTGGGCCGAAAATATATAAAATCTTTGATTAATCTATGAATAACACTTTTAATCTCAGCTTTAAATATAAAATAATTATAAACATATACGTACATATAAACATATATATGTACATATACACATATGTATGTGTGTATATAGCCTTTAAGGCAATTGTGATTGAATGTTTAAGTTTTAATTCTAATATTTTATTAAAGCTAATTGTTTCTTAAGTTTTTGTTATCTTTTAAATACATACCTATACACTTATGTATATTTATTAAAAAATATAACCTACATATTTAATAGTAAAATATTACTATTTCAGTACAACGCATTACCCGTACGGTAATTTTGCCCAAAAAACGGAAATTTTTCTAACTTAGCGTTTACACATGCAAGTGCAAGTGCGAAAAACTCAATACACTCACACTTTTTCACTAAAACAAGCATAATTTTCGGACTTGCAGCTCTACTTGCAAGAGAATTTGCTTGTAAGTAAATTTTTGACACTTACCGCAAGTAAAATGACAAGTTAAGAAACAGTGTTACCGATGATGAGTTTTATATCAATTAACTAGTATTTACTAAAATAAAAGTAATGTTTGTAGCTGATTTTCTGTGTATTTATAAAAAATAAAAAACAAAAAAGAACACATCTATACAACAAAGCATCTTAATAGTATTTTCAAGCATTAATTTCATGCATTTTGAAAAAAAATTTGTTAAACCAAATATTCTTTTCAGTAATTTTATGATATCGACAACACGGCAATACTGGATTCACATATATTTCATAGCATGCTTACGCCTCGAGAACATTTTGCAAATGAACTTACAACTGACTGTATAAACGCTCGATCAACTTGCAAGACTTTTGGCTATAATTTCGACATTTTCGTTGATAATACGTATACACTACTTGCAAGTAATTACTTACATGTGTAAATGCAGGGTTAGCGTTTACACATGCAAGTGCAAGTGCGAAAAACTCAATACACTCACACTTTTTCACTAAAACAAGCATGATTTTCGGACTTGCAGCTCTACTTGCAAGAGAATTTGCTTGTAAGTAAATTTTTGACACTTACCGCAAGTAAAATGACAAGTTAAGAAACAGTGTTACCGATGATGAGTTTTATATCAATTAACTAGTATTTACTAAAATAAAAGTAATGTTTGTAGCTGATTTTCTGTGTATTTATAAAAAATAAAAAACAAAAAAGAACACATCTATACAACAAAGCATCTTAATAGTATTTTCAAGCATTAATTTCATGCATTTTGAAAAAAAATTTGTTAAACCAAATATTCTTTTCAGTAATTTTATGATATCGACAACACGGCAATACTGGATTCACATATTTTTCATAGCATGCTTACGCCTCGAGACCATTTGCAAATGAACTTACAACTGACTGTGTAAACGCTCGATCAACTTGCAAGACTTTTGGCTATTATTTCGAAATTTTCGTTGATAATACGTATACACTACTTGCAAGTAATTACTTACATGTGTAAATGCAGGGTAAGGCTGTACGGAAATTGGGAAAAATTAGTTAACATCACTGTTCGAAAGTACATACACAAATTAACTAGCGTCTTTTTTGTTAAAAACCAATTATTAGCGCCACAGCAAACTGAATCAAACAGGCAAATAAAATAGGATTATACATACACACATACGTAAATCTTATTTACTTCAGTCTACCCAAAAAAAGGATCGAATCAAGCAAAAAGCCATGGATTATGATGTAAGTTCCAATATGAATGTAAAAAGAATTACAAAGTTCGAGTATTAAACAAATATATGTATGTATGCATAGCCTATTCCTACAGTCGTGCCAGCTGAACCTCTAGATGCTGATGCGGATACTGCTGCTCTTCGCGCTGCCATGAAAGGTTTCGGTACTGATGAGCAGGCCATTATCGATATTCTAACTGCTCGGTCTAATTCTCAGCGTCAATTGATTAAGGAAAACTTTTTGCGTGAATATGGTCGTGATTTAATAAAAGATTTAAAAAATGAACTTGGTGGTAAATTTGAGGATGTGATTATTGCGCTTATGTTAACGCCGGTAGAATATTTATGTAAACAATTGCATAAAGCAATGGAGGGCATAGGTACTGACGAAAGTACTCTTGTGGAAATTCTGTGCACTAAATCGAATGAGGAAATGGCTGAAATAGTCACCTGTTATGAAAACATGTACGATCGCCCACTGGCCGAGCACATGTGTAGCGAAACGTCTGGTCATTTTAGACGACTGTTGACTTTAATTGTCACTGGAGTACGAGACCCAGCTGGAACTGTGGACACGGAGAAAGCGAAAGAACAAGCTGAAGCATTATATAATGCGGGTGAAGCCAAGCTTGGCACTGATGAAGAAGTTTTCAACCGCATAATGGCTCATGGCAGTTTTGCTCAATTGCGGTTGGTATTCGAAGAATACAAGAATGTATCGGGTCAAACCATTGAACAGGCTATAAAGCATGAAATGAGCGGGGAGTTACATGAAGCTATGATGGCAATCGGTAAAAGCGTGAAAGCTTATTTTTTTCTTGTATATATTTTTTTTTATGCTCTCCTATTAGAAAAGATCACAGTACCTATGTATGTGATAGAAAATTTATTTATTTAGAAGAAGAAAATTTGAAGTACGAATATCCTCACAACGAGCTAGGGACTAAAATACTTATAATATATAAAATTTTCTTTCAAAAATGATACACACTCCACTATTTAAAAAAACAAACACCCAATGTGACGGAACATTTACTTAGACGAAAATGTTATGTAAAATTAGTGCATATTTTTTGAGTGAGATTTAGTGCATCATATGGTAAGTTTAATAAGAATAGAACTCCAAAAATATGCTTTTCCCTAGACTTTTTTACATTTTCATCATAGAATTTTCTATCAGAAAAGGTGATTTTCGAACTTAAAATATTCTTCTTAAAATTAAATTTTGTTATCACATACCCCGATTTTATTTAATCGGATGGGTGTCGCTAAAGTAAATTTGTGCCACTGAACATCCATGTCATGGTTGCAACTTATAAAATAGTTTATTTTTCCAGTTGAATGTGTTCAATCGCCGCCTGCATTTTTTGCAAACCGTCTTTTTAAAGCCATAGAGGGCATGGGTACAGATGATATGACCTTAATACGCATCGTAGTTTCGCGTTCGGAGATTGATTTGGGGAATATTAAAGATGAATTTGAACGTATTTACAATCGTACTTTGGTTAGCGCCGTCAAGGTAAACTATTTTATAAAAATTCATGAATATTCCAAGTATATTTTTTCCACTTTACATCCCTGCCGTAGTCTGAAACCTCTGGAGATTACAAACGTGCCTTGTGTGCCATTATTGGCGGTGCTTAAGAAAGGAAGAAGAAGAATTTTGTTTCGGAAATATATTTGAATTATTTCAAAGTATTAGTTTTATTTTAATAAAAGTGTAGTAAAATCAATTTATGTATGTTATGTGAAATCTACGTTCATATGTATTTTAAAATATTTTTCTAAAATAAAGTCAATTAAATAAAGTTAATACAATTAAAAAGTACAATCAATTAATAAAACTACAAAATATATCATCATATAAATTCAAAAAGTACGTTCCAACCTCCGTCGGTTATTGCAACTTTTCGGTAAAGGTAACTACACCGTTTTCTTTCGATTGCGCAAATCGAGCTTTTGTTTTTACTTGATTGATTGATTGTTTATTGAGTCTAAATAATTACATAACGATTTTTTTTTCTTCTAACAATGAGGATCTGGAACACTTAAAATTATAAAGTATTATTTTAATTACTTTAAAAAAGAATCATGCATCGTGCTTACAGGTTTACAAAAAGAAAAAAAAATTGGTATGTATATAAAAATTAAGTATTACAAAGAAGTAACAATGTTGACGTTTGCATTTACTAATAGAGTAATTAACCTATTTAAAATATACTTAGCAACTTCACTGTCTCCATTCAAAGCAATTTGTGATCGCTCCACGACCAATGGCTTTTTGTATTGATTAACGAGTGTAATATTTTTATTACTGATTAAGATATATGTATGTATGATTAAATAATATTTTGAGACTCATATATGACTCATGGACGTAGCAAAATAAATCTTTACCGTGCTCAATGAGTTACATATGACAAATTATTTTTTGTGACAATAACTGTTAATTGGCAGATCATTGCCGCTTTTATTGCAAAAAAGCTACTCTAAGTTATATAGAGAAATGAGTCACATGTGTCTCATAACTTATTCCACTACACTCTCGTAAGTCATATATGACTCATTGGACAAGGAAGTTGTTAAAACTAAAACTTAGAGCTAAACCTTAAAAACTAAAATAAAAATATTTAATATTACCCACTGTGAATGCCAAGAGTTATTCTGTTATAAAAGCTTTGTCCAGAAATACCATCAAGACACTCCCGTAAAATACCCATTGCGGAAAGGTAATTTGTATTAGACCAACTTAGTTCACATTCACTACAGACTATATTCTGCATTATAGAATCATTACAAAAATGTAATCCATCAATAAATCGCTTCATCAGACTAATCGCATATACCGTAATCGGTGTTATTGAAGCCTTGTCATAAATAAAAACGTTTGAAAATCTTTTCAAGCGAGTTTTATAATTTCTTTGTACAAATGTGGTCTTTCAAATACAGTTGAACCTCGATTATCCGGTTCTCAGAGGACCGAACTAAGCACGGATAATAGAAAAACACGGTTATTGGAGGTTATATGAAAATAAAACGTATATTTTCTGCAAGGATAATAGAGGCAAAGCACGGTTAATAGAGCACAAAAACGAAGAACAGATAATACAGGTTATAAAATAATGCGAGGAGCATGCCGGTTAATAGATGTAACCACTTAAAAGAGGCCCGGATAATCGAGGCTCAACTGTACTTTTCATAAAATCAGTGTTTCTAAATTTTCTGTTTAAAAAAAAGTATGGCAATTCTGCATAGCCACACCTTGCAAGTAACTCTCTGGTTACGTGATGCCAAAAGTAGGAACTAAATCGCAAAATTTCGGTCGTAGGGAAAAAAGGACAGATATATAATTTTAATGCAATCCATAGACTTCTCAAAATATCTCGCGAAAAATAATAAATTTTTATCGTAGGGAAAAACAGATTTTTTACACATGTAGGGATTATTTAAAATACCGCTGGCATCACTGATCTGGCTTGTATTCAACGTCATCTCCTGTGCATTTAACGATAGTGAATGAATAGTGCATTAATTAAATTGCCTATTTTGTGTGAATATTATTGAAAAAAGCTATTTATTTTAAACACAAAAAACTAAATTTAAATCTTAGTTAAATACGTACATAAGTATTAGTAGAAATAAAAATTCGGCAATAGCAATGGATTATGATGTAAGTAATGAAAATAATTATTAATGTAATTTGAGAACACATACTACAAATGCATGTATGTAACATACATATGTACACATTTTTAATAATAAAAATTATAATTGATCATAGCCTATACCTACTATTGTGCCAGCAGAGCCCTTAGATGTTGGTGCCGATATTGCAGCCCTTCGCGCTGCCATGAAAGGTTTTGGCACCGATGAACAGGCCATAATCGATATTCTAACCGCTCGCTCTAATGCTCAACGTCAATTGATTAAGGAAAACTTTTTACGAGAATATGGTCGGGATTTAATAGAAGACTTGAAGAGTGAAATTGGAGGGGAATTTGAAGATGTCATTATTGCGCTTATGTTAACGCCGGTAGAATATTTATGTAAACAATTGCATAAAGCAATGGACGGCATAGGTACTGACGAGAGTACCCTTGTGGAAATTTTATGCACAAAATCCAATGAGGAAATGGCTCAAATAGTTACCTGTTATGAAAACATGTACGACCGACCCTTAGCCGAACAAATGTGTAGCGAGACATCGGGCCATTTTAGGCGCCTGCTGACTTTAATTGTCACTGGAGTGCGCGACCCTTCCAGTAGTGTTGATCCAAGCAAAGCTAAAGAACAAGCCGAGGCTTTGCACAATGCTGGTGAAGGTAAATTGGGTACTGATGAAGAAGTTTTTAACCGAATAATGGCACATTGTAGTTTTGCTCAATTACGTTTGGTACTCGAAGAATATAAGACTATATCGGGCCAAACCATTGAACAGGCTATAAAGCATGAAATGAGCGGGGAGTTACATGAAGCGATGACTGCCATAGGTAAGGGAATCAACATAATAATGTTTACATCCTCTAAATTATATATTGCAGTTGAATGTGTTCAATCGCCACCCGCATTTTTTGCCAACCGTCTTTTCAAAGCAATAGATGGCATGGGTACAGATGACATGACTTTAATACGCATTATAGTATCACGTTCTGAGATTGATTTGGGCAATATTAAAGACGAATTTGAACGTATTTATAATCGGACTTTAGTTAGTGCGATCAAGGTGAACTATTTTTTTATTTATATTTTATTGATATACATACTTACATATGTACATACGTACATAATTATTCATTATTTTTTGCGATTATATTCCAGTCGGAGATCTCTGGAGAATATAAACGTGTTTTGTGTGCTATTATTGGTGGTTCTTAAGCGAAGACGAATTTTAATTATTAGAATAAACAGCACATTTTATTTAAATTTTTTTAATCCTTAGTTTAAAAGTGGTTGGTTATATATTTGCAAATTTTTACAAATATAAATCAAGTTATTTTGTAATATTTTCTTAAGCTTTTTTGAGGAATTTCAATAATTTTAACGATTTTTTACTATTTATTTAATATTTAGTGGATAATATTTTATATATATATATGAATATCGTAACACGCATTCCTAACTGCACATAATACATGCATATTAAGAATATTTGTTATATATATGTATGTATGTACTTTTATAAACGAAATTATGTATGTTTAGTCTTGTATATTTAAAATGTGTAGTAAAATTTTAATACGAAATTATTTTATTATTAGAGCAATAAAAATGTGGTATAGACCACTTTGGTGAAAGGAAAATATTGATATATTATTGTAGTAGATGAAACAAATGGGAAATAAAGTCAACGGTATTTTTTTCCAAATGGTAACTTAAAATGATAATAGAAGACAGATCAATTTTTAGAAAGAATTTTAGTTTTTATTATAATGTGGTAGATAATTTTGTGGCATTTATTTATTTTTGACAAATGATTTTCGTTCCGGCAGCTTAAGTTCGCACGTTGATTCCAGTCCACTTGTGGCACTAAAGGTGAATAAATAAATTTAATGTGTTGCGGTGCACGCCCTATTTTCTTAAATCAATTAAAGCTCCTCAAAGTATGCTGTGTAATATATAACTTGGTGTTTTACATGTTTTTAAAAAACTGGCAAACTGAATTTTTTAGTAGATGCCACATTTTTGCAACCTTTATTCAGGTATATACATACATATTCAATTACTTACGTATTTGTATTAGGTTCATTTCTTGATCGACCCATATCAAATACGTATGCGTTACATATAAAAATATAATTTAAAACTTGCCCTCAGAATAACTGACCAAACTGCAAGCAAACCTTTTAAACAAAGAATAAACAGTTTTGAAACAAGGTTCATAAACATTTTACTACATTTTTATAAATAAAATTTAAATGTAAGAAAACCCTTTCAAACAAATAAAAATCTGGAAAATCGGTTGAAAAATGGTTAAGTTACACCAAATTCACACGATGACTTTTGATACGTCGCTTTATCGACGTCTCTTTTTGCTTGTTGGTGAGCGGTGTAGGGAAGAAAGAGGGGTAAACAAAAAACGCGATTTGTGTTTTTCAAGTCTTTTTTCTATTTCTCTTTCTCACTAAAGCAGATTAGCAGATTAGAATAATAAAAAACAACCCTAACCGTAAAAAATAAAACAAAATTGAGAAAAAAAGACAGGCAACTAAAAGACATCGTATGAACGCACAAAGTTTTTGGTAGCAACTTCAAAAGGAAATTAAGTAAAAACGACGTAGCAAAAGTCATCGTGTGAATTGGGTGTTATACATAAAATAGTAAATTTAAATATACACACCATTTGAAAACTTCCTCCTTATTTAAATTCGCCTAATAAAATCATGATTGATTATCTTCTACATAAAAAAAAGAAAATAATTAATAATATCTAAATGCAAAAAAATTTTATACATGTTGAATTCATTGAAGGTTTCTTAAAAAAATCTCTGGTGTGGTTCATCAAATAAATGAGGTTTGCTTAAAACTATGCAATGCTTTTTAAACATGTTTTCCCAACTTATTTTCAAAGAGAAAAAAAACAACAATATTGTTGTTTTGTTTCGTCAGCTTTCAGAAAGCTCATCTTCGTTTATCTGTTCCAAAAGAGGAAACGGAAATTTAATTAACACTTATTAAGTCCATACCATATATGGTGCATTACGTATTTTATTCATTAAACACACAAATAAAGTTAAAACATTAAAAAAACTTTTTTATCATCAGCCAACAGTTTGCAGTACATAATTTGTAAAGTGAATTTTTATTAATTTTATTTCAATTTTACTGCAAAATGCTAGAAAAAATTCATTATTCAGGAGGTAAATAAAATATTAAACTCTTTTTTTTTATTTTTATATTTTTATTAAATTTTATTAAAATCTTTGCTCAATTCACAATTTATTTTTGTATATCACAACTAGGATTTTGAATTGAGTATTTTTATGTAACTTTTTTTATTTACGAAAGTTTCATTGCATATGTAGATGTTTTTGAATGAATACTTCGTTGTATGGAGGTTTCATAGCTCAAATTTCTTCGTTAGAACTATAATGCATTTTGGAGAATACGAGAAGAGTGCTGCAAATATGACGGAAGGAAAAGTCTCGTTGGAAGAACGGAAAATTACATTTTTTTTACAGTTTTGCTATGAGGAAATGTTGTTTTTTCTAGGAAACTCTAACTTGAAACCAGAAATAGAAAATGATCTGATGATGCATTTTTCATATATAAAAAATTTTTTTTATGGGCGACCCAACGACAAAAATGTCTTATGGAGCTTTTCACATTGACAAGTTTTCTAGCGGCAAATATTTTATATTTTGGATATGTACCCTAAATCCAGCAAAGACTGAGAGTCATAAATTTAAAAGCAAATCAAAGCAGAACAATTTTATGCTTTTGTTAATGAAATAAAAAAAAAGTGATGAGAAATTTCTAGTTTGGAGATCGATGACCGGCAACTGTGCATGTGTAAAATATTCAGATTATATATGTAATAGTTGAAGATTTATATAAGGAAATATTTGATGAAATTTTCTTCACGAAACTTGTCTTATTTAGTTATTGCAAACAAAAATGCATTACAGGAAATTTACCAAAAAACAAAACTGAAATTTTACTTCATACCAATTTTACTCCCACACAATTTGTTTTCCTGATAATCACATTTGCAAAATAAAAAAAAAAATTTTGTGTGAAATACTTTTTAGTGTAAATTTACCTGAACAAAAAGTACTGGGCGAAATTTAACGCATTCGATATCGACCGAAATTTCAATACAAAATGACCCATATTTTTGTCCCATGATTTTTCTACCATACGAAGAAACATAAACAAGAAAACATTTTGTTATCATCACTGTTGTAAGTTTTTGCGAATAACGGTACTCACGAGACAGCTGTTACGGTGGTGGTGGTGTTTCACTTTGTGGTATACGGAGAGTAAGAGAAAGCACACCCTTTTAATAAAATGTATAAATAAATTGAAAATAATAGGAAAATTCATTCTGAGACCGGCATGCTATAAATATGTGCAAATATATATTTATATGTATATAGAAATCATTATAAATGCATATGTATGTGTGTGTTTCCCAGCAGCAAACTTTTGAAGGCCTTCATTTATAAGGCCTTCTGTAGTCCTTGCTAGACTTTTTCTTTTACATATAATACTTATGCTCGCTTGCCTTCTCAGGAACGACTTATGGTAGGCCTATTTAATCCGTTCTATATATGTTATTTTATATTATGTCTATGTATAATTTGTGCACGTACACAACTACAAATAACTTTAAATAAAAAAAGTAAACTGAAAACAGTTTTGCTTAAATGCTCTGCCAAAGCGGTTGTTCTTTGTGTGAATTTTTTTTACGTGGTAACCATTAAAATGTATATTGATAAAAAACAAAATGAATAAAAGAATGTATAGACGCTTATCGAAATCGGAAAAAGAAAATATTCTAATGAAAATTTATAAACAAAGATGGCCTATAAGCAGGCCTGCTGAAGAAGCCCTTCTACTTGGGCTGCTGAAGAAGGGAACGAAAATGGCCTTGTGTCTAACTAATAAGGGCTTCCTGAAGGCCTGCTTACTACTTGTTTTTGCCGCTGGGATATTGATTGTAACGTTAAATAAAGAATTTCCTCTACATACCTACCAAGGAGAGAGTGTTGAGCAACATATGCCTATAGTGCGTTTGCTTTATCTAACGAATTTGTGCTTCGAATCATAGCTGCCAGATTTTTTTAGGTAATATCGTCATATTTTTGGGCAAAAATCGTCATTATCGTCAATATAGCTTATTGAAATCGTCATAAAAACGTCAAATGAAACAAACCGATTTTTTTCCAACAAAACATATGTTATTAGAGGCAACACGTAACAAAACTCTTAAATAAACAAATCTGATTAATAAAACAGCATTCTTTTGAATACACAGATCAGATACTTCAATTAGAATTCACGATAAAATCACATGTAAATAGATGCCATGTTTTTCAATACTTTGAAAACATGCATGGAAAAAGTATTGTATGGAAAAAAATCCAAATCCTTTAGTTATTTTTACTTCAATTTAGTAAAATATGGTTTTAAATTTCATTTTCGGAAACACATTTTCTAAAAATGTATAAAAACTAAAATATAATTTATACAATAAAAATATAATGGTGAAAGAAAAAAGACTTGTGTACATATACATACATAATTTACATATATTATTATTTCATCATTTGCTGGGGATAGTGGTAAAATTAGGTTTTTTGTAATAAATTTAGTCAAAACCGGAAACAAAAGACTAGAATCCCTCGTTTGCATCTCTGATATTTTTCTTCCAAAAATCCAATAGTTATATGTTTATATCACTACAATAATTATAATTATCTGAGCTCAGTTTCTAGCTCTTGGCTTTCACTTTCTTCAACAAAATAGGAAAATTCTGTTATAATTTCAGAAAACCAATTTTTTTCTACATCAATAATATTAAATGGATTAATTTGGACAAGAGCTTTATATATGTATTTATTTTCAAAATCAAATCTGGATAATATCTGATCACAAAGCTCTATATAAAAATTATCACAATTATTATTTTTCTTTTGCACTTATTTGTGCTTCTTCAATTTCATCTCTGGCAAATATTCCTAAAGAAATGGCTTCAAAATTCAAAAAATTGTTTTTGTTTTTATAATCAACTAGCTGAGCGCCCGGCTTCGCACGGAAGCTATATACTTTTATAAATTTCGATTCACCTATTCAAAGCACATCACGACTTTCACAAAAGTCATAACTCACAAACGCGTCGACCGATTTCGATAAACCATCTACACTACCATACGAACAAATCCTTAAAATTTAATCGAATTCGGTTTGACCGTTCGTGAGTTATAAAGTCACAACACACTTGCAACAATTCTATATATATATAGATTAAATAAAAGTTTACAGTTTTAAGCAAAGTAGTTTTTAAAAAGTTGCTCATTAAAATTTTCAGCAGTTCAGTTGCTTTAATAGTACAAATAAATGTTGCAAACTTGAATTATTTAAAATCGTCAAAATTAGGGTATAAATCGTCCCATCGTCACTATGTAATTTTTAGGACCCAAAATCGTCAAAATGACGATAAATCGTCAAATCTGGCAGCTATGCTTCGAATGCTTAATAAATGAAAAAATAAACAACAAAAACACAAAGTACGAGTACATGCAAAATAAATAAATAAAATACCAAAAAAAAAAATATATTCCTCTATAGAAAGAAATGAGTTCACCAAATGAATCAATTGAAAACGACGATAAACAAAAAACAAACTACGAAAATACAAAAACTAAAAAATCACAAACTCAGCAGAGGCACTACTGTGCTTTCAGACTAACAAACATACTGACAGTTAAGTTAAAAATTTCTTAGAACTCGGTATAGAAAAACGGAAAAAATTCTTAATTACTTTTAATTAACCGATTTGTCTACATACATACATAAGTATATGTATGTATTTTAGTGTTTTTTGCCCTTAAAAAGCCTTAAGAAGAATATTTGTGGAAAAATAAGCAAAATAATGGATTTTGATTGTAAATGTATGCGAATTTTGGGAACAGCGGCCATTTCCATTGTCGGCTATCAATTAGTGACAAGATTTCTGCCATGGCTGTATATTAATATTGTTGGTCCGAAGTTATTTGGATCTAAGGTTGATGTTCGTCGTTTGGGCAAATGGGCGGGTAGGTTAATTATGGTTTTTTCTATACATATGTACATATGTATGTGCGTATGTACATACATAGATATCAATTTTGTGTTATAATTAGTACATACATACATATGTAGGTACTTATCTTTTTTCAAGTACATACTTTGATAAGGACTTATCGCGTTTTAGCTTAATATGACTCTTTCATTTGTGTTCTTTTCTGTTGCAGTAATTACCGGTGCAACTGATGGTATTGGAAAATCGTATGCAAAATTGGTAAGTCAATATTGAATTTATGTTAATTTATGTACAGTTTCAAGTTATTAACTTAAATAATGTTGAGGTACAATTTACAACAAAGAAGAAATTAAGGAAGAGTACATTCCTCAAATAACGTCGTATTTAGTAACATAATTAATTATAATGTGATAAATCATGTTAACGTTGTACTGCAAATTTAGAAAAGTTCGTCCGTTTAAGTCTTGAAAACGAAAATAATTTTTTTCTTTATAGATCGTGTAACTTTACGTTTCCATTCATGCAATCCATGTGAACTTTGGGCATTTCGCTTTACCGAAGCAGTTCAATAAAAAGAGCTGTTTTTGAATATTTGCATATAAAGTTAAAACTTCCATTATTATTCCTCCTTTATTGCAACGTAGTCATATCTCCAAAAAAAAATTTCCGTTACTAAAGAAAAAGTGTTTCTTAATAGTACCTTCTTTATTTGCAAAACAATTTTCATAAAAATACCTTTTAACTTTTTGAATCGAAGTTATAACCACTAAAATGTTCAAGCAGGAGATAAAACACCATTATAGTTTTAACAATTTTTAATGGAATTTAAGATTTGTCCCCAAATTTGAACCTTTTTTTATGTTATTACATATAAATATTTTTGTGACATCAAGACTTTGTTGTGGGTTAGCTAATCTAAAAGTACGATCACATCTGGCAAACATTTGCCCAAAAAGCGTAACCACTAAATATCAATAAAAAACTTTTTTGATTTATGCATTTATTTACTAAGTTAAACAGCATCTAATAAGGTAAGATTCCATTACATTTTCTATAAATTATATAGGAAACTGTTTAACGTAATAAACAGGTATCTAAATCAAAAGTTTTGTCATTAGTATTTAGTGGTTACTAGAGTTGTCAATTATTCGCCTTTCAACTTTGTTCGAATAATTCAAATAATTGATTTTGTTCGTTCGATCAAACGATTAAAGCTGAAAAATTTTTCGATTAATCGATGAAAACAACGAATAAAAAATGATTTACTGCCTGTTTGCCGATATCGAAAAACAAAATTTTTGAATTTGTTTTGTTTTTCAAATGTAAATTGCTCGAAAGAAAGAACTTCTTCGATATCGGCGAACAGGCCCTTAAAAATAAAATAGTTAATATTTTTATTAACAAAAAAAAATACATAAAACTATTAATTCAAATAAACATGTTTCATTCAGTCAAAAAATATCAAATGTTTTTTTTTTTTTTTTGAAATCAGACAATTTGGGTTGTTCTTAAGAAATAATCTTTTACAATTAAAAGTTGATTAAATTTTTTAGCTTTCAAACGAATTTTGGTTTTGGTTTTTGAAATAAATCTTTCGATATTGTGAGAAGAGCATAAAAAAGTTTATCTAATTTTTCTGTTCTGTTTTTACATTTTTTCAAATATACCATATCGTCTAATATATCGCTGAAGTCTTTTATATTTTGATTTTTCAACTTTTAATACTTTTATATTTTATTTATTTGTTGCGGCCTAGCAATATCTAGATATATATTTCTTTGGTAGCTATACCAATTCATCAGTAGATGTTTTACCCTTTATGTTTAAAAAAATTCCAAAGCTCATCTATTTATACAAAAACTCACAAATATATTTTTGTGAATTACAAAGCATAAAAATAGCCTTTAAAAAATTTCTCAAACACACACAACAATAATTTTCCATTATGAATGTGTTTACTTTTCTACACCTATACAATTAGACAACCGCTGGTTGCCATTAAAAATATTTTATAAGGCAAAAATGGAAAGCAAATCTCCCCGTTACAAAATTTTTACATTTATTTGAGCATGTACTCAAGTATTTATGTTTTATATTTTATTTATTTGTTGCTTGAGTACATGCTCAAATAAATGTAAAAATTTTGTAACGGGGAGATTTGCTTTCCATTTTTGCCTTATAAAATACTTTTAATGGCAACCAGCGGTTGTCTAATTGTATAGGTGTAGAAAAGTAAACACATTCATAATGGAAAATTATTGTTGTGTGTGTTTGAGAAATTTTTTAAAGGCTATTTTTATGCTTTGTAATTCACAAAAATATGCTTGTGAGTTTTTGTATAAATAGATGAGCTTTGGAATTTTTTAAACATAAAGGGTAAACCATCTACTGATGAATTGGTATAGCTACCAAAGAAATATATATCTAGATATTGCTAACCCGCAACAAATAAATAAAATATAAAACATAAATACTTGAGTACATGCTCAAATAAATGTAAAAATTTTTTAATACTTTTAATATAATTATTTAATTCATATAAAAGATTGTTAATTTCATTACTAGTAACATCTTCTTTATCATTACTTTCATCTGAATTATTGTGGTTACTTTCAACATAAAATAATCTGGAGTATAATTTATTCTTTAGTTTAACTTTTTGAAGAATATTTTAAAAAACTTTCATTGCTCGGAAAATTTCCAGAATTTAAAAAAATATTATTAACGTATTTAAAAATTTTATACGTCTCTCATTTATTCTTATTTTAATACGTTTTCGTAAATCTGTTGCAAAAGAATTATTAATTTTTTTGTTGTTGATCCAACAATTTTGTATACTTTAGGACACTTGTTACATGTGACTTTGTTTTTTTTTTTCATTTTTTGGCTTGGTAAAATACTTCCAAAACGAGCTCAATTTTTTGGCTTTAGTGTATTTCTAATTTATTCACCTGAGAGTGAAAAAACCCCATTCTTGAAAATTGTTTAACGTTTCATTCAAAACGTAGCACGACTACTATGTAGGTAATGCACAGTTCGACAACAACTGCAAACATCCAAAATAATATGTATTTGGTTGATATAAAGTACTCGCTTTGTTTCATATCATACAAACAAATTTATACATTTTTGACGTATGCATTTTAAACTAAAAAAAGTTGTTCGATTAATTGACATTAATTAATCGATTTATTCGTTATTCGAAAATCGGCATTTTAAAATTATTCGAACAAGAGTTTCGTTTTGTTTAATCGATTAATCGAATTATTCTTAATCGTTTACAACTCTAGTGGTTACGCTTTTTTGGGCAAATGTTTGACAGATGTGACCGTACCTTAAGTGTTGCATTTCGTTGTTTAGTAATGCCAACTCATAAGTATATTTTTAGCCATTCTTAAAATGTTTTCAAAATTATTTGCTTATAAAAAAACCTCACAAGTCTGAACTGAGCATTACAAAATCAAAAGCACAATAGTTTTAAGAAACTTATGCTAACAACATGACAAACAATTTTCAATCGATATGAATTTGTTTCATAATTTCCAATAAATTCATTATCTTAAAACATTACTTTATTTAAAAATTTTAATGAAAACGGCAACAAATGCTTATTTTAATATAATAAAAAAGGCGTATCATCGGTATATTTTTTATGTATCGGTATCTCTTCTACAAAAAAAAATGGTACATTTACATATAGAAAGTGTAATTTGGTGTTCGTTTCTTAAAACTGCTCTCTAAAAGAGTGGTGTGTTTTATTCTAAAAAAATCGGCATTGCACTTTGTGCCTCGTATTAAACCAACAGTGTTGATAGTGCACTGTAAAACAGATAAAAAAGCAATTAAAAACAGGGCGTTCTACTTATTCATAAATTGTGTTTTGTTCTAGTGAAATAACAAGTTGCATTATTACAGAGTTGGCAAGACATTTTATATCTATTTAAATGCCGTATTAAATTTCAGTACAGTTGGAACGCCCGTTTAGGAATTGCATATTTAATAAAAAAATTTTCAATACCCCACCGTGAACCGCATATAAATTAAATATACATACATGCTTTAGAAATTGAACATTTGTATGTATGCACTACAATACATACAAATGTTCAATTTTGTCAAATAATTTTAAGTAATTGCTCATTTAAAACACGTACATATGTGTGTACATAAATAAGGCGAAATAAAAAGAAATTCATACTGAATTTATTTTATATCGAAACCTACTTACACATATATACTTACATACATATGTACGAGTATATACAATCGAAACCAGCTATAATTGCATACGGAACACTTTTATGAACATAAAAAATTCAATGAATACTAATTTTACAAAATAACCAGGAAAGTAATAGAAGTCATTCATACGATCATCAAACTTAAAACAAAAGAACACCAAATTTACGCCGAAAGAATATTGAAACTTAGTCGATCGGTTGATTATTTTGCTTTTTGAATAAACTTTTTATGCGTACATACATTTATAAGTATCAGAGCTGCAGAAAAAACGTGCTAATAATTGTCATCGAAATCAAATTTATATCAGATTTTAAAATGAAATCGTATAAAATTATGAAAACCTAAAATTAATATGTATACGATTTTGAATGCAATCAAAAAAATCACGTTATTGCAATCTTTTACAGCTCTGATAAGTATAAAAACAATATTATAACAATTTCACTTTTTGAGAACAATGAAGCCTAGATATCGTAAATGAATAATAGCAAGTTTATCTATATGAAATTCTATCACAAAAGAACCGAATTAACGGACCCACGTGCGTCAATTCTTCAGATGTGACGGCCGTCGAAACCTACGTATGTATGTAATTCTAAAGATTTATATCCGATTAAATTTACTTTTTAAAGTTTTTGAACCACACCCGATTTTAACATTCATGCCCCGGTTCTTTTCAAGATAATTGAGACAAAAAACTTTTTCGGAGTATACATACTCAATTGACGATTTTGACATTTTAAAAAATAGCCCAACAATAGTTCTGTTCATTTCTAGATGCAGTAAAAAAATTGAATGCTTTCAAGAACTCTTACGAAGCTCTCCAGAGGCACAAAAGATGCACAAAAAGTAGACAAATATTTCATAATTTATATCTACGAGGTCTGTTAAAAAAATTTGCTGAACTTTTAAATTTCGCGCACTTCGTACATGTGATTAGCGATATTTTTGTATTTGCTTATGTTGCAAAACTTCTCTCGAACACATGTCCATAGTTTCAGCGGTTTATCCCGTTTAGTTTTTTATTGAGAGGCATAAAAGTCAGAAGTGTTTTGCGTGTTTGGCGATTTTCTTCTATCGAAAAATTGACAGTGTCATATGGTAATTGTACTCTGGGTCAGAAAATACAAATATTTGTTAAAAGTGGTACGAGCCTTTTACTGAAGTTTGAGCTCGCCCCTGAATGCCCCATAACATCGGCAACCGATGAAAATGTTGAGATAGTGAGATACTGAACCTTCTAAGCATATACATACATACATATAAAGCATGAGCAAATTTGAGGTTAGGATAAAAATTGGCTGTCAAACGATGAAATGTCAAGAGTTGTTGGGAAACTTTAACCATGGAACGCTACACTCTTGAACTAAGAATTTTAATGGGGAACATTTTACTGTATCACTTCGTAAAATTCGAGCAGCTTTTCCTCGTAATCAGCCTCCTTCTGAGACCGCTGTGCGTAATTTAATCGCTAAACTCGAGGTTCACGGTACTGTTGCTGAAAACAGATAAAAACAATGCGCTCGTAATTGCCGTACTGATTTAAACATAGCCGCTGTACAACAAAGTGTTGAGAATGAGCCTGGAATATCAACTAATCAACGTTCGCAAAAATTGGGCATCACTAAAAGCATTTTGCGCAATATTTTGCATAAAGATCTTCATCTTCACGAATATCAAAAAATTAACTCGTTGAAAATTTTTTTGGTTTTAGCAAGACGGTGCCAAAAGCCCCACAACCGGCCAAACAATTCAGCTATTGCATGAGAAATTTCCCGGTTGGGTAATTTCTGGATTTGGTGATGTTAATTGGCCGTCTCGTTTTTGTGATTTAGCGCCGCTGGATTATTTTCTATGGTTCCATTTGAAAACCCGAACTTACATGAACAAATTACAAACAATTGACTCTCTGAAAGATGAAATTCGTTGCTGCATTGACGAGATAAGCGAGACTTTGTTGCAAAATGTGGACGTCTGCCGACGTACATTTGACCGATATTAAATTCCATTATTAATTTCCATATTTCTATTTTACATTGGTATCAATTAAACTGAATTTGTTTTTAAGCCAATTTACTTCCTAACCTCAAATTCACCCATCCTTTACACACATATGTACATCCATACATACATACATTTTTTATACAGCTAAGCTTATAAGCTCTACCATGTTGATGATCTTTAACTCATCATGTCAAGGTTACGATTAAGCTTTAGGTAAATGCTGCTTGCTATAATCGTATTTCAAATAAACTGCAATCGCATTGCATTATTTGCAAAATTATTGCAAATATAAATAATCAAGGTTCACAATAGTTCTGTCAATAAATAAATTTCAACACAAAAGTACAAGTTCAAACAAAATATCTAATACTGGAAAGAACAAATAAAAAGTACTCGTATGTACTTGTGAAATTGAAATTGAATATGCAAATTCACTTTAAATTTAAAATTTTCATTTGCAATTATGAAGTGTCATTCTAACGCAGTCGTTTCAATAAAAAATATGAATTTTTCATATTTGTAAAGTAAACCATTATCTAATTACTTTATTTGCTTAGATTAGAAAAAAAGCTTATAAATAAAATATTATTTTTGTTTGTTTAACAAGTCGAAACAATATGATTTATTAGAATCAACAACAATTTAACAATTGATTGAATTTAAGTATTTCAATAAGTATGTTTGACTTGCTCATAAATATTTATGTATGTATGTATGTATGTATGTATGTATGTATGTATCTTTAATGATGATTTACATAAAGTTCATTTGCAATACCTTACAACTTCAAAACGCAGTACTTTATATGTATGTATGTGTAAATTACTAATAAATTATCAGTCCACTTACGATATTGTATAAAAAAACAAAATTTTCCTAAAATATAAATCAGATTCAGTGTAGCCAGGTGTGGGGATTTCTCCCCAAATTGGGGATTTCAGCTGGTTTTTGGTGACAGATTATCGTGGGGAGGGATTTGGGGATTTTTCATTTTCAGTATACCTATTATCAATTTTGCTTTATTTTACCATCATACATATATTTACATACATATGTGACTTGCTCCACGAAAAAGGACCTCTGCGCCGAGAAGAAGTTATTGAGAAAAACGCGTTTAAAAAAAGCGCTTCGTTTTTCCGTGTTTTGCGCATGGTTATGCAACTCTTCCTTCAACCTGATCATCTGGCGATGTATTTCGACTCTCTGGTACTTTGTACGATGTTCACTATGCATTGTTGCCTCTATGAAAAATATTTCTAACAGTTAAAAACCTGTTTTTGCTAATTTTGTTTTCAAAATTACTAGAGCTGTTTTATTCCTTATCAAATTATCAATGTTTTGGATTTAAGCCGATAGAGTTGAATCTATTATTTAAATTTCAAATATTATATATATTATCTGTTTATACCTATCACATTTTTCAATTTTTTCATTAATTATGTTCATCTTTACAGGTGATTTGTAAAAAAACTAAAAGACATAGTAACTTGCGGTTTGCGGCATTTGAAAGAGCGTTTTTTTCCTATAAGAATCACTAAAAAAGTAAAAAAAAAATTTTCGGCGCAGAGGTCCCTTTTCGTGGAGCAGGTCACATACATATATGTTTATGTATCTTTGCGTTTTTCTTCTCCATATATCGATTATTTCAAGGCAATGGTATTGAGGATGTTGGTTTTTATAACAATTTGTTCAAAATTTTTAAAACCAGAATTTTTTGAATTCGATATTGGCAAAATGAATGTACTAATTGATGATAAGGAAAGTAATTTGATTCTTGCTAAAATTGATGTTGGCATAGAATGTTCAAAGGAATTAGAAGCAAGAGGAGTTCAAACAAATTTTTTTAGATTATTTAACTGTACTAGCAAAATAAATGCCTAAAATATTCACTGAGAGTATGCAAAATTTTGAGTTATTTATAAATTTACAACTCGAAAGCATAGAAAAAAGAATAAATTTGATTCCGTGTATGGAATTTTAAAATATTCTATGGATTCAAAAGTTCCATTGAGCACATACGAATATACGAATAAATGTATGTAATAAAATTAATAAAAAAATTGTTTTTTATGATGCTTAATATACTTATATTTATTGGGGACAAAATTGGGGATTTCCAGTTTTAAAATGGGTATTTTTGGGGACAACACTCTTTAATTTGGGGACATTAGACAATATTTACCTGGCTACACTGATTCAGATTATGTAGGACCGGCCTCCCGCACACAGAAAATATATTGTTTGTTACTTTCCGACTAACACCCGATTTACCAGATGACTTTTGCGACGTCGCTTTTTCGACGTCTCTTTTTGCTTGCTGGTGAGCGGTGTAGGGAAGAAAGAGGGGTAAACAAAAAGACTTGATTTGAGTTTTTCAAGACTTTTCTTCTATTTCTCTTTGTTACCTTTCATTATTTCAAAACCAAATTGGGAAAAAAGTCATGAAACTAAAAGACATCGTCTGAACACACAAAGATTTTGGTAGCAACTTCAAAAGGGAATTCAGTAAAAACGACGTCGCAAAAGTCATCATGTAAATTCGGTGTAAGAGCTGATTCAATTTAATTATCATAAAGAGTTTGTTTGATTCTACAAAAGTTTAATTTTATGCTCTTAGTAACAAGAAAAAAAATTAACTAATACGGCATTTACACTAGACAACTTTGTTACATGTAGCTCTCTTTTTCAGTGGAAAGAGCGAGAAAATAAATATCAAATGAATACATTGCATGCAACAAAGTTGCATAATATAAATGCTGTCTAAGAGTGATATGTTCGGATCTGCCGAATCTTCACCAAGTTGTACTCGTATGTATATGAATTTTTTTAATATATTATGGGGTCGCATGAAAAACTCTGCGATAGATTTATTTCTATTTCTTATGAAGGCGAAGATATCAGTACTATTTGACTTTGGTTGTAAATAATGCTACATTTTACTTGTATAATAATTTAACTTATATTAACCTGCAAAATATGTACATATACAAACATATACGTACATACATATATAAAAAATACATATGTACATACATATCTAAACAAATTTTTTTAATTGTATTTTTGTTAATGTTTCATTTTTAAAAATATATACATATACATATAATTAGTTTAAGTTGACTACATCGACAAGAGCAGCATGGACAACAACCTGCAGCCGTCTTGTCTTGTTGCCTTCAGAATAATTGTACTAATTTTAACGGGTTGCAGTCGGTAGAATTGTTAAATCCTTATAGCTCAAGAAATACTAAACTCACAATAAATCACAATATCTCGATAAATTTAGCGAATAAATATTTTTAATTTGTTATAAGTTTTATCTAAATCAGTTGAATAATGTGGCCATAAAGTCCATCACAAAAAATGGTCGTGCCTATTAATTATATAGAGGGTAATCACTCTTGGTTGAAAACTGCTCTTGCATACGTTGCAGATCTTGCAGGTATAGCGTATTTACATATTTTGTTATTGCATTGCTGCAAACTGATGAAAATAAGCTAGACTTGCAAGATCTGCAATGATTACAATACTAAGAGTGATTTCCCCTATAGATAGATAGGTAACACTAATGATATGAAAATTTTATTCCGCTTGCAATAAACAACAGGTTATCAATCCTGGAACACTTTTCACATAATAATACGATTTGCGTTATGTAGATGTAGAATAAGAATATAATTTTTAAGTTATGACGTTTTTCCAGTGAATGATTGGTAGCAGTTTATGGCATTAGCTATTGATGTAAAAATGCAAGACACAAAATTTAACAATTTAAATTCGTCAATGTGTGATCAAATACAAGATCTTATGTTGAATTTATTAAAAAGTTTTTATTTACTAACATGCCAGTAAACAAACCTTAACAATTATTACATACATTTTCAGTTGGCCAAAAAAGGTTTAAATGTGGTTCTCATCAGTCGATCGCTAAGTAAATTGGAAATTGTGGCTAAAGAAATCGGTAAGAGTTCCTTAAACTTTACAGAACATTTTTTATTTATTTTGAATACAATTTTTCTTTTAAACCAGCCGATGCATACAGTGTTGAAACAAAAGTCATCGATGTTGATTTCACTTGCGGCCAGGAAATTTATTCTAAAATACAAAAGCATATAGAAGGCTTAGAAATAGGTGTTCTGGTTAATAATGTTGGCATGAGTTATTCACATCCCGAATTCTTTGTTGAGTTCAGTCGTGATAATCCTCAGTTTTTATGGGACATTATAGCGGCCAATGTCCACTCGGTGCTTCAAATGACAGCTTTAATACTGCCTCAAATGGTAGAAAGGAAAAAAGGTGCCGTAATTAATATATCATCGATGGCTGCTCTTATACCAAATCCGCTTTTAACGGTCTACAGTGCCAGTAAGGTAATAAAAATATTTATAAACAAAAATAAACTGAATTTGTTGACAGCCAAGCAATGTTGTCTACGATTATGTAGATTTCATTAATACTTTAGCAAATCATCAATAACCTTCAACTATACTTTTGAAGCAATGCTTTCTTTAAACTTCATATCTTATGGACAAACTTAGAGAAAAATCATTTAAGAATTTACAAACGATTTTTGAAAATTACAAATGTGTAGTATAAATGTAAAAGCTTAGAAACTTGTTCAAAACACAGCAAACAATTTACAGTCGATTTCTATCTATTTTAGTTTTCTACGCCTTTATAAGTTTTATTTATAGTTTTCAAAAAGCATTTGTAAACTCTCCAATGATTTTTCAAAGTTGTCCATAAGATATGAAGTTTTAAGCTTTTTCAAAAGTATGGTTGAAGTCTGCAGATGATTTGGAAAAGCTGTAATTTTAAACGAAAAACAACTAATTTGCAACCTTTTAACCATCAATGATAAGTTTGTGCGAAGATATAAATTTAAATTAAGTAGAAAAGATAGAAACCAGAAATTTTAGTTAAGCCAAATTCGCAGTTAACAGAAGACTGTTAAACAGCTAATTGCAACCAACTCAGGGGCGAATTTTTCGATTACAGAAGCAATGATTTGATGCACACGTGTAAGACGGTAACGCACACCATCTCAATTACAACCTAGTATACTTTTTCGAATGCATTGCCGCAGTCCTGGAGTGAACGCCTACCACTTGCACACTATGTAAGCAGGAAAGTGAAGTGTTCATTCACTAAATATAAAAACTCATTACTGTTTCACATACTTTGTAAGTAGGCAGTAGACACTCTATACACAATCTCGTTTACTTTGTGGGAAAGTAGAAAGCGCATTGCCCACTACTTCACACACATTGTAAGCTAGAATTCATTGAATACAAAGTGTGACAAACTTCATTGGAGAGATGTGATGTGGTATGCAAAGTTCGCCGCTGGGAACAATAGTAAAAGTTGATGAAACTCATTTAGGATGAAGATTAGTGGTTATTATGAAAAAGTTGTGATCTGTTGCGACCTCCGACTATATATAAATGGTGGACCAGGTAGGGCACTAGCATGCACAAAAGGTGGATATCTAAAATAATTTTGTAACTTTAAAAAATTGTAGTTTTATAGTTTCATATACTAAAAACTGTTTCCGATATGCCACCTTACAAGCATTTGTACACATGACAACCAACATTTTCATAATAATCTTCAGCCTAAATGCGTTACACTAACTTTTACTATTGTTGGTTGCTGTTAGCTGTTTAACAGACGTCTGTTAACTGCGAATAGGCTTAACTAAAATTTCTGGTTTATATCTTTGCTAGTTAAATTTAAATTTATCTGCACACACCACTAAAATTTATTTATATTTAAACGAACATTTTCTTTTTATTTCAGGCTTTTGTTGACAAATTCAGTGCTGATCTACAAACCGAGTATCGTGCTCAAGGCATTATTGTGCAGAGTATACAGCCGGGATTTGTCGCCACAAATATGTCGAAAATACGAAAAACCACAACATTTGCTCCTTCAGCTGATACCTACGTGGAATCTACTCTTAAAACTTTAGGCATCGCCGAACGCACACCGGGCTATTTACCTCATACACTTATGAAAACTGCTCTTAATACTACATCGTATATTTTCTGTGAACAATTTGCTGGTCAATTAGTATTTAAGCAACTTCTCAATACTCGAAAACGTGCATTGCGTAACATTGCTAAAAAACAATAATCAGTCTAGAGAGTCTAGACAAGTGAAAGCCAAAGATAGGTTGATTGATTAAAGTTTCATTATATTTATTGTAATGCTTCCTTTAATATTTAATTCAATTTGCATTTTTTTTTTTTAAATTTAGGACTGGGCTAATAATTAAGAATAACTGAAGCAATGCTGAATTTATTTAATTGTGCTTTTAAAATACATCGTATTTTTAATAAAGAAACATACATACATACATAGATAACTTAAAGGGAAAACTTTAATTAAATAAGAGTGTCAGAATGCCGCGGTTACTGAGATAACGGTATTAAAATAAATGTATTATTAAGCGCCATGGCCACACATCAAATTGACGCGTCCTGCATCATGTTTCTTATTGAATTGAAGAAGATGGAAAATGATATCTGCTGAAAATCCTATGACAGTAAATGAACTCATTTCTAGAAATTAAATCTATCAGTGACTTATTTAATGCTGGTTTCGAACTGATAGTTTATAATGTAGTAGAATAAAGAAACTTTAAATATATGTATGTATATGCTAAAAGTCAAATGTTGCGATGATAGGACGGGGGAACAAAAACGAAGCACTTCTCTAAACTAATTAACAACTCAAAATCACTACTAATATTAGAGGCAATAATTTATACATACAAGTTTTAGTTGTATTTTATAAGAATAGTGGTAGCGAAACGCAGCGGGTATACTTAGCTAGTGTTGTCATGAAATAAAATAAATACTTCATCCAAAGACAATAGATTTTGCACTCACACAGAGAGAAAATATATATATTGTTTCTCTAAATCTTCTGTAATGATAACTTCACCCAAAAGCTATAGTCCACTGAAAATGGTAAAAATTAAAACAAACTGCTTCCTTAAATTGTCTGCTGCATAAAAGTCAAATGGCGGAAATATTTAATGTGAAAGATGCTGTTGTGTGGGAACATCGATTAGCAACGCAGTTAATTTGAAAAACAAGCACGTTAAATTTAGCAAAGGCACGGTGAAAATTGCGAAAAATTGCAATAATCGTATTTTTTTAATATTCTTCTTAAAAATCATCGCAGAGCTCTAATATTTGGTGTGGACAATGAAATTGCATAGAAACATCGAATCCCATTGCAAAAGAATAGAAAAACGAAAAATAATTTTTGGCCTTAAATTTAGCAAAGGCTATAGCACGGTAAATTTAGCAAAGGCACGGTGAAAATTGCGAAAAATTGCAATAATCGTATTTTTTTAATATTCTTCTTAAAAATCATCGCAGAGCTCTAATATTTGGTGTGGACAATGAAATTGCATAGAAACATCGAATCCCATTGCAAAAGAATAGAAAAACAAAAAATAATTTTTGGCCTTAAATTTAGCAAAGGCTATAATAGCACGGTAAATTTAGCAAAGGCACGGTGAAAATTGCAATAATCGTATTTTTTGAATATTCTTCTTAAAAATCATCGCAGAGCTCTAATATTTGGTGTGGACAATGAAATTGCATAGAAACATCGAATCCCATTGCAAAAGAATAGAAAAACAAAAAATAATTTTTGGCCTTAAATTTAGCAAAGGCTATAATAGCACGGTAAATTTAGCAAAGGCACGGTGAAAATTGCAATAATCGTATTTTTTGAATATTCTTCTTAAAAATCATCGCAGAGCTCTAATATTTGGTGTGGACAATGAAATTGCATAGAAACATCGAATCCCATTGCAAAAGAATAGAAAAACAAAAAAATAATTTTTGGCCTTAAATTTAGCAAAGGCTATAATAGCACGGTAAATTTAGCAAAGGCACGGTGAAAATTGCAATAATCGTATTTTTTGAATATTCTTCTTAAAAATCATCGCAGAGCTCTAATATTTGGTGTGGACAATGAAATTGCATAGAAACATCGAATCCCATTGCAAAAGAATAGAAAAACAAAAAATAATTTTTGGCCTTAAATTTAGCAAAGGCTATAGCACGGTAAATTTAGCAAAGGCACGGTGAAAATTGCCAAAAATTCCAATAATCGTATTTTTTGGGATATTGTTCTTAAAAAACGTCGCAGAGCTCTAATATTTGGTGTGGAGAATGATATTGCATAGAAACATACGTTAAATTTAGCAAAGGCACGGTGAAAATTGCCAAAAATTGCAATAATCGTATTTTTTGAATATTCTTCTTAAAAATCATCGCAGAGCTCTAATATTTGGTGTGGACAATGATATTGCATAGAAACATCGAATCCCATTGCAAAAGAATAGAAAAACAAAAAAATAATTTTTGGCCTTAAATTTAGCAAAGGCTATAATAGCACGGTAAATTTAGCAAAGGCACGGTGAAAATTGCAATAATCGTATTTTTTGAATATTCTTCTTAAAAATCATCGCAGAGCTCTAATATTTGGTGTGGACAATGATATTGCATAGAAACATCGAATAGCATTGCAAAAGAATAGAAAAACAAAAAAATAATTTTTGGCCTTAAATTTAGCAAAGGCTATTATAGCACGGTAAATTTAGCAAAGGCAAGGTGAAAATTACAATAATCGTATTTTTTGAATATTCTTCTTAAAAATCATCGCAGAGCTCTAATATTTGGTGGGGACAATGAAATTGCATAGAAACATCGAATCCCATTGCAAAAGAATAGAAAAACAAAAAAATAATTTTTGGCCTTAAATTTAGCAAAGGCTATTATAGCACGGTAAATTTAGCAAAGGCAAGGTGAAAATTACAATAATCGTATTTTTTGAATATTCTTCTTAAAAATCATCGCAGAGCTCTAATATTTGGTGTGGACAATGAAATTGCATAGAAACATCGAATCCCATTGCAAAAGAATAGAAAAACAAAAAAATAATTTTTGGCCTTAAATTTAGCAAAGGCTATAGCACGGTAAATTTAGCAAAGGCACGGTGAAAATTCCAATAATCGTATTTTTTGAATATTGTTCTTAAAAATCATCGCAGAGCTCTAATATTTGGTGTGGACAATGAAATTGCATAGAAACATCGAATCCCATTGCAAAAGAATAGAAAAACAAAAAAATAATTTTTGGCCTTAAATTTAGCAAAGGCTATAGCACGGTAAATTTAGCAAAGGCACGGTGAAAATTGCAATAATCGTATTTTTTGAATATTCTTCTTAAAAATCATCGCAGAGCTCTAATATTTGGTTTGGACAATGAAATTGCATAGAAACATCGAATCCCATTGCAAAAGAATAGAAAAACAAAAAAATAATTTTTGGCCTTAAATTTAGCAAAGGCTATATATAGCGCGGTAAATTTAGCAAAGGCACGGTGAAAATTGCAATAATCGTATTTTTTGAATATTGTTCTTAAAAATCATCGCAGAGCTCTAATATTTGGTGTGGACAATGATATTGCATAGAAACATCGAATCCCATTGCAAAAGAATAGAAAAACAAAAAAATAATTTTTGGCCTTAAATTTAGCAAAGGCTATAGCACGGTAAATTTAGCAAAGGCACGGTGAAAATTGCAATAATCGTATTTTTTGAATATTGTTCTTAAAAATCATCGCAGAGCTCTAATATTTGGTGTGGACAATGAAATTGCATAGAAACATCGAATCCCATTGCAAAAGAATAGAAAAACAAAAAAATAATTTTTGGCCTTAAATTTAGCAAAGGCACGGTGAAAATTGCAATAATCGTATTTTTTGAATATTGTTCTTAAAAATCATCGCAGAGTTCTAATATTTGGTGTGGACAATGATATTGCATAGAAACATCGAATCCCATTGCAAAAGAATAGAAAAACAAAAAAATTATTTTTGGCCTTAAATTTAGCAAAGGCTATATATAGCGCGGTAAATTTAGCAAAGGCACGGTGAAAATTGCAATAATCGTATTTTTTGAATATTCTTCTTAAAAATCATCGCAGAGCTCTAATATTTGGTGTGGACAATGAAATTGCATAGAAACATCGAATCCCATTGCAAAAGAATAGAAAAACAAAAAAATAATTTTTGGCCTTAAATTTAGCAAAGGCTATATATAGCACGGTAAATTTAGCAAAGGCACGGTGAAAATTGCAATAATCGTATTTTTTGAATATTCTTCTTAAAAATCATCGCAGAGCTCTAATATTTGGTGTGGACAATGAAATTGCATAGAAACATCGAATCCCATTGCAAAAGAATAGAAAAACAAAAAAATAATTTTTGGCCTTAAATTTAGCAAAGGCACGGTAAATTTAGCAAAGGCACGGTGAAAATTGCAATAATCGTATTTTTTGAATATTGTTCTTAAAAATCATCGCAGAGTTCTAATATTTGGTGTGGACAATGATATTGCATAGAAACATCGAATCCCATTGCAAAAGAATAGAAAAACAAAAAAATAATTTTTGGCCTTAGATTTAGCAAAGGCACGTTAAATTTAGCAAAGGCACGGTGAAAATTGCAATAATCGTATTTTTTGAATATTGTTCTTAAAAATCATCGCAGAGCTCTAATATTTGGTGTGGACAATGAAATTGCATAGAAACATCGAATCCCATTGCAAAAGAATAGAAAAACAAAAAATAATTTTTGGCCTTAAATTTAGCAAAGGCACGGTAAATTTAGCAAAGGCACGGTGAAAATTGCAATAATCATATTTTTTGAATATTCTTCTTAAAAATCATCGCAGAGCTCTAATATTTGGTGTGGACAATGAAATTGCATAGAAACATCGAATCCCATTGCAAAAGAATAGAAAAACAAAAAATAATTTTTGGCCTTAAATTTAGCAAAGGCACGGTAAATTTAGCAAAGGCACGGTGAAAATTGCAATAATCGTATTTTTTGAATATTGTTCTTAAAAATCATCGCAGAGTTCTAATATTTGGTGTGGACAATGATATTGCATAGAAACATCGAATCCCATTGCAAAAGAATAGAAAAACAAAAAAATAATTTTTGGCCTTAAATTTAGCAAAGGCTATAGCACGTTAAATTTAGCAAAGGCACGGTGAAAATTGCAATAATCGTATTTTTTGAATATTGTTCTTAAAAATCATCGCAGAGCTCTAATATTTGGTGTGGACAATGAAATTGCATAGAAACATCGAATCCCATTGCAAAAGAATAGAAAAACAAAAAAATAATTTTTGGCCTTAAATTTAGCAAAGGCTATAGCACGGTAAATTTAGCAAAGGCACGGTGAAAATTGCAATAATCGTATTTTTTGAATATTCTTCTTAAAAATCATCGCAGAGCTCTAATATTTGGTGTGGACAATGAAATTGCATAGAAACATCGAATCCCATTGCAAAAGAATAGTAAAACAAAAAATAATTTTTGGCCTTAAATTTAGCAAAGGCACGGTGAAAATTGCAATAATCGTATTTTTTGAATATTCTTCTTAAAAATCATCGCAGTGCTCTAATATTTGGTGTGGACAATGAAATTGCATAGAAACATCGAATCCCATTGCAAAAGAATAGTAAAACAAAAAATAATTTTTGGCCTTAAATTTAGCAAAGGCACGGTAAATTTAGCAAAGGCACGGTGAAAATTGCAATAATCGTATTTTTTTAATATTCTTCTTAAAAATCATCGCAGTGCTCTAATATTTGGTGTGGACAATGAAATTGCATAGAAACATCGAATCCCATTGCAAAAGAATAGTAAAACAAAAAATAATTTTTGGCCTTAAATTTAGCAAAGGCACGGTAAATTTAGCAAAGGCACGGTGAAAATTGCAATAATCGTATTTTTTGAATATTGTTCTTAAAAATCATCGCAGAGTTCTAATATTTGGTGTGGACAATGATATTGCATAGAAACATCGAATCCCATTGCAAAAGAATAGAAAAACAAAAAATAATTTTTGGCCTTAAATTTAGCAAAGGCACGGTAAATTTAGCAAAGGCACGGTGAAAATTGCAATAATCGTATTTTTTGAATATTGTTCTTAAAAATCATCGCAGAGTTCTAATATTTGGTGTGGACAATGATATTGCATAGAAACATCGAATCCCATTGCAAAAGAATAGTAAAACAAAAAATAATTTTTGGCCTTAAATTTAGCAAAGGCACGGTAAATTTAGCAAAGGCACGGTGAAAAGTTCAATAATCGTATTTTTTGAATATTGTTCTTAAGAATCATCGCAGAGCTCTAATATTTGGTGTGGACAATGAAATTGCATAGAAACATCGAATCCCATTGCAAAAGAATAGAAAAACAAAAAATAATTTTTGGCCTTAAATTTAGCAAAGGCACGGTGAAAATTGCAATAATCGTATTTTTTGAATATTGTTCTTAAAAATCATCGCAGAGCTCTAATATTTGGTGTGGACAATGAAATTGCATAGAAATATCGAATCCCATTGCAAAAGAATAGAAAAACAAAAAAATAATTTTTGGCCTTAAATTTAGCAAAGGCACGTTAAATTTAGCAAAGGCACGGTGAAAATTGCAATAATCGTATTTTTTGAATATTCTTCTTAAAAATCATCGCAGTGCTCTAATATTTGGTGTGGACAATGAAATTGCATAGAAACATCGAATCCCATTGCAAAAGAATAGAAAAACAAAAAATAATTTTTGGCCTTAAATTTAGCAAAGGCACGTTAAATTTAGCAAAGGCACGGTGAAAATTGCAATAATCGTATTTTTTGAATATTCTTCTTAAAAATCATCGCAGAGCTCTAATATTTGGTGTGGACAATGATATTGCATAGAAACATCGAATCCCATTGCAAAAGAATAGAAAAACAAAAAAATAATTTTTGGCCTTAAATTTAGCAAAGGCTATAGCACGTTAAATTTAGCAAAGGCACGGTGAAAATTGCAATAATCGTATTTTTTGAATATTGTTCTTAAAAATCATCGCAGAGCTCTAATATTTGGTGTGGACAATGAAATTGCATAGAAACATCGAATCCCATTGCAAAAGAATAGAAAAACAAAAAATAATTTTTGGCCTTAAATTTAGCAAAGGCACGGTGAAAATTGCAATAATCGTATTTTTTGAATATTGTTGTTAAAAATCATCGCAGAGCTCTAATATTTGGTGTGGACAATGATATTGCATAGAAACATCGAATCCCATTGCAAAAGAATAGAAAAACAAAAAAATAATTTTTGGCCTTAATTTAGCAAAGGCTATAGCACGTCAAATTTAGCAAAGGCACGGTGAAAATTGCAATAATCGTATTTTTTGAATATTGTTGTTAAAAATCATCGCAGAGCTCTAATATTTGGTGTGGACAATGATATTGCATAGAAACATCGAATCCCATTGCAAAAGAATAGAAAAACAAAAAAATAATTTTTGGCCTTAATTTAGCAAAGGCTATAGCACGGTAAATTTAGCAAAGGCACGGTGAAAATTCCAATAATCGTATTTTTTGAATATTCTTCTTAAAAATCATCGCAGAGCTCTAAAATTTGGTGTGGACAATGAAATTGCATAGAAACATCGAATCCCATTGCAAAAGAATAGAAAAACAAAAAAATAATTTTTGGCCTTAAATTTAGCAAAGGCTATAGCACGGTAAATTTAGCAAAGGCACGGTGAAAATTGCAATAATCGTATTTTTTGAATATTCTTCTTAAAAATCATCGCAGAGCTCTAATATTTGGTGTGGACAATGAAATTGCATAGAAACATCGAATCCCATTGCAAAAGAATAGAAAAACAAAAAATAATTTTTGGCCTTAAATTTAGCAAAGGCACGGTGAAAATTGCAATAATCGTATTTTTTGAATATTGTTGTTAAAAATCATCGCAGAGCTCTAATATTTGGTGTGGACAATGATATTGCATAGAAACATCGAATCCCATTGCAAAAGAATAGAAAAACAAAAAAATAATTTTTGGCCTTAATTTAGCAAAGGCTATAGCACGGTAAATTTAGCAAAGGCACGGTTAAAATTGCAATAATCGTATTTTTTGAATATTCTTCTTAAAAATCATCGCAGAGCTCTAATATTTGGTGTGGACAATGAAATTGCATAGAAACATCGAATCCCATTGCAAAAGAATAGAAAAACAAAAAAATAATTTTTGGCCTTAAATTTAGCAAAGGCTATAGCACGGTAAATTTAGCAAAGGCACGGTGAAAATTGCAATAATCGTATTTTTTGAATATTCTTCTTAAAAATCATCGCAGAGCTCTAATATTTGGTGTGGACAATGAAATTGCATAGAAACATCGAATCCCATTGCAAAAGAATAGAAAAACAAAAAATAATTTTTGGCCTTAAATTTAGCAAAGGCACGGTGAAAATTGCAATAATCGTATTTTTTGAATATTGTTGTTAAAAATCATCGCAGAGCTCTAATATTTGGTGTGGACAATGATATTGAATAGAAACATCGAATCCCATTGCAAAAGAATAGAAAAACAAAAAAATAATTTTTGGCCTTAATTTAGCAAAGGCTATAGCACGTCAAATTTAGCAAAGGCACGGTGAAAATTGCAATAATCGTATTTTTTGAATATTGTTGTTAAAAATCATCGCAGAGCTCTAATATTTGGTGTGGACAATGAAATTGCATAGAAACATCGAATCCCATTGCAAAAGAATAGAAAAACAAAAAATAATTTTTGGCCTTAAATTTAGCAAAGGCACGGTGAAAATTGCAATAATCGTATTTTTTGAATATTGTTGTTAAAAATCATCGCAGAGCTCTAATATTTGGTGTGGACAATGATATTGAATAGAAACATCGAATCCCATTGCAAAAGAATAGAAAAACAAAAAAATAATTTTTGGCCTTAATTTAGCAAAGGCTATAGCACGTTAAATTTAGCAAAGGCACGGTGAAAATTGCAGTAATCGTATTTTTTGAATATTGTTCTTAAAAATCATCGCAGAGCTCTAATATTTGGTGTGGACAATGATATTGCATAGAAACATCGAATCCCATTGCAAAAGAATAGAAAAACAAAAAAATAATTTTTGGCCTTAAATTTAGCAACGGCTATAGCACGTTAAATTTAGCAAAGGCACGGTGAAAATTGCAATAATCGTATTTTTTGAATATTGTTCTTAAAAATCATCGCAGAGCTCTAATATTTGGTGTGGACAATGAAATTGCATAGAAACATCGAATCCCATTGCAAAAGAATAGAAAAACAAAAAATAATTTTTGGCCTTAAATTTAGCAAAGGCTATAGCACGGTAAATTTAGCAAAAGGCACGGTGAAAATTGCAATAATCGTATTTTTTGAATATTCTTCTTAAAAATCATCGCAGAGCTCTAATATTTGGTGTGGACAATGAAATTGCATAGAAACATCGAATCCCATTGCAAAAGAATAGAAAAACAAAAAATAATTTTTGGCCTTAAATTTAGCAAAGGCTATAGCACGGTAAATTTAGCAAAAGGCACGATGAAAATTGCAATAATCGTATTTTTTGAATATTCTTCTTAAAAATCATCGCAGAGCTCTAATATTTGGTGTGGACGATGAAATTGCATAGAAACATCGAATCCCATTGCAAAAGAATAGAAAAACAAAAAATAATTTTTGGCCTTAAATTTAGCAAAGGCTATATAGCACGGTAAATTTAGCAAAGGCACGGTGAAAATTGCAATAATCGTATTTTTTGAATATTGTTCTTAAAAATCATCGCAGAGCTCTAATATTTGTTGTGGACAATGATATTGCATAGAAACATCGAATCCCATTGCAAAAGAATAGAAAAACAAAAAATAATTTTTGGCCTTAAATTTAGCAAAGGCTATAGCACGGTAAATTTAGCAAAGGCACGGTGAAAATTGCAATAATCGTATTTTTTGAATATTGTTGTTAAAAATCATCGCAGAGCTCTAATATTTGGTGTGGACAATGAAATTGCATAGAAACATCGAATCCCATTGCAAAAGAATAGAAAAACAAAAAAATAATTTTTGGCCTTATATTTAGCAAAGGCACGGTGAAAATTGCAATAATCGTATTTTTTGAATATTCTTCTTAAAAATCATCGCAGAGCTCTAATATTTGGTGTGGACAATGAAATTGTATAGAAACATCGAATCCCATTGCAAAAGAATAGAAAAACAAAAAATAATTTTTGGCCTTAAATATAGCAAAGGCACGTCAAATTTAGCAAAGGCACGGTGAAAATTGCAGTAATCGTATTTTTTGAATATTGTTCTTAAAAATCATCGCAGAGCTCTAATATTTGGTGTGGACAATGATATTGCATAGAAACATCGAATCCCATTGCAAAAGAATAGAAAAACAAAAAAATAATTTTTGGCCTTAAATTTAGCAAAGGCTATAGCACGTTAAATTTAGCAAAGGCACGGTGAAAATTGCAATAATCGTATTTTTTGAATATTGTTCTTAAAAATCATCGCAGAGCTCTAATATTTGGTGTGGACAATGAAATTGTATAGAAACATCGAATCCCATTGCAAAAGAATAGAAAAACAAAAAATAATTTTTGGCCTTAAATATAGCAAAGGCACGTCAAATTTAGCAAAGGCACGGTGAAAATTGCAGTAATCGTATTTTTTGAATATTGTTCTTAAAAATCATCGCAGAGCTCTAATATTTGGTGTGGACAATGATATTGCATAGAAACATCGAATCCCATTGCAAAAGAATAGAAAAACAAAAAAATAATTTTTGGCCTTAAATTTAGCAACGGCTATAGCACGTTAAATTTAGCAAAGGCACGGTGAAAATTGCAATAATCGTATTTTTTGAATATTGTTCTTAAAAATCATCGCAGAGCTCTAATATTTGGTGTGGACAATGAAATTGCATAGAAACATCGAATCCCATTGCAAAAGAATAGAAAAACAAAAAATAATTTTTGGCCTTAAATTTAGCAAAGGCTATAGCACGGTAAATTTAGCAAAAGGCACGGTGAAAATTGCAATAATCGTATTTTTTGAATATTCTTCTTAAAAATCATCGCAGAGCTCTAATATTTGGTGTGGACAATGAAATTGCATAGAAACATCGAATCCCATTGCAAAAGAATAGAAAAACAAAAAATAATTTTTGGCCTTAAATTTAGCAAAGGCTATAGCACGGTAAATTTAGCAAAAGGCACGATGAAAATTGCAATAATCGTATTTTTTGAATATTGTTCTTAAAAATCATCGCAGAGCTCTAATATTTGTTGTGGACAATGATATTGCATAGAAACATCGAATCCCATTGCAAAAGAATAGAAAAACAAAAAATAATTTTTGGCCTTAAATTTAGCAAAGGCTATAGCACGGTAAATTTAGCAAAGGCACGGTGAAAATTGCAATAATCGTATTTTTTGAATATTCTTCTTAAAAATCATCGCAGAGCTCTAATATTTGGTGTGGACAATGAAATTGCATAGAAACATCGAATCCCATTGCAAAAGAATAGAAAAACAAAAAATAATTTTTGGCCTTAAATTTAGCAAAGGCTATAGCACGGTAAATTTAGCAAAAGGCACGATGAAAATTGCAATAATCGTATTTTTTGAATATTGTTCTTAAAAATCATCGCAGAGCTCTAATATTTGTTGTGGACAATGATATTGCATAGAAACATCGAATCCCATTGCAAAAGAATAGAAAAACAAAAAATAATTTTTGGCCTTAAATTTAGCAAAGGCTATAGCACGGTAAATTTAGCAAAGGCACGGTGAAAATTGCAATAATCGTATTTTTTGAATATTGTTCTTAAAAATCATCGCAGAGCTCTAATATTTGTTGTGGACAATGATATTGCATAGAAACATCGAATCCCATTGCAAAAGAATAGAAAAACAAAAAATAATTTTTGGCCTTAAATTTAGCAAAGGCTATAGCACGGTAAATTTAGCAAAGGCACGGTGAAAATTGCAATAATCGTATTTTTTGAATATTGTTCTTAAAAATCATCGCAGAGCTCTAATATTTGTTGTGGACAATGATATTGCATAGAAACATCGAATCCCATTGCAAAAGAATAGAAAAACAAAAAATAATTTTTGGCCTTAAATTTAGCAAAGGCTATATAGCACGGTAAATTTAGCAAAAGGCACGATGAAAATTGCAATAATCGTATTTTTTGAATATTGTTCTTAAAAATCATCGCAGAGCTCTAATATTTGGTGTGGACAATGAAATTGCATAGAAACATCGAATCCCATTGCAAAAGAATAGAAAAACAAAAAATAATTTTTGGCCTTAAATTTAGCAAAGGCTATAGCACGGTAAATTTAGCAAAGGCACGGTGAAAATTGCAATAATCGTATTTTTTGAATATTGTTCTTAAAAACCATCGCAGAGCTCTAATATTTGGTGTGGACAATGATATTGCATAGAAACATCGAATCCCATTGCAAAAGAATAGAAAAACAAAAAATAATTTTTGGCCTTAAATTTAGCAAAGGCTATTATAGCACGGTAAATTTAGCAAAAGGCACGGTGAAAATTGCAATAATCGTATTTTTTGAATATTCTTCTTAAAAATCATCGCAGAGCTCTAATATTTGGTGTGGACAATGATATTGCATAGAAACATCGAATCCCATTGCAAAAGAATAGAAAAACAAAAAATAATTTTTGGCCTTAAATTTAGCAAAGGCTATAGCACGGTAAATTTAGCAAAGGCACGGTGAAAATTGCAATAATCGTATTTTTTGAATATTCTTCTTAAAAATCATCGCAGAGCTCTAATATTTGGTGTGGACGATGAAATTGCATAGAAACATCGAATCCCATTGCAAAAGAATAGAAAAACAAAAAATAATTTTTGGCCTTAAATTTAGCAAAGGCTATATAGCACGGTAAATTTAGCAAAAGGCACGGTGAAAATTGCAATAATCGTATTTTTTGAATATTCTTCTTAAAAATCATCGCAGAGCTCTAATATTTGGTGTGGACAATGAAATTGCATAGAAACATCGAATCCCATTGCAAAAGAATAGAAAAACAAAAAATAATTTTTGGCCTTAAATTTAGCAAAGGCTATATAGCACGGTAAATTTAGCAAAGGCACGGTGAAAATTGCAATAATCGTATTTTTTGAATATTGTTCTTAAAAATCATCGCAGAGCTCTAATATTTGGTGTGGACAATGAAATTGCATAGAAACATCGAATCCCATTGCAAAAGAATAGAAAAACAAAAAAATAATTTTTGGCCTTATATTTAGCAAAGGCTATATAGCACGGTAAATTTAGCAAAAGGCACGATGAAAATTGCAATAATCGTATTTTTTGAATATTGTTCTTAAAAATCATCGCAGAGCTCTAATATTTGGTGTGGACAATGAAATTGCATAGAAACATCGAATCCCATTGCAAAAGAATAGAAAAACAAAAAATAATTTTTGGCCTTAAATTTAGCAAAGGCTATATAGCACGGTAAATTTAGCAAAAGGCACGATGAAAATTGCAATAATCGTATTTTTTGAATATTGTTCTTAAAAATCATCGCAGAGCTCTAATATTTGGTGTGGACAATGAAATTGCATAGAAACATCGAATCCCATTGCAAAAGAATAGAAAAACAAAAAATAATTTTTGGCCTTAAATTTAGCAAAGGCTATAGCACGGTAAATTTAGCAAAGGCACGGTGAAAATTGCAATAATCGTATTTTTTGAATATTGTTCTTAAAAATCATCGCAGAGCTCTAATATTTGTTGTGGACAATGATATTGCATAGAAACATCGAATCCCATTGCAAAAGAATAGAAAAACAAAAAATAATTTTTGGCCTTAAATTTAGCAAAGGCTATAGCACGGTAAATTTAGCAAAGGCACGGTGAAAATTGCAATAATCGTATTTTTTGAATATTCTTCTTAAAAATCATCGCAGAGCTCTAATATTTGGTGTGGACGATGAAATTGCATAGAAACATCGAATCCCATTGCAAAAGAATAGAAAAACAAAAAATAATTTTTGGCCTTAAATTTAGCAAAGGCACGGTGAAAATTGCAATAATCGTATTTTTTGAATATTCTTCTTAAAAATCATCGCAGAGCTCTAATATTTGGTGTGGACAATGATATTGCATAGAAACATCGAATCCCATTGCAAAAGAATAGAAAAACAAAAAATAATTTTTGGCCTTAAATTTAGCAAAGGCTATATATAGCACGGTAAATTTAGCAAAGGCACGGTGAAAATTGCAATAATCGTATTTTTTGAATATTGTTCTTAAAAATCATCGCAGAGCTCTAATATTTGTTGTGGACAATGATATTGCATAGAAACATCGAATCCCATTGCAAAAGAATAGAAAAACAAAAAATAATTTTTGGCCTTAAATTTAGCAAAGGCTATAGCACGGTAAATTTAGCAAAAGGCACGATGAAAATTGCAATAATCGTATTTTTTGAATATTGTTCTTAAAAATCATCGCAGAGCTCTAATATTTGGTGTGGACAATGAAATTGCATAGAAACATCGAATCCCATTGCAAAAGAATAGAAAAACAAAAAATAATTTTTGGCCTTAAATTTAGCAAAGGCTATAGCACGGTAAATTTAGCAAAGGCACGGTGAAAATTGCAATAATCGTATTTTTTGAATATTGTTCTTAAAAACCATCGCAGAGCTCTAATATTTGGTGTGGACAATGATATTGCATAGAAACATCGAATCCCATTGCAAAAGAATAGAAAAACAAAAAATAATTTTTGGCCTTAAATTTAGCAAAGGCACGGTGAAAATTGCAATAATCGTATTTTTTGAATATTGTTCTTAAAAATCATCGCAGAGCTCTAATATTTGGTGTGGACAATGATATTGCATAGAAACATCGAATCCCATTGCAAAAGAATAGAAAAACAAAAAATAATTTTTGGCCTTAAATTTAGCAAAGGCTATAGCACGGTAAATTTAGCAAAGGCACGGTGAAAATTGCAATAATCGTATTTTTTGAATATTGTTCTTAAAAATCATCGCAGAGCTCTAATATTTGGTGTGGACAATGATATTGCATAGAAACATCGAATCCCATTGCAAAAGAATAGAAAAACAAAAAATAATTTTTGGCCTTAAATTTAGCAAAGGCTATAGCACGGTAAATTTAGCAAAAGGCACGATGAAAATTGCAATAATCGTATTTTTTGAATATTGTTCTTAAAAATCATCGCAGAGCTCTAATATTTGGTGTGGACAATGAAATTGCATAGAAACATCGAATCCCATTGCAAAAGAATAGAAAAACAAAAAATAATTTTTGGCCTTAAATTTAGCAAAGGCTATAGCACGGTAAATTTAGCAAAAGGCACGATGAAAATTGCAATAATCGTATTTTTTGAATATTGTTCTTAAAAATCATCGCAGAGCTCTAATATTTGGTGTGGACAATGAAATTGCATAGAAACATCGAATCCCATTGCAAAAGAATAGAAAAACAAAAAATAATTTTTGGCCTTAAATTTAGCAAAGGCTATAGCACGGTAAATTTAGCAAAGGCACGGTGAAAATTGCAATAATCGTATTTTGTGAATATTCTTCTTAAAAGTCATCGCAGAGCTCTAATATTTGCATAGAAACATCGAATCCCATTGCAAAAGAATAGAAAAACAAAAAATAATTTTTGGCCTTAAATTTAGCAAAGGCACGGTGAAAATTGCAATAATCGTATTTTTTGAATATTCTTCTTAAAAATCATCGCAGAGCTCTAATATTTGGTGTGGACGATGAAATTGCATAGAAACATCGAATCCCATTGCAAAAGAATAGAAAAACAAAAAATAATTTTTGGCCTTAAATTTAGCAAAGGCACGGTGAAAATTGCAATAATCGTATTTTTTGAATATTCTTCTTAAAAATCATCGCAGAGCTCTAATATTTGGTGTGGACGATGAAATTGCATAGAAACATCGAATCCCATTGCAAAAGAATAGAAAAACAAAAAATAATTTTTGGCCTTAAATTTAGCAAAGGCTATATATAGCACGGTAAATTTAGCAAAGGCACGGTGAAAATTGCAATAATCGTATTTTTTGAATATTGTTCTTAAAAATCATCGCAGAGCTCTAATATTTGTTGTGGACAATGATATTGCATAGAAACATCGAATCCCATTGCAAAAGAATAGAAAAACAAAAAATAATTTTTGGCCTTAAATTTAGCAAAGGCTATAGCACGGTAAATTTAGCAAAGGCACGGTGAAAATTGCAATAATCGTATTTTGTGAATATTCTTCTTAAAAGTCATCGCAGAGCTCTAATATTTGCATAGAAACATCGAATCCCATTGCAAAAGAATAGAAAAACAAAAAATAATTTTTGGCCTTAAATTTAGCAAAGGCACGGTGAAAATTGCAATAATCGTATTTTTTGAATATTCTTCTTAAAAATCATCGCAGAGCTCTAATATTTGGTGTGGACGATGAAATTGCATAGAAACATCGAATCCCATTGCAAAAGAATAGAAAAACAAAAAATAATTTTTGGCCTTAAATTTAGCAAAGGCACGGTGAAAATTGCAATAATCGTATTTTTTGAATATTCTTCTTAAAAATCATCGCAGAGCTCTAATATTTGGTGTGGACAAGGAAATTGCATAGAAACATCGAATCCCATTGCAAAAGAATAGAAAAACAAAAAATAATTTTTGGCCTTAAATTTAGCAAAGGCTATATATAGCACGGTAAATTTAGCAAAGGCACGGTGAAAATTGCAATAATCGTATTTTTTGAATATTCTTCTTAAAAATCATCGCAGAGCTCTAATATTTGGTGTGGACAAGGAAATTGCATAGAAACATCGAATCCCATTGCAAAAGAATAGAAAAACAAAAAAATAATTTTTGGCCTTAAATTTAGCAAAGGCTATAGCACGGTAAATTTAGCAAAGGGCACGGTGAAAATTGCAATAATCGTATTTTTTGAATATTCTTCTTAAAAATCATCGCAGAGCTCTAATATTTGGTGTGGACAATGATATTGCATAGAAACATCGAATCCCATTGCAAAAGAATAGAAAAACAAAAAATAATTTTTGGCCTTAAATTTAGCAAAGGCTATATATAGCACGGTAAATTTAGCAAAGGCACGGTGAAAATTGAAATAATCGTATTTTTTGAATATTCTTCTTAAAAATCATCGCAGAGCTCTAATATTTGGTGTGGACAATGATATTGCATAGAAACATCGAATCCCATTGCAAAAGAATAGAAAAACAAAAAATAATTTTTGGCCTTAAATTTAGCAAAGGCTATATATAGCACGGTAAATTTAGCAAAGGCACGGTGAAAATTGCAATAATCGTATTTTTTGAATATTCTTCTTAAAAATCATCGCAGAGCTCTAATATTTGGTGTGGACAATGATATTGCATAGAAACATCGAATCCCATTGCAAAAGAATAGAAAAACAAAAAATAATTTTTGGCCTTAAATTTAGCAAAGGCTATATATAGCACGGTAAATTTAGCAAAGGCACGGTGAAAATTGCAATAATCGTATTTTTTGAATATTGTTCTTAAAAATCATCGCAGATCTCTAATATTTGGTGTGGACAATGATATTGCATAGAAACATCGAATCCCATTGCAAAAGAATAGAAAAACAAAAAATAATTTTTGGCCTTAAATTTAGCAAAGGCTATATATAGCACGGTAAATTTAGCAAAGGCACGGTGAAAATTGCAATAATCGTATTTTTTGAATATTCTTCTTAAAAATCATCGCAGAGCTCTAATATTTGGTGTGGACAATGATATTGCATAGAAACATCGAATCCCATTGCAAAAGAATAGAAAAACAAAAAATAATTTTTGGCCTTAAATTTAGCAAAGGCTATATATAGCACGGTAAATTTAGCAAAGGCACGGTGAAAATTGGCAAAAATTGCAATAATCGTATTTTTTGAATATTCTTCTTAAAAATCATCGCAGAGCTCTAATATTTGGTGTGGACAAGGAAATTGCATAGAAACATCGAATCCCATTGCAAAAGAATAGAAAAACAAAAATAATTTTTGGCCTTAAATTTAGCAAAGGCTATATATAGCACGGTAAATTTAGCAAAGGCACGGTGAAAATTGCAATAATCGTATTTTTTGAATATTCTTCTTAAAAATCATCGCAGAGCTCTAATATTTGGTGTGGACAAGGAAATTGCATAGAAACATCGAATCCCATTGCAAAAGAATAGAAAAACAAAAAAATAATTTTTGGCCTTAAATTTAGCAAAGGCTATAGCACGGTAAATTTAGCAAAGGGCACGGTGAAAATTGCAATAATCGTATTTTTTGAATATTCTTCTTAAAAATCATCGCAGAGCTCTAATATTTGGTGTGGACAATGATATTGCATAGAAACATCGAATCCCATTGCAAAAGAATAGAAAAACAAAAAATAATTTTTGGCCTTAAATTTAGCAAAGGCTATATATAGCACGGTAAATTTAGCAAAGGCACGGTGAAAATTGCAATAATCGTATTTTTTGAATATTCTTCTTAAAAATCATCGCAGAGCTCTAATATTTGGTGTGGACAAGGAAATTGCATAGAAACATCGAATCCCATTGCAAAAGAATAGAAAAACAAAATAATAAAATAATTTTTGGCCTTAAATTTAGCAAAGGCTATAGCACGGTAAATTTAGCAAAGGCACGGTGAAAATTGGCAAAAATTGCAATAATCGTATTTTTTGAATATTCTTCTTAAAAATCATCGCAGAGCTCTAATATTTGGTGTGGACAAGGAAATTGCATAGAAACATCGAATCCCATTGCAAAAGAATAGAAAAACAAAAATAATTTTTGGCCTTAAATTTAGCAAAGGCTATATATAGCACGGTAAATTTAGCAAAGGCACGGTGAAAATTGCAATAATCGTATTTTTTGAATATTCTTCTTAAAAATCATCGCAGAGCTCTAATATTTGGTGTGGACAAGGAAATTGCATAGAAACATCGAATCCCATTGCAAAAGAATAGAAAAACAAAAAAATAATTTTTGGCCTTAAATTTAGCAAAGGCTATAGCACGGTAAATTTAGCAAAGGGCACGGTGAAAATTGCAATAATCGTATTTTTTGAATATTCTTCTTAAAAATCATCGCAGAGCTCTAATATTTGGTGTGGACAATGATATTGCATAGAAACATCGAATCCCATTGCAAAAGAATAGAAAAACAAAAAATAATTTTTGGCCTTAAATTTAGCAAAGGCTATATATAGCACGGTAAATTTAGCAAAGGCACGGTGAAAATTGAAATAATCGTATTTTTTGAATATTCTTCTTAAAAATCATCGCAGAGCTCTAATATTTGGTGTGGACAATGATATTGCATAGAAACATCGAATCCCATTGCAAAAGAATAGAAAAACAAAAAATAATTTTTGGCCTTAAATTTAGCAAAGGCTATATATAGCACGGTAAATTTAGCAAAGGCACGGTGAAAATTGCAATAATCGTATTTTTTGAATATTCTTCTTAAAAATCATCGCAGAGCTCTAATATTTGGTGTGGACAATGATATTGCATAGAAACATCGAATCCCATTGCAAAAGAATAGAAAAACAAAAAATAATTTTTGGCCTTAAATTTAGCAAAGGCTATAATAGCACGGTAAATTTAGCAAAGGCACGGTGAAAATTGCAATAATCGTATTTTTTGAATATTCTTCTTAAAAATCATCGCAGAGCTCTAATATTTGGTGTGGACAATGAAATTGCATAGAAACATCGAATCCCATTGCAAAAGAATAGAAAAACAAAAAATAATTTTTGGCCTTAAATTTAGCAAAGGCTATAATAGCACGGTAAATTTAGCAAAGGCACGGTGAAAATTGCAATAATCGTATTTTTTGAATATTCTTCTTAAAAATCATCGCAGAGCTCTAATATTTGGTGTGGACAATGAAATTGCATAGAAACATCGAATCCCATTGCAAAAGAATAGAAAAACAAAAAATAATTTTTGGCCTTAAATTTAGCAAAGGCTATATAGCACGGTAAATTTAGCAAAGGCACGGTGAAAATTGCCAAAAATTCCAATAATCGTATTTTTTGGGATATTGTTCTTAAAAAACGTCGCAGAGCTCTAATATTTGGTGTGGACAATGAAATTGTATAGAAACATCGAATCCCATTGCAAAAGAATAGAAAAACAAAAAATAATTTTTGGCCTTAAATTTAGCAAAGGCTATATATAGCACGGTAAATTTAGCAAAGGCACGGTGAAAATTGCAATAATCGTATTTTTTGAATATTGTTCTTAAAAATCATCGCAGAGCTCTAATATTTGGTGTGGACAATGATATTGCATAGAAACATCGAATCCCATTGCAAAAGAATAGAAAAACAAAAAATAATTTTTGGCCTTAAATTTAGCAAAGGCTATATATAGCACGGTAAATTTAGCAAAGGCACGGTGAAAATTGCAATAATCGTATTTTTTGAATATTGTTCTTAAAAATCATCGCAGAGCTCTAATATTTGGTGTGGACAATGATATTGCATAGAAACATCGAATCCCATTGCAAAAGAATAGAAAAACAAAAAATAATTTTTGGCCTTAAATTTAGCAAAGGCTATATATAGCACGGTAAATTTAGCAAAGGCACGGTGAAAATTGCAATAATCGTATTTTTTGAATATTGTTCTTAAAAATCATCGCAGAGCTCTAATATTTGGTGTGGACAATGATATTGCATAGAAACATCGAATCCCATTGCAAAAGAATAGAAAAACAAAAAATAATTTTTGGCCTTAAATTTAGCAAAGGCTATATATAGCACGGTAAATTTAGCAAAGGCACGGTGAAAATTGCAATAATCGTATTTTTTGAATATTGTTCTTAAAAATCATCGCAGAGCTCTAATATTTGGTGTGGACAATGATATTGCATAGAAACATCGAATCCCATTGCAAAAGAATAGAAAAACAAAAAATAATTTTTGGCCTTAAATTTAGCAAAGGCTATAATAGCACGTTAAATTTAGCAAAGGCACGGTGAAAATTGCAATAATCGTATTTTTTGAATATTGTTCTTAAAAATCATCGCAGAGCTCTAATATTTGGTGTGGACAAGGAAATTGCATAGAAACATCGAATCCCATTGCAAAAGAATAGAAAAACAAAATAATAAAATAATTTTTGGCCTTAAATTTAGCAAAGGCTATAGCACGGTAAATTTAGCAAAGGCACGGTGAAAATTGGCAAAAATTGCAATAATCGTATTTTTTGAATATTCTTCTTAAAAATCATCGCAGAGCTCTAATATTTGGTGTGGACAAGGAAATTGCATAGAAACATCGAATCCCATTGCAAAAGAATAGAAAAACAAAAAAATAATTTTTGGCCTTAAATTTAGCAAAGGCTATAGCACGGTAAATTTAGCAAAGGGCACGGTGAAAATTGCAATAATCGTATTTTTTGAATATTCTTCTTAAAAATCATCGCAGAGCTCTAATATTTGGTGTGGACAATGAAATTGCATAGAAACATCGAATCCCATTGCAAAAGAATAGAAAAACAAAAATAATTTTTGGCCTTAAATTTAGCAAAGGCTATATATAGCACGGTAAATTTAGCAAAGGCACGGTGAAAATTGCAATAATCGTATTTTTTGAATATTCTTCTTAAAAATCATCGCAGAGATCTAATATTTGGTGTGGACAATGAAATTGCATAGAAACATCGAATCCCATTGCAAAAGAATAGAAAAACAAAAAAATAATTTTTGGCCTTAAATTTAACAAAGGCTATAGCACGGTAAATTTAGCAAAGGCACGGTGAAAATTGCAATAATCGTATTTTTTGAATATTCTTCTTAAAAATCATCGCAGAGCTCTAATATTTGGTGTGGACAATGAAATTGCATAGAAACATCGAATCCCATTGCAAAAGAATAGAAAAACAAAAAAATAATTTTTGGCCTTAAATTTAGCAAAGGCTATAGCACGGTAAATTTAGCAAAGGCACGGTGAAAATTGCAATAATCGTATTTTTTGAATATTCTTCTTAAAAATCATCGCAGAGCTCTAATATTTGGTGTGGACAATGAAATTGCATAGAAACATCGAATCCCATTGTAAAAGAATAGAAAAACAAAAAAATAATTTTTGGCCTTAAATTTAGCAAAGGCACGGTGAAAATTGCAATAATCGTATTTTTTGAATATTCTTCTTAAAAATCATCGCAGAGCTCTAATATTTGGTGTGGACAATGATATTGCATAGAAACATCGAATCCCATTGCAAAAGAATAGAAAAACAAAAAATAATTTTTGGCCTTAAATTTAGCAAAGGCTATAATAGCACGGTAAATTTAGCAAAGGCACGGTGAAAATTGCAATAATCGTATTTTTTGAATATTCTTCTTAAAAATCATCGCAGAGCTCTAATATTTGGTGTGGACAATGAAATTGCATAGAAACATCGAATCCCATTGCAAAAGAATAGAAAAACAAAAAATAATTTTTGGCCTTAAATTTAGCAAAGGCTATAATAGCACGGTAAATTTAGCAAAGGCACGGTGAAAATTGCAATAATCGTATTTTTTGAATATTCTTCTTAAAAATCATCGCAGAGCTCTAATATTTGGTGTGGACAATGAAATTGCATAGAAACATCGAATCCCATTGCAAAAGAATAGAAAAACAAAAAATAATTTTTGGCCTTAAATTTAGCAAAGGCTATATAGCACGGTAAATTTAGCAAAGGCACGGTGAAAATTGCCAAAAATTCCAATAATCGTATTTTTTGGGAAATTGTTCTTAAAAAACGTCGCAGAGCTCTAATATTTGGTGTGGACAATGAAATTGCATAGAAACATCGAATCCCATTGCAAAAGAATAGAAAAACAAAAAATAATTTTTGGCCTTAAATTTAGCAAAGGCTATAATAGCACGGTAAATTTAGCAAAGGCACGGTGAAAATTGCAATAATCGTATTTTTTGAATATTCTTCTTAAAAATCATCGCAGAGCTCTAATATTTGGTGTGGACAATGAAATTGCATAGAAACATCGAATCCCATTGCAAAAGAATAGAAAAACAAAAAATAATTTTTGGCCTTAAATTTAGCAAAGGCTATAATAGCACGGTAAATTTAGCAAAGGCACGGTGAAAATTGCAATAATCGTATTTTTTTTGAATATTCTTTTTAAAAATCATCGCAGAGCTCTAATATTTGGTGTGGACAATGAAATTGCATAGAAACATCGAATCCCATTGCAAAAACATAGAAAAACAAAAAATAATTTTTGGCCTTAAATTTAGCAAAGGCTATAGCACGGTAAATTTAGCAAAGGCACGGTGAAAATTGCCAAAAATTCCAATAATCGTATTTTTTGGGAAATTGTTCTTAAAAAACGTCGCAGAGCTCTAATATTTGGTGTGGACAATGAAATTGCATAGAAACATCGAATCCCATTGCAAAAGAATAGAAAAACAAAAAATAATTTTTGGCCTTAAATTTAGCAAAGGCTATAATAGCACGGTAAATTTAGCAAAGGCACGGTGAAAATTGCAATAATCGTATTTTTTGAATATTCTTCTTAAAAATCATCGCAGAGCTCTAATATTTGGTGTGGACAATGAAATTGCATAGAAACATCGAATCCCATTGCAAAAGAATAGAAAAACAAAAAATAATTTTTGGCCTTAAATTTAGCAAAGGCTATAATAGCACGGTAAATTTAGCAAAGGCACGGTGAAAATTGCAATAATCGTATTTTTTTTGAATATTCTTTTTAAAAATCATCGCAGAGCTCTAATATTTGGTGTGGACAATGAAATTGCATAGAAACATCGAATCCCATTGCAAAAACATAGAAAAACAAAAAATAATTTTTGGCCTTAAATTTAGCAAAGGCTATAGCACGGTAAATTTAGCAAAGGCACGGTGAAAATTGCCAAAAATTCCAATAATCGTATTTTTTGGGATATTGTTCTTAAAAAACGTCGCAGAGCTCTAATATTTGGTGTGGAGAATGATATTGCATAGAAACATACGGTAAATTTAGCAAAGGCACGGTGAAAATTGAAATAATCGTATTTTTTGAATATTGTTCTTAAAAATCATCGCAGAGCTCTAATATTTGGTGTGGACAATGATATTGCATAGAAACATCGAATCCCATTGCAAAAGAATAGAAAAACAAAAAATAATTTTTGGCCTTAAATTAAGCAAAGGCACGGTGAAAACTGCAATAATCGTATTTTTTGAATATTCTTCTTAAAAATCATCGCAGAGCTCTAATATTTGGTGTGGACAATGATATTGCATAGAAACATCGAATCCCATTGCAAAAGAATAGAAAAACAAAAAATAATTTTTGGCCTTAAATTTAGCAAAGGCACGGTGAAAACTGCAATAATCGTATTTTTTGAATATTCTTCTTAAAAATCATCGCAGAGCTCTAATATTTGGTGTGGACAATGATATTGCATAGAAACATCGAATCCCATTGCAAAAGAATAGAAAAACAAAAAATAATTTTTGGCCTTAAATTTAGCAAAGGCACGGTGAAAACTGCAATAATCGTATTTTTTGAATATTCTTCTTAAAAATCATCGCAGAGCTCTAATATTTGGTGTGGACAATGATATTGCATAGAAACATCGAATCCCATTGCAAAAGAATAGAAAAATAAAAAATAATTTTTGGCCTTAAATTTAGCAAAGGCACGGTAAATTTAGCAAAGGCACGGTGAAAATTGCAATAATCGTATTTTTTGAATATTCTTCTTAAAAATCATCGCAGAGCTCTAATATTTGGTGTGGACAATGATATTGCATAGAAACATCGAATCCCATTGCAAAAGAATAGAAAAACAAAAAATAATTTTTGGCCTTAAATTTAGCAAAGGCACGGTGAAAATTGCAATAATCGTATTTTTTGAATATTGTTCTTAAAAATCATCGCAGAGCTCTAATATTTGGTGTGGACAATGATATTGCATAGAAACATCGAATCCCATTGCAAAAGAATAGAAAAACAAAAAATAATTTTTGGCCTTAAATTTAGCAAAGGCACGGTGAAAATTGCAATAATCGTAATTTTTGAATATTCTTCTTAAAAATCATCGCAGAGCTCTAATATTTGGTGTGGACAATGATATTGCATAGAAACATCGAATCCCATTGCAAAAGAATAGAAAAACAAAAAATAATTTTTGGCCTTAAATTTAGCAAAGGCACGGTAAATTTAGCAAAGGCACGGTGAAAATTGCAATAATCGTATTTTTTGAATATTCTTCTTAAAAATCATCGCAGAGCTCTAATATTTGGTGTGGACAATGATATTGCATAGAAACATCGAATCCCATTGCAAAAGAATAGAAAAATAAAAAATAATTTTTGGCCTTAAATTTAGCAAAGGCACGGTAAATTTAGCAAAGGCACGGTGAAAATTGCAATAATCGTATTTTTTGAATATTCTTCTTAAAAATCATCGCAGAGCTCTAATATTTGGTGTGGACAATGATATTGCATAGAAACATCGAATCCCATTGCAAAAGAATAGAAAAACAAAAAATAATTTTTGGCCTTAAATTTAGCAAAGGCACGGTGAAAATTGCAATAATCGTATTTTTTGAATATTGTTCTTAAAAATCATCGCAGAGCTCTAATATTTGGTGTGGACAATGATATTGCATAGAAACATCGAATCCCATTGCAAAAGAATAGAAAAACAAAAAATAATTTTTGGCCTTAAATTAAGCAAAGGCACGGTGAAAACTGCAATAATCGTATTTTTTGAATATTCTTCTTAAAAATCATCGCAGAGCTCTAATATTTGGTGTGGACAATGATATTGCATAGAAACATCGAATCCCATTGCAAAAGAATAGAAAAACAAAAAATAATTTTTGGCCTTAAATTTAGCAAAGGCACGGTGAAAATTGCAATAATCGTAATTTTTGAATATTCTTCTTAAAAATCATCGCAGAGCTCTAATATTTGGTGTGGACAATGATATTGCATAGAAACATCGAATCCCATTGCAAAAGAATAGAAAAACAAAAAATAATTTTTGGCCTTAAATTTAGCAAAGGCACGGTAAATTTAGCAAAGGCACGGTGAAAATTGCAATAATCGTATTTTTTGAATATTCTTCTTAAAAATCATCGCAGAGCTCTAATATTTGGTGTGGACAATGATATTGCATAGAAACATCGAATCCCATTGCAAAAGAATAGAAAAACAAAAAATAATTTTTGGCCTTAAATTTAGCAAAGGCACGGTGAAAATTGCAATAATCGTATTTTTTGAATATTCTTCTTAAAAATCATCGCAGAGCTCTAATATTTGGTGTGGACAATGATATTGCATAGAAACATCGAATCCCATTGCAAAAGAATAGAAAAACAAAAAATAATTTTTGGCCTTAAATTTAGCAAAGGCACGGTGAAAATTGCAATAATCGTATTTTTTGAATATTCTTCTTAAAAATCATCGCAGAGCTCTAATATTTGGTGTGGACAATGAAATTGCATAGAAACATCGAATCCCATTGCAAAAGAATAGAAAAACAAAAAATAATTTTTGGCCTTAAATTTAGCAAAGGCACGGTGAAAATTGCAATAATCGTATTTTTTGAATATTGTTCTTAAAAATCATCGCAGAGCTCTAATATTTGGTGTGGACAATGATATTGCATAGAAACATCGAATCCCATTGCAAAAGAATAGAAAAACAAAAAATAATTTTTGGCCTTAAATTAAGCAAAGGCACGGTGAAAACTGCAATAATCGTATTTTTTGAATATTCTTCTTAAAAATCATCGCAGAGCTCTAATATTTGGTGTGGACAATGATATTGCATAGAAACATCGAATCCCATTGCAAAAGAATAGAAAAACAAAAAATAATTTTTGGCCTTAAATTTAGCAAAGGCACGGTGAAAATTGCAATAATCGTAATTTTTGAATATTCTTCTTAAAAATCATCGCAGAGCTCTAATATTTGGTGTGGACAATGATATTGCATAGAAACATCGAATCCCATTGCAAAAGAATAGAAAAACAAAAAATAATTTTTGGCCTTAAATTTAGCAAAGGCACGGTAAATTTAGCAAAGGCACGGTGAAAATTGCAATAATCGTATTTTTTGAATATTCTTCTTAAAAATCATCGCAGAGCTCTAATATTTGGTGTGGACAATGATATTGCATAGAAACATCGAATCCCATTGCAAAAGAATAGAAAAACAAAAAATAATTTTTGGCCTTAAATTTAGCAAAGGCACGGTGAAAATTGCAATAATCGTATTTTTTGAATATTCTTCTTAAAAATCATCGCAGAGCTCTAATATTTGGTGTGGACAATGAAATTGCATAGAAACATCGAATCCCATTGCAAAAGAATAGAAAAACAAAAAATAATTTTTGGCCTTAAATTTAGCAAAGGCTATAGCACGGTAAATTTAGCAAAGGTACGGTGAAAATTGCAATAATCGTATTTTTTGAATATTGTTCTTAAAAATCATCGCAGAGCTCTAATATTTGGTGTGGACAATGATATTGCATAGAAACATCGAATCCCATTGCAAAAGAATAGAAAAACAAAAAATAATTTTTGGCCTTAAATTTAGCAAAGGCACGGTGAAAATTGCAATAATCGTATTTTTTGAATATTCTTCTTAAAAATCATCGCAGAGCTCTAATATTTGGTGTGGACAATGATATTGCATAGAAACATCGAATCCCATTGCAAAAGAATAGAAAAACAAAAAATAATTTTTGGCCTTAAATTTAGCAAAGGCACGGTGAAAATTGCAATAATCGTATTTTTTGAATATTCTTCTTAAAAATCATCGCAGAGCTCTAATATTTGGTGTGGACAATGATATTGCATAGAAACATCGAATCCCATTGCAAAAGAATAGAAAAACCAAAAATAATTTTTGGCCTTAAATTTAGCAAAGGCTATAGCACGGTAAATTTAGCAAAGGTACGGTGAAAATTGCAATAATCGTATTTTTTGAATATTCTTCTTAAAAATCATCGCAGAGCTCTAATATTTGGTGTGGACAATGATATTGCATAGAAACATCGAATCCCATTGCAAAAGAATAGAAAAACAAAAAATAATTTTTGGCCTTAAATTTAGCAAAGGCACGGTGAAAATTGCAATAATCGTATTTTTTGAATATTCTTCTTAAAAATCATCGCAGAGCTCTAATATTTGGTGTGGACAATGATATTGCATAGAAACATCGAATCCCATTGCAAAAGAATAGAAAAACAAAAAATAATTTTTGGCCTTAAATTTAGCAAAGGCTATAGCACGGTAAATTTAGCAAAGGCACGGTGAAAATTGCAATAATCGTATTTTTTGAATATTCTTCTTAAAAATCATCGCAGAGCTCTAATATTTGGTGTGGACAATGAAATTGCATAGAAACATCGAATCCCCTTGCAAAAGAATAGAAAAACAAAAAAATAATTTTTGGCCTTAAATTTAGCAAAGGCTATAGCACGGTAAATTTAGCAAAGGCACGGTGAAAATTGCAATAATCGTATTTTTTGAATATTGTTCTTAAAAATCATCGCAGAGCTCTAATATTTGGTGTGGACAATGAAATTGCATAGAAACATCGAATCCCATTGCAAAAGAATAGAAAAACAAAAAAATAATTTTTGGCCTTAAATTTAGCAAGGGCTATAGCACGGTAAATTTAGCAAAGGCACGGTGAAAATTGCAATAATCGTATTTTTTGAATATTCTTCTTAAAAATCATCGCAGAGCTCTAATATTTGGTGTGGACAATGATATTGCATAGAAACATCGAATCCCATTGCAAAAGAATAGAAAAACAAAAAATAATTTTTGGCCTTAAATTTAGCAAAGGCTATAGCACGGTAAATTTAGCAAAGGCACGGTGAAAATTGCAATAATCGTATTTTTTGAATATTCTTCTTAAAAATCATCGCAGAGATCTAATATTTGGTGTGGACAATGAAATTGCATAGAAACATCGAATCCCATTGCAAAAGAATAGAAAAACAAAAAAATAATTTTTGGCCTTAAATTTAGCAAAGGCTATAGCACGGTAAATTTAGCAAAGGCACGGTGAAAATTGCAATAATCGTATTTTTTGAATATTCTTCTTAAAAATCATCGCAGAGCTCTAATATTTGGTGTGGACAATGAAATTGCATAGAAACATCGAATCCCATTGCAAAAGAATAGAAAAACAAAAAAATAATTTTTGGCCTTAAATTTAGCAAACGCTATAGCACGGTAAATTTAGCAAAGGCACGGTGAAAATTGCAATAATCGTATTTTTTGAATATTCTTCTTAAAAATCATCGCAGAGCTCTAATATTTGGTGTGGACAATGATATTGCATAGAAACATCGAATCCCATTGCAAAAGAATAGAAAAACAAAAAAATAATTTTTGGCCTTAAATTTAGCAAACGCTATAGCACGGTAAATTTAGCAAAGGCACGGTGAAAATTGCAATAATCGTATTTTTTGAATATTCTTCTTAAAAATCATCGCAGAGCTCTAATATTTGGTGTGGACAATGAAATTGCATAGAAACATCGAATCCCATTGCAAAAGAATAGAAAAACAAAAAATAATTTTTGGCCTTAAATTTAGCAAAGGCACGGTGAAAATTGCAATAATCGTATTTTTTGAATATTCTTCTTAAAAATCATCGCAGAGCTCTAATATTTGGTGTGGACAATGAAATTGCATAGAAACATCGAATCCCATTGCAAAAGAATAGAAAAACAAAAAATAATTTTTGGCCTTAAATTTAGCAAAGGCTATAGCACGGTAAATTTAGCAAAGGCACGGTGAAAATTGCAATAATCGTATTTTTTGAATATTCTTCTTAAAAATCATCGCAGAGCTCTAATATTTGGTGTGGACAATGATATTGCATAGAAACATCGAATCCCATTGCAAAAGAATAGAAAAACAAAAAATAATTTTTGGCCTTAAATTTAGCAAAGGCTATAGCACGGTAAATTTAGCAAAGGCACGGTAAAAATTGCAATAATCGTATTTTTTGAATATTCTTCTTAAAAATCATCGCAGAGCTCTAATATTTGGTGTGGACAATGAAATTGCATAGAAACATCGAATCCCATTGCAAAAGAATAGAAAAACAAAAAATAATTTTTGGCCTTAAATTTAGCAAAGGCTATAGCACGGTAAATTTAGCAAAGGCACGGTGAAAATTGCAATAATCGTATTTTTTGAATATTCTTCTTAAAAATCATCGCAGAGCTCTAATATTTGGTGTGGACAATGAAATTGCATAGAAACATCGAATCCCATTGCAAAAGAATAGAAAAACAAAAAATAATTTTTGGCCTTAAATTTAGCAAAGGCACGGTGAAAATTGCAATAATCGTATTTTTTGAATATTCTTCTTAAAAATCATCGCAGAGCTCTAATATTTGGTGTGGACAATGAAATTGCATAGAAACATCGAATCCCATTGCAAAAGAATAGAAAAACAAAAAAATAATTTTTGGCCTTAAATTTAGCAAAGGCTATATATAGCACGGTAAATTTAGCAAAGGCACGGTGAAAATTGCAATAATCGTATTTTTTGAATATTCTTCTTAAAAATCATCGCAGAGCTCTAATATTTGGTGTGGACAATGAAATTGCATAGAAACATCGAATCCCATTGCAAAAGAATAGAAAAACAAAAAAATAATTTTTGGCCTTAAATTTAGCAAAGGCTATATATAGCACGGTAAATTTAGCAAAGGCACGGTGAAAATTGCAATATTCGTATTTTTTGAATATTCTTCTTAAAAATCATCGCAGAGCTCTAATATATGGTGTGGACAATGAAATTGCATAGAAACATCGAATCCCATTGCAAAAGAATAGAAAAACAAAAAATAATTTTTGGCCTTAAATTTAGCAAAGGCTATAGCACGGTAAATTTAGCAAAGGCACGGTGAAAATTGCAATAATCGTATTTTTTGAATATTCTTCTTAAAAATCATCGCAGAGCTCTAATATTTGGTGTGGACAATGATATTGCATAGAAACATCGAATCCCATTGCAAAAGAATAGAAAAACAAAAAATAATTTTTGGCCTTAAATTTAGCAAAGGCTATATATAGCACGGTAAATTTAGCAAAGGCACGGTGAAAATTGCAATATTCGTATTTTTTGAATATTCTTCTTAAAAATCATCGCAGAGCTCTAATATATGGTGTGGACAATGAAATTGCATAGAAACATCGAATCCCATTGCAAAAGAATAGAAAAACAAAAAATAATTTTTGGCCTTAAATTTAGCAAAGGCTATAGCACGGTAAATTTAGCAAAGGCACGGTGAAAATTGCAATAATCGTTTTTTTTGAATATTCTTCTTAAAAATCATCGCAGAGCTCTAATATTTGGTGTGGACAATGAAATTGCATAGAAACATCGAATCCCATTGCAAAAGAATAGAAAAACAAAAAATAATTTTTGGCCTTAAATTTAGCAAAGGCTATATATAGCACGGTAAATTTAGCAAAGGCACGGTGAAAATTGCAATATTCGTATTTTTTGAATATTCTTCTTAAAAATCATCGCAGAGCTCTAATATATGGTGTGGACAATGAAATTGCATAGAAACATCGAATCCCATTGCAAAAGAATAGAAAAACAAAAAAATAATTTTTAGCCTTAAATTTAGCAAAGGCTATAGCACGGTAAATTTAGCAAAGGCACGGTGAAAATTGCAATAATCGTTTTTTTTGAATATTCTTCTTAAAAATCATCGCAGAGCTCTAATATTTGGTGTGGACAATGAAATTGCATAGAAACATCGAATCCCATTGCAAAAGAATAGAAAAACAAAAAATAATTTTTAGCCTTAAATTTAGCAAAGGCTATATATAGCACGGTAAATTTAGCAAAGGCACGGTGAAAATTGCAATAATCGTATTTTTTGAATATTCTTCTTAAAAATCATCGCAGAGCTCTAATATTTGGTGTGGACAATGAAATTGCATAGAAACATCGAATCCCATTGCAAAAGAATAGAAAAACAAAAAAATAATTTTTAGCCTTAAATTTAGCAAAGGCTATAGCACGGTAAATTTAGCAAAGGCACGGTGAAAATTGCAATAATCGTATTTTTTGAATATTCTTCTTAAAAATCATCGCAGAGCTCTAATATTTGGTGTGGACAATGAAATTGCATAGAAACATCGAATCCCATTGCAAAAGAATAGAAAAACAAAAAAATAATTTTTAGCCTTAAATTTAGCAAAGGCACGGTGAAAATTGCAATAATCGTATTTTTTGAATATTCTTCTTAAAAATCATCGCAGAGCTCTAATATTTGGTGTGGACAATGATATTGCATAGAAACATCGAATCCCATTGCAAAAGAATAGAAAAACAAAAAAATAATTTTTGGCCTTAAATTTAGCAAAGGCTATAGCACGGTAAATTTAGCAAAGGCACGGTGAAAATTGCAATAATCGTATTTTTTGAATATTCTTCTTAAAAATCATCGCAGAGCTCTAATATTTGGTGTGGACAATGAAATTGCATAGAAACATCGAATCCCATTGCAAAAGAATAGAAAAACAAAAAAATAATTTTTGGCCTTACATTTAGCAAAGGCTATAGCACGGTAAATTTAGCAAAGGCACGGTGAAAATTGCAATAATCGTATTTTTTGAATATTCTTCTTAAAAATCATCGCAGAGCTCTAATATTTGGTGTGGACAATGAAATTGCATAGAAACATCGAATCCCATTGCAAAAGAATAGAAAAACAAAAAAATAATTTTTGGCCTTAAATTTAGCAAAGGCTATAGCACGGTAAATTTAGCAAAGGCACGGTGAAAATTGCAATAATCGTATTTTTTGAATATTCTTCTTAAAAATCATCGCAGAGCTCTAATATTTGGTGTGTACAATGATATTGCATAGAAACATCGAATCCCATTGCAAAAGAATAGAAAAACAAAAAAATTATTTTTGGCCTTAAATTTAGCAAAGGCTATAGCACGGTAAATTTAGCAAAGGCACGGTGAAAATTGCAATAATCGTATTTTTTGAATATTCTTCTTAAAAATCATCGCAGAGCTCTAATATTTGGTGTGGACAATGAAATTGCATAGAAACATCGAATCCCATTGCAAAAGAATAGAAAAACAAAAAAATAATTTTTGGCCTTAAATTTAGCAAAGGCTATAGCACGGTAAATTTAGCAAAGGCACGGTGAAAATTGCAATAATCGTATTTTTTGAATATTCTTCTTAAAAATCATCGCAGAGCTCTAATATTTGGTGTGGACAATGATATTGCATAGAAACATCGAATCCCATTGCAAAAGAATAGAAAAACAAAAAAATAATTTTTGGCCTTAAATTTAGCAAAGGCTATAGCACGGTAAATTTAGCAAAGGCACGGTGAAAATTGCAATAATCGTATTTTTTGAATATTCTTCTTAAAAATCATCGCAGAGCTCTAATATTTGGTGTGGACAATGATATTGCATAGAAACATCGAATCCCATTGCAATAGAATAGAAAAATAAAAAATAATTTTTGGCCTTAAATTTAGCAAAGGCACGGTAAATTTAGCAAAGGCACGGTGAAAATTGCAATAATCGTATTTTTTGAATATTCTTCTTAAAAATCATCGCAGAGCTCTAATATTTGGTGTGGACAATGATATTGCATAGAAACATCGAATCCCATTGCAAAAGAATAGAAAAACAAAAAAAATAATTTTTGGCCTTAAATTTAGCAAAGGCTATATATAGCACGGTAAATTTAGCAAAGGCATGGTGAAAATTGCAATAATCGTATTTTTTGAATATTCTTCTTAAAAATCATCGCAGAGCTCTAATATTTGGTGTGGACAATGATATTGCATAGAAACATCGAATCCCATTGCAAAAGAATAGAAAAACAAAAAAATAATTTTTGGCCTTAAATTTAGCAAAGGCTATAGCACGGTAAATTTAGCAAAGGCACGGTGAAAATTGCAATAATCGTATTTTTTGAATATTCTTCTTAAAAATCATCGCAGAGCTCTAATATTTGGTGTGGATAATGATATTGCATAGAAACATCGAATCCCATTGCAAAAGAATAGAAAAACAAAAAAATAATTTTTGGCCTTAAATTTAGCAAAGGCTATAGCACGGTAAATTTAGCAAAGGCACGGTGAAAATTGCAATAATCGTATTTTTTGAATATTCTTCTTAAAAATCATCGCAGAGCTCTAATATTTGGTGTGGATAATGATATTGCATAGAAACATCGAATCCCATTGCAAAAGAATAGAAAAACAAAAAAATAATTTTTGGCCTTAAATTTAGCAAAGGCTATATATAGCACGGTAAATTTAGCAAAGGCACGGTGAAAATTGCAATAATCGTATATTTTGAATATTCTTCTTAAAAATCATCGCAGAGCTCTAATATTTGGTGTGGATAATGAAATTGCATTGAAACATCGAATCCCATTGCAAAAGAATAGAAAAACAAAAAATAATTTTTGGCCTTAAATTTAGCAAAGGCTATAGCACGGTAAATTTAGCAAAGGCACGGTGAAAATTGCAATAATCGTATTTTTTGAATATTCTTCTTAAAAATCATCGCAGAGCTCTAATATTTGGTGTGGATAATGATATTGCATAGAAACATCGAATCCCATTGCAAAAGAATAGAAAAACAAAAAAATAATTTTTGGCCTTAAATTTAGCAAAGGCTATAGCACGGTAAATTTAGCAAAGGCACGGTGAAAATTGCAATAATCGTATTTTTTGAATATTCTTCTTAAAAATCATCGCAGAGCTCTAATATTTGGTGTGGACAATGAAATTGCATTGAAACATCGAATCCCATTGCAAAAGAATAGAAAAACAAAAAAATAATTTTTGGCCTTAAATTTAGCAAAGGCTATATATAGCACGGTAAATTTAGCAAAGGCACGGTGAAAATTGCAATAATCGTATTTTTTGAATATTCTTCTTAAAAATCATCGCAGAGCTCTAATATTTGGTGTGGACAATGAAATTGCATTGAAACATCGAATCCCATTGCAAAAGAATAGAAAAACAAAAAAATAATTTTTGGCCTTAAATTTAGCAAAGGCACGGTGAAAATTGCAATAATCGTATTTTTTGAATATTCTTCTTAAAAATCATCGCAGAGCTCTAATATTTGGTGTGGACAATGAAATTGCATTGAAACATCGAATCCCATTGCAAAAGAATAGAAAAACAAAAAAATAATTTTTGGCCTTAAATTTAGCAAAGGCTATAGCACGGTAAATTTAGCAAAGGCACGGTGAAAATTGCAATAATCGTATTTTGTGAATATTCTTCTTAAAAATCATCGCAGAGCTCTAATATTTGGTGTGGACAATGATATTGCATAGAAACATCGAATCCCATTGCAAAAGAATAGAAAAACAAAAAAATAATTTTTGGCCTTAAATTTAGCAAAGGCTATATATAGCACGGTAAATTTAGCAAAGGCACGGTGAAAATTGCAATAATCGTATTTTTTGAATATTCTTCTTAAAAATCATCGCAGAGCTCTAATATTTGGTGTGGACAATGAAATTGCATTGAAACATCGAATCCCATTGCAAAAGAATAGAAAAACAAAAAAATAATTTTTGGCCTTAAATTTAGCAAAGGCTATAGCACGTTAAATTTAGCAAAGGCACGTTGAAAATTGCCAAAAATTCCAATAATCGTATATTTTGAATATTCTTCTTAAAAATCATCGCAGAGCTCTAATATTTGGTGTGGACAATGATATTGCATAGAAACATCGAATCCCATTGCAAAAGAATAGAAAAACAAAAAAATAATTTTTGGCCTTAAATTTAGCAAAGGCTATAGCACGTTAAATTTAGCAAAGGCACGTTGAAAATTGCCAAAAATTCCAATAATCGTATATTTTGAATATTCTTCTTAAAAATCATCGCAGAGCTCTAATATTTGGTGTGGACAATGATATTGCATAGAAACATCGAATCCCATTGCAAAAGAATAGAAAAACAAAAAAATAATTTTTGGCCTTAAATTTAGCAAAGGCTATATATAGCACGGTAAATTTAGCAAAGGCACGGTGAAAATTGCAATAATCGTATTTTTTGAATATTCTTCTTAAAAATCATCGCAGAGCTCTAATATTTGGTGTGGACAATGAAATTGCATTGAAACATCGAATCCCATTGCAAAAGAATAGAAAAACAAAAAAATAATTTTTGGCCTTAAATTTAGCAAAGGCTATATATAGCACGGTAAATTTAGCAAAGGCACGGTGAAAATTGCAATAATCGTATTTTTTGAATATTCTTCTTAAAAATCATCGCAGAGCTCTAATATTTGGTGTGGACAATGAAATTGCATTGAAACATCGAATCCCATTGCAAAAGAATAGAAAAACAAAAAAATAATTTTTGGCCTTAAATTTAGCAAAGGCTATATATAGCACGGTAAATTTAGCAAAGGCACGTTGAAAATTGCCAAAAATTCCAATAATCGTATATTTTGAATATTCTTCTTAAAAATCATCGCAGAGCTCTAATATTTGGTGTGGACAATGATATTGCATAGAAACATCGAATCCCATTGCAAAAGAATAGAAAAACAAAAAAATAATTTTTGGCCTTAAATTTAGCAAAGGCTATATATAGCACGGTAAATTTAGCAAAGGCACGGTGAAAATTGCAATAATCGTATTTTTTGAATATTCTTCTTAAAAATCATCGCAGAGCTCTAATATTTGGTGTGGACAATGATATTGCATAGAAACATCGAATCCCATTGCAAAAGAATAGAAAAACAAAAAAATAATTTTTGGCCTTAAATTTAGCAAAGGCTATAGCACGGTAAATTTAGCAAAGGCACGGTGAAAATTGCAATAATCGTATTTTGTGAATATTCTTCTTAAAAATCATCGCAGAGCTCTAATATTTGGTGTGGACAATGATATTGCATAGAAACATCGAATCCCATTGCAAAAGAATAGAAAAACAAAAAAATAATTTTTGGCCTTAAATTTAGCAAAGGCTATAATAGCACGGTAAATTTAGCAAAGGCACGGTGAAAATTGCAATAATCGTATTTTTTGAATATTCTTCTTAAAAATCATCGCAGAGCTCTAATATTTGGTGTGGACAATGATATTGCATAGAAACATCGAATCCCATTGCAAAAGAATAGAAAAACAAAAAAATAATTTTTGGCCTTAAATTTAGCAAAGGCTATATATAGCACGGTAAATTTAGCAAAGGCACGGTGAAAATTGCAATAATCGTATTTTGTGAATATTCTTCTTAAAAATCATCGCAGAGCTCTAATATTTGGTGTGGACAATGAAATTGCATAGAAACATCGAATCCCATTGCAAAAGAATAGAAAAACAAAAAAATAATTTTTGGCCTTAAATTTAGCAAAGGCTATAGCACGGTAAATTTAGCAAAGGCACGGTGAAAATTGCAATAATCGTATTTTTTGAATATTCTTCTTAAAAATCATCGCAGAGCTCTAATATTTGGTGTGGACAATGTTATTGCATAGAAACAACGAATCCCATTGCAAAAGAATAGAAAAACAAAAAAATAATTTTTGGCCTTAAATTTAGCAAAGGCTATAGCACGGTAAATTTAGCAAAGGCACGGTGAAAATTGCAATAATCGTATTTTGTGAATATTCTTCTTAAAAATCATCGCAGAGCTCTAATATTTGCATAGAAACATCGAATCCCATTGCAAAAGAATAGAAAAACAAAAAAATAATTTTTGGCCTTAAATTTAGCAAAGGCTATAGCACGGTAAATTTAGCAAAGGCACGGTGAAAATGGCAATAATCGTATTTTTTGAATATTCTTCTTAAAAATCATCGCAGAGCTCTAATATTTGGTGTGGACAATGTTATTGCATAGAAACATCGAATCTAATTGCAAAAGAATAGAAAAACAAAAAAATAATTTTTGGCCTTAAATTTAGCAAAGGCTATATATAGCACGGTAAATTTAGCAAAGGCACGGTGAAAATTGCAATAATCGTATTTTTTGAATATTCTTCTTAAAAATCATCGCAGAGCTCTAATATTTGGTGTGGACAATGAAATTGCATAGAAACATCGAATCCCATTGCAAAAGAATAGAAAAACAAAAAAATAATTTTTGGCCTTAAATTTAGCAAAGGCTATATATAGCACGGTAAATTTAGCAAAGGCACGGTGAAAATTGCAATAATCGTATTTTTTGAATATTCTTCTTAAAAATCATCGCAGAGCTCTAATATTTGGTGTGGATAATGATATTGCATAGAAACATCGAATCCCATTGCAAAAGAATAGAAAAACAAAAAATAATTTTTGGCCTTAAATTTAGCAAAGGCTATAGCACGGTAAATTTAGCAAAGGCACGGTGAAAATTGCAATAATCGTATTTTTTGAATATTCTTCTTAAAAATCATCGCAGAGCTCTAATATTTGGTGTGGATAATGATATTGCATAGAAACATCGAATCCCATTGCAAAAGAGTAGAAAAACAAAAAAATAATTTTTGGCCTTAAATTTAGCAAAGGCTATATATAGCACGGTAAATTTAGCAAAGGCACGGTGAAAATTGCAATAATCGTATTTTTTGAATATTCTTCTTAAAAATCATCGCAGAGCTCTAATATTTGGTGTGGATAATGATATTGCATAGAAACATCGAATCCCATTGCAAAAGAATAGAAAAACAAAAAATAATTTTTGGCCTTAAATTTAGCAAAGGCTATAGCACGGTAAATTTAGCAAAGGCACGGTGAAAATTGCAATAATCGTATTTTTTGAATATTCTTCTTAAAAATCATCGCAGAGCTCTAATATTTGGTGTGGATAATGATATTGCATAGAAACATCGAATCCCATTGCAAAAGAGTAGAAAAACAAAAAAATAATTTTTGGCCTTAAATTTAGCAAAGGCTATATATAGCACGGTAAATTTAGCAAAGGCACGGTGAAAATTGCAATAATCGTATTTTTTGAATATTCTTCTTAAAAATCATCGCAGAGCTCTAATATTTGGTGTGGATAATGATATTGCATAGAAACATCGAATCCCATTGCAAAAGAATAGAAAAACAAAAAATAATTTTTGGCCTTAAATTTAGCAAAGGCTATAGCACGGTAAATTTAGCAAAGGCACGGTGAAAATTGCAATAATCGTATTTTTTGAATATTCTTCTTAAAAATCATCGCAGAGCTCTAATATTTGGTGTGGATAATGATATTGCATAGAAACATCGAATCCCATTGCAAAAGAGTAGAAAAACAAAAAAATAATTTTTGGCCTTAAATTTAGCAAAGGCTATATATAGCACGGTAAATTTAGCAAAGGCACGGTGAAAATTGCAATAATCGTATTTTTTGAATATTCTTCTTAAAAATCATCGCAGAGCTCTAATATTTGGTGTGGATAATGATATTGCATAGAAACATCGAATCCCATTGCAAAAGAATAGAAAAACAAAAAATAATTTTTGGCCTTAAATTTAGCAAAGGCTATAGCACGGTAAATTTAGCAAAGGCACGGTGAAAATTGCAATAATCGTATTTTTTGAATATTCTTCTTAAAAATCATCGCAGAGCTCTAATATTTGGTGTGGACAATGTTATTGCATAGAAACATCGAATCCCATTGCAAAAGAATAGAAAAACAAAAAAATAATTTTTGGCCTTAAATTTAGCAAAGGCTATATATAGCACGGTAAATTTAGCAAAGGCACGGTGAAAATTGCAATAATCGTATTTTTTGAATATTCTTCTTAAAAATCATCGCAGAGCTCTAATATTTGGTGTGGACAATGAAATTGCATAGAAACATCGAATCCCATTGCAAAAGAATAGAAAAACAAAAAAATAATTTTTGGCCTTAAATTTAGCAAAGGCTATATATAGCACGGTAAATTTAGCAAAGGCACGGTGAAAATTGCAATAATCGTATTTTTTGAATATTCTTCTTAAAAATCATCGCAGAGCTCTAATATTTGGTGTGGATAATGATATTGCATAGAAACATCGAATCCCATTGCAAAAGAATAGAAAAACAAAAAATAATTTTTGGCCTTAAATTTAGCAAAGGCTATAGCACGGTAAATTTAGCAAAGGCACGGTGAAAATTGCAATAATCGTATTTTTTGAATATTCTTCTTAAAAATCATCGCAGAGCTCTAATATTTGGTGTGGATAATGATATTGCATAGAAACATCGAATCCCATTGCAAAAGAGTAGAAAAACAAAAAAATAATTTTTGGCCTTAAATTTAGCAAAGGCTATATATAGCACGGTAAATTTAGCAAAGGCACGGTGAAAATTGCAATAATCGTATTTTTTGAATATTCTTCTTAAAAATCATCGCAGAGCTCTAATATTTGGTGTGGATAATGATATTGCATAGAAACATCGAATCCCATTGCAAAAGAATAGAAAAACAAAAAATAATTTTTGGCCTTAAATTTAGCAAAGGCTATAGCACGGTAAATTTAGCAAAGGCACGGTGAAAATTGCAATAATCGTATTTTTTGAATATTCTTCTTAAAAATCATCGCAGAGCTCTAATATTTGGTGTGGATAATGATATTGCATAGAAACATCGAATCCCATTGCAAAAGAGTAGAAAAACAAAAAAATAATTTTTGGCCTTAAATTTAGCAAAGGCTATATATAGCACGGTAAATTTAGCAAAGGCACGGTGAAAATTGCAATAATCGTATTTTTTGAATATTCTTCTTAAAAATCATCGCAGAGCTCTAATATTTGGTGTGGATAATGATATTGCATAGAAACATCGAATCCCATTGCAAAAGAATAGAAAAACAAAAAATAATTTTTGGCCTTAAATTTAGCAAAGGCTATAGCACGGTAAATTTAGCAAAGGCACGGTGAAAATTGCAATAATCGTATTTTTTGAATATTCTTCTTAAAAATCATCGCAGAGCTCTAATATTTGGTGTGGATAATGATATTGCATAGAAACATCGAATCCCATTGCAAAAGAATAGAAAAACAAAAAAATAATTTTTGGCCTTAAATTTAGCAAAGGCTATAGCACGGTAAATTTAGCAAAGGCACGGTGAAAATTGCAATAATCGTATTTTTTGAATATTCTTCTTAAAAATCATCGCAGAGCTCTAATATTTGGTGTGGACAATGAAATTGCATTGAAACATCGAATCCCATTGCAAAAGAATAGAAAAACAAAAAAATAATTTTTGGCCTTAAATTTAGCAAAGGCTATATATAGCACGGTAAATTTAGCAAAGGCACGGTGAAAATTGCAATAATCGTATTTTTTGAATATTCTTCTTAAAAATCATCGCAGAGCTCTAATATTTGGTGTGGACAATGAAATTGCATTGAAACATCGAATCCCATTGCAAAAGAATAGAAAAACAAAAAAATAATTTTTGGCCTTAAATTTAGCAAAGGCTATATATAGCACGGTAAATTTAGCAAAGGCACGTTGAAAATTGCCAAAAATTCCAATAATCGTATATTTTGAATATTCTTCTTAAAAATCATCGCAGAGCTCTAATATTTGGTGTGGACAATGATATTGCATAGAAACATCGAATCCCATTGCAAAAGAAAAGAAAAACAAAAAAATAATTTTTGGCCTTAAATTTAGCAAAGGCTATAATAGCACGGTAAATTTAGCAAAGGCACGGTGAAAATTGCAATAATCGTATTTTGTGAATATTCTTCTTAAAAATCATCGCAGAGCTCTAATATTTGGTGTGGACAATGAAATTGCATAGAAACATCGAATCCCATTGCAAAAGAATAGAAAAACAAAAAAATAATTTTTGGCCTTAAATTTAGCAAAGGCTATAGCACGGTAAATTTAGCAAAGGCACGGTGAAAATTGCAATAATCGTATTTTTTGAATATTCTTCTTAAAAATCATCGCAGAGCTCTAATATTTGGTGTGGACAATGTTATTGCATAGAAACATCGAATCCCATTGCAAAAGAATAGAAAAACAAAAAAATAATTTTTGGCCTTAAATTTAGCAAAGGCTATAGCACGGTAAATTTAGCAAAGGCACGGTGAAAATTGCAATAATCGTATTTTTTGAATATTCTTCTTAAAAATCATCGCAGAGCTCTAATATTTGGTGTGGACAATGAAATTGCATTGAAACATCGAATCCCATTGCAAAAGAATAGAAAAACAAAAAAATAATTTTTGGCCTTAAATTTAGCAAAGGCTATATATAGCACGGTAAATTTAGCAAAGGCACGGTGAAAATTGCAATAATCGTATTTTTTGAATATTCTTCTTAAAAATCATCGCAGAGCTCTAATATTTGGTGTGGACAATGTTATTGCATAGAAACATCGAATCCCATTGCAAAAGAATAGAAAAACAAAAAAATAATTTTTGGCCTTAAATTTAGCAAAGGCTATAGCACGGTAAATTTAGCAAAGGCACGGTGAAAATTGCAATAATCGTATTTTTTGAATATTCTTCTTAAAAATCATCGCAGAGCTCTAATATTTGGTGTGGACAATGAAATTGCATTGAAACATCGAATCCCATTGCAAAAGAATAGAAAAACAAAAAAATAATTTTTGGCCTTAAATTTAGCAAAGGCTATATATAGCACGGTAAATTTAGCAAAGGCACGGTGAAAATTGCAATAATCGTATTTTTTGAATATTCTTCTTAAAAATCATCGCAGAGCTCTAATATTTGGTGTGGACAATGAAATTGCATAGAAACATCGAATCCCATTGCAAAAGAATAGAAAAACAAAAAAATAATTTTTGGCCTTAAATTTAGCAAAGGCTATAGCACGGTAAATTTAGCAAAGGCACGGTGAAAATTGCAATAATCGTATTTTGTGAATATTCTTCTTAAAAATCATCGCAGAGCTCTAATATTTGGTGTGGACAATGTTATTGCATAGAAACATCGAATCCCATTGCAAAAGAATAGAAAAACAAAAAAATAATTTTTGGCCTTAAATTTAGCAAAGGCTATAGCACGGTAAATTTAGCAAAGGCACGGTGAAAATTGCAATAATCGTATTTTTTGAATATTCTTCTTAAAAATCATCGCAGAGCTCTAATATTTGGTGTGGACAATGAAATTGCATTGAAACATCGAATCCCATTGCAAAAGAATAGAAAAACAAAAAAATAATTTTTGGCCTTAAATTTAGCAAAGGCTATATATAGCACGGTAAATTTAGCAAAGGCACGGTGAAAATTGCAATAATCGTATTTTTTGAATATTCTTCTTAAAAATCATCGCAGAGCTCTAATATTTGGTGTGGACAATGAAATTGCATTGAAACATCGAATCCCATTGCAAAAGAATAGAAAAACAAAAAAATAATTTTTGGCCTTAAATTTAGCAAAGGCTATATATAGCACGGTAAATTTAGCAAAGGCACGGTGAAAATTGCAATAATCGTATTTTTTGAATATTCTTCTTAAAAATCATCGCAGAGCTCTAATATTTGGTGTGGACAATGAAATTGCATTGAAACATCGAATCCCATTGCAAAAGAATAGAAAAACAAAAAAATAATTTTTGGCCTTAAATTTAGCAAAGGCTATAGCACGGTAAATTTAGCAAAGGCACGGTGAAAATTGCAATAATCGTATTTTGTGAATATTCTTCTTAAAAATCATCGCAGAGCTCTAATATTTGGTGTGGACAATGAAATTGCATTGAAACATCGAATCCCATTGCAAAAGAATAGAAAAACAAAAAAATAATTTTTGGCCTTAAATTTAGCAAAGGCTATATATAGCACGGTAAATTTAGCAAAGGCACGGTGAAAATTGCAATAATCGTATTTTTTGAATATTCTTCTTAAAAATCATCGCAGAGCTCTAATATTTGGTGTGGACAATGAAATTGCATTGAAACATCGAATCCCATTGCAAAAGAATAGAAAAACAAAAAAATAATTTTTGGCCTTAAATTTAGCAAAGGCTATATATAGCACGGTAAATTTAGCAAAGGCACGTTGAAAATTGCCAAAAATTCCAATAATCGTATATTTTGAATATTCTTCTTAAAAATCATCGCAGAGCTCTAATATTTGGTGTGGACAATGATATTGCATAGAAACATCGAATCCCATTGCAAAAGAAAAGAAAAACAAAAAAATAATTTTTGGCCTTAAATTTAGCAAAGGCTATAATAGCACGGTAAATTTAGCAAAGGCACGGTGAAAATTGCAATAATCGTATTTTGTGAATATTCTTCTTAAAAATCATCGCAGAGCTCTAATATTTGGTGTGGACAATGAAATTGCATAGAAACATCGAATCCCATTGCAAAAGAATAGAAAAACAAAAAAATAATTTTTGGCCTTAAATTTAGCAAAGGCTATAGCACGGTAAATTTAGCAAAGGCACGGTGAAAATTGCAATAATCGTATTTTTTGAATATTCTTCTTAAAAATCATCGCAGAGCTCTAATATTTGGTGTGGACAATGTTATTGCATAGAAACATCGAATCCCATTGCAAAAGAATAGAAAAACAAAAAAATAATTTTTGGCCTTAAATTTAGCAAAGGCTATAGCACGGTAAATTTAGCAAAGGCACGGTGAAAATTGCAATAATCGTATTTTTTGAATATTCTTCTTAAAAATCATCGCAGAGCTCTAATATTTGGTGTGGACAATGTTATTGCATAGAAACATCGAATCCCATTGCAAAAGAATAGAAAAACAAAAAAATAATTTTTGGCCTTAAATTTAGCAAAGGCTATAGCACGGTAAATTTAGCAAAGGCACGGTGAAAATTGCAATAATCGTATTTTTTGAATATTCTTCTTAAAAATCATCGCAGAGCTCTAATATTTGGTGTGGACAATGTTATTGCATAGAAACATCGAATCCCATTGCAAAAGAATAGAAAAACAAAAAAATAATTTTTGGCCTTAAATTTAGCAAAGGCTATAGCACGGTAAATTTAGCAAAGGCACGGTGAAAATTGCAATAATCGTATTTTGTGAATATTCTTCTTAAAAGTCATCGCAGAGCTCTAATATTTGCATAGAAACATCGAATCCCATTGCAAAAGAATAGAAAAACAAAAAAATAATTTTTGGCCTTAAATTTAGCAAAGGCTATATATAGCACGGTAAATTTAGCAAAGGCACGGTGAAAATTGCAATAATCGTATTTTTTGAATATTCTTCTTAAAAATCATCGCAGAGCTCTAATATTTGGTGTGGACAATGATATTGCATAGAAACATCGAATCCCATTGCAAAAGAATAGAAAAACAAAAAAATTATTTTTGGCCTTAAATTTAGCAAAGGCTATAATAGCACGGTAAATTTAGCAAAGGCACGGTGAAAATTGCAATAATCGTATTTTTTGAATATTCTTCTTAAAAATCATCGCAGAGCTCTAATATTTGGTGTGGACAATGATATTGCATAGAAACATCGAATCCCATTGCAAAAGAATAGAAAAACAAAAAAATAATTTTTGGCCTTAAATTTAGCAAAGGCTATAGCACGGTAAATTTAGCAAAGGCACGGTGAAAATTGCAATAATCGTATTTTTTGAATATTCTTCTTAAAAATCATCGCAGAGCTCTAATATTTGGTGTGGACAATGATATTGCATAGAAACATCGAATCCCATTGCAAAAGAATAGAAAAACAAAAAAATAATTTTTGGCCTTAAATTTAGCAAAGGCTATAATAGCACGGTAAATTTAGCAAAGGCACGGTGAAAATTGCAATAATCGTATTTTTTGAATATTCTTCTTAAAAATCATCGCAGAGCTCTAATATTTGGTGTGGACAATGATATTGCATAGAAACATCGAATCCCATTGCAAAAGAATAGAAAAACAAAAAAATAATTTTTGGCCTTAAATTTAGCAAAGGCTATAATAGCACGGTAAATTTAGCAAAGGCACGGTGAAAATTGCAATAATCGTATTTTTTGAATATTCTTCTTAAAAATCATCGCAGAGCTCTAATATTTGGTGTGGACAATGATATTGCATAGAAACATCGAATCCCATTGCAAAAGAATAGAAAAACAAAAAAATAATTTTTGGCCTTAAATTTAGCAAAGGCTATAGCACGGTAAATTTAGCAAAGGCACGGTGAAAATTGCAATAATCGTATTTTTTGAATATTCTTCTTAAAAATCATCGCAGAGCTCTAATATTTGGTGTGGACAATGATATTGCATAGAAACATCGAATCCCATTGCAAAAGAATAGAAAAACAAAAAAATAATTTTTGGCCTTAAATTTAGCAAAGGCTATAATAGCACGGTAAATTTAGCAAAGGCACGGTGAAAATTGCAATAATCGTATTTTTTGAATATTCTTCTTAAAAATCATCGCAGAGCTCTAATATTTGGTGTGGACAATGTTATTGCATAGAAACATCGAATCCCATTGCAAAAGAATAGAAAAACAAAAAAATTATTTTTGGCCTTAAATTTAGCAAAGGCTATAGCACGGTAAATTTAGCAAAGGCACGGTGAAAATTGCAATAATCGTATTTTTTGAATATTCTTCTTAAAAATCATCGCAGAGCTCTAATATTTGGTGTGGACAATGATATTGCATAGAAACATCGAATCCCATTGCAAAAGAATAGAAAAACAAAAAAATAATTTTTGGCCTTAAATTTAGCAAAGGCTATAATAGCACGGTAAATTTAGCAAAGGCACGGTGAAAATTGCAATAATCGTATTTTTTGAATATTCTTCTTAAAAATCATCGCAGAGCTCTAATATTTGGTGTGGACAATGTTATTGCATAGAAACATCGAATCCCATTGCAAAAGAATAGAAAAACAAAAAAATAATTTTTGGCCTTAAATTTAGCAAAGGCTATAGCACGGTAAATTTAGCAAAGGCACGGTGAAAATTGCAATAATCGTATTTTTTGAATATTCTTCTTAAAAATCATCGCAGAGCTCTAATATTTGGTGTGGACAATGATATTGCATAGAAACATCGAATCCCATTGCAAAAGAATAGAAAAACAAAAAAATAATTTTTGGCCTTAAATTTAGCAAAGGCTATAATAGCACGGTAAATTTAGCAAAGGCACGGTGAAAATTGCAATAATCGTATTTTTTGAATATTCTTCTTAAAAATCATCGCAGAGCTCTAATATTTGGTGTGGACAATGTTATTGCATAGAAACATCGAATCCCATTGCAAAAGAATAGAAAAACAAAAAAATTATTTTTGGCCTTAAATTTAGCAAAGGCTATAGCACGGTAAATTTAGCAAAGGCACGGTGAAAATTGCAATAATCGTATTTTTTGAATATTCTTCTTAAAAATCATCGCAGAGCTCTAATATTTGGTGTGGACAATGATATTGCATAGAAACATCGAATCCCATTGCAAAAGAATAGAAAAACAAAAAAATAATTTTTGGCCTTAAATTTAGCAAAGGCTATAATAGCACGGTAAATTTAGCAAAGGCACGGTGAAAATTGCAATAATCGTATTTTTTGAATATTCTTCTTAAAAATCATCGCAGAGCTCTAATATTTGGTGTGGACAATGTTATTGCATAGAAACATCGAATCCCATTGCAAAAGAATAGAAAAACAAAAAAATTATTTTTGGCCTTAAATTTAGCAAAGGCTATAGCACGGTAAATTTAGCAAAGGCACGGTGAAAATTGCAATAATCGTATTTTTTGAATATTCTTCTTAAAAATCATCGCAGAGCTCTAATATTTGGTGTGGACAATGATATTGCATAGAAACAACGAATCCCATTGCAAAAGAATAGAAAAACAAAAAAATAATTTTTGGCCTTAAATTTAGCAAAGGCTATAATAGCACGGTAAATTTAGCAAAGGCACGGTGAAAATTGCAATAATCGTATTTTTTGAATATTCTTCTTAAAAATCATCGCAGAGCTCTAATATTTGGTGTGGACAATGATATTGCATAGAAACATCGAATCCCATTGCAAAAGAATAGAAAAACAAAAAAATAATTTTTGGCCTTAAATTTAGCAAAGGCTATAGCACGGTAAATTTAGCAAAGGCACGGTGAAAATTGCAATAATCGTATTTTTTGAATATTCTTCTTAAAAATCATCGCAGAGCTCTAATATTTGGTGTGGACAATGATATTGCATAGAAACATCGAATCCCATTGCAAAAGAATAGAAAAACAAAAAAATAATTTTTGGCCTTAAATTTAGCAAAGGCTATAATAGCACGGTAAATTTAGCAAAGGCACGGTGAAAATTGCAATAATCGTATTTTTTGAATATTCTTCTTAAAAATCATCGCAGAGCTCTAATATTTGGTGTGGACAATGTTATTGCATAGAAACATCGAATCCCATTGCAAAAGAATAGAAAAACAAAAAAATTATTTTTGGCCTTAAATTTAGCAAAGGCTATAATAGCACGGTAAATTTAGCAAAGGCACGGTGAAAATTGCAATAATCGTATTTTTTGAATATTCTTCTTAAAAATCATCGCAGAGCTCTAATATTTGGTGTGGACAATGTTATTGCATAGAAACATCGAATCCCATTGCAAAAGAATAGAAAAACAAAAAAATAATTTTTGGCCTTAAATTTAGCAAAGGCTATATATAGCACGGTAAATTTAGCAAAGGCACGGTGAAAATTGCAATAATCGTATTTTTTGAATATTCTTCTTAAAAATCATCGCAGAGCTCTAATATTTGGTGTGGACAATGAAATTGCATAGAAACATCGAATCCCATTGCAAAAGAATAGAAAAACAAAAAAATAATTTTTGGCCTTAAATTTAGCAAAGGCTATATATAGCACGGTAAATTTAGCAAAGGCACGGTGAAAATTGCAATAATCGTATTTTTTGAATATTCTTCTTAAAAATCATCGCAGAGCTCTAATATTTGGTGTGGACAATGTTATTGCATAGAAACATCGAATCCCATTGCAAAAGAATAGAAAAACAAAAAAATAATTTTTGGCCTTAAATTTAGCAAAGGCTATAGCACGGTAAATTTAGCAAAGGCACGGTGAAAATTGCAATAATCGTATTTTTTGAATATTCTTCTTAAAAATCATCGCAGAGCTCTAATATTTGGTGTGGACAATGAAATTGCATAGAAACATCGAATCCCATTGCAAAAGAATAGAAAAACAAAAAAATAATTTTTGGCCTTAAATTTAGCAAAGGCTATAATAGCACGGTAAATTTAGCAAAGGCACGGTGAAAATTGCAATAATCGTATTTTGTGAATATTCTTCTTAAAAATCATCGCAGGGCTCTAATATTTGGTGTGGACAATGAAATTGCATAGAAACATCGAATCCCATTGCAAAAGAATAGAAAAACAAAAAAGTAATTTTTGGCCTTAAATTTAGCAAAGGCTATAGCACGGTAAATTTAGCAAAGGCACGGTGAAAATTGCAATAATCGTATTTTTTGAATATTCTTCTTAAAAATCATCGCAGAGCTCTAATATTTGGTGTGGACAATGAAATTGCATAGAAACATCGAATCCCATTGCAAAAGAATAGAAAAACAAAAAAATAATTTTTGGCCTTAAATTTAGCAAAGGCTATAGCACGGTAAATTTAGCAAAGGCACGGTGAAAATTGCAATAATCGTATTTTTTGAATATTCTTCTTAAAAATCATCGCAGAGCTCTAATATTTGGTGTGGACAATGTTATTGCATAGAAACATCGAATCCCATTGCAAAAGAATAGAAAAACAAAAAAATAATTTTTGGCCTTAAATTTAGCAAAGGCTATAGCACGGTAAATTTAGCAAAGGCACGGTGAAAATTGCAATAATCGTATTTTTTGAATATTCTTCTTAAAAATCATCGCAGAGCTCTAATATTTGGTGTGGACAATGAAATTGCATAGAAACATCGAATCCCATTGCAAAAGAATAGAAAAACAAAAAAATAATTTTTGGCCTTAAATTTAGCAAAGGCTATAGCACGGTAAATTTAGCAAAGGCACGGTGAAAATTGCCAAAAATTCCAATAATCGTATTTTTTAAATATTCTTCTTAAAAATCATCGCAGAGCTCTAATATTTGGTGTGGACAATGAAATTGCATAGAAACATCGAATCCCATTGCAAAAGAATAGAAAAACGAAAAATAATTTTTGGCCTTAAATTTAGCAAAGGCTATATATAGCACGGTAAATTTAGCAAAGGCACGGTGAAAATTGCCAAAAATTCCAATAATCGTATTTTTTAAATATTCTTCTTAAAAATCATCGCAGAGCTCTAATATTTGGTGTGGACAATGAAATTGCATAGAAACATCGAATCCCATTGCAAAAGAATAGAAAAACAAAAAAATAATTTTTGGCCTTAAATTTAGCAAAGGCACGGTGAAAATTCCAATAATCGTATTTTTTGAATATTCTTCTTAAAAATCATCGCAGAGCTCTAATATTTGGTGTGGACAATGAAATTGCATAGAAACATCGAATCCCATTGCAAAAGAATAGAAAAACAAAAAAATAATTTTTAGCTTTAAATTTAGCAAAGGCACGGTGAAAATTGCAATAATCGTATTTTTTGAATATTCTTCTTAAAAATCATCGCAGAGCTCTAATATTTGGTGTGGACAATGAAATTGCATAGAAACATCGAATCCCATTGCAAAAGAATAGAAAAACAAAAAAATAATTTTTGGCCTTAAATTTAGCAAACGCTATAGCACGGTAAATTTAGCAAAGGCACGGTGAAAATTGCAATAATCGTATTTTTTGAATATTCTTCTTAAAAATCATCGCAGAGCACTAATATTTGGTGTGGACAATGAAATTGCATAGAAACATCGAATCCCATTGCAAAAGAATAGAAAAACAAAAAAATAATTTTTGGCCTTAAATTTAGCAAAGGCTATATATAGCACGGTAAATTTAGCAAAGGCACGGTGAAAATTGCAATAATCGTATTTTTTGAATATTCTTCTTAAAAATCATCGCAGAGCTCTAATATTTGGTGTGGACAATGTTATTGCATAGAAACATCGAATCCCATTGCAAAAGAATAGAAAAACAAAAAAATAATTTTTGGCCTTAAATTTAGCAAAGGCTATAGCACGGTAAATTTAGCAAAGGCACGGTGAAAATTGCAATAATCGTATTTTTTGAATATTCTTCTTAAAAATCATCGCAGAGCTCTAATATTTGGTGTGGACAATGATATTGCATAGAAACATCGAATCCCATTGCAAAAGAATAGAAAAACAAAAAAATAATTTTTGGCCTTAAATTTAGCAAAGGCTATAATAGCACGGTAAATTTAGCAAAGGCACGGTGAAAATTGCAATAATCGTATTTTGTGAATATGCTTCTTAAAAATCATCGCAGAGCTCTAATATTTGGTGTGGACAATGAAATTGCATAGAAACATCGAATCCCATTGCAAAAGAATAGAAAAACAAAAAAGTAATTTTTGGCCTTAAATTTAGCAAAGGCTATAGCACGGTAAATTTAGCAAAGGCACGGTGAAAATTGCAATAATCGTATTTTTTGAATATTCTTCTTAAAAATCATCGCAGAGCTCTAATATTTGGTGTGGACAATGATATTGCATAGAAACATCGAATCCCATTGCAAAAGAATAGAAAAACAAAAAAATAATTTTTGGCCTTAAATTTAGCAAAGGCTATATATAGCACGGTAAATTTAGCAAAGGCACGGTGAAAATTGCAATAATCGTATTTTGTGAATATTCTTCTTAAAAATCATCGCAGAGCTCTAATATTTGGTGTGGACAATGAAATTGCATAGAAACATCGAATCCCATTGCAAAAGAATAGAAAAACAAAAAAGTAATTTTTGGCCTTAAATTTAGCAAAGGCTATATATAGCACGGTAAATTTAGCAAAGGCACGGTGAAAATTGCAATAATCGTATTTTTTGAATATTCTTCTTAAAAATCATCGCAGAGCTCTAATATTTGGTGTGGACAATGAAATTGCATAGAAACATCGAATCCCATTGCAAAAGAATAGAAAAACAAAAAATAATTTTTGGCCTTAAATTTAGCAAACGCTATAGCACGGTAAATTTAGCAAAGGCACGGTGAAAATTGCAATAATCGTATTTTTTGAATATTCTTCTTAAAAATCATCGCAGAGCTCTAATATTTGGTGTGGACAATGAAATTGCATAGAAACATCGAATCCCATTGCAAAAGAATAGAAAAACAAAAAAATTTTTGGCTTAAAGGTTAAATTTGCTCAATTTTAGGCCAAAAAATGTTTTTTGGTTTTTCTATTCGTTTGCAATGCGAGTCGGTGTTTGAAACGATCGTATTTTTTTTAAATTTTCTGCTGAATAAAAGGTTTTACAGGAAATTTTAAACACAAAAAATATTTTTTCTCTTGGTTAAAGATCTAGTAGAGCACTCAAAAGAATGCATGGATCTATCCAACTGTTGATTGACACTCTTACCACTTTTAAATTCAATTTTAAAATATAAATTTCACCATCATTTTTATACATTAAAATGTTTATTTATTTTTATTTGCAGTTTATATTTTTTTTGGGATTTAATTTTTTCTTGTTTGTTGTATAATTTTTTAAGTTTTTATGTTTGTTGGGATTTTCATATCAGATAATAATAATTACACATATATTTAATACAAAATTGTATAAATAAAAATGTATACAATTGTATGTTTTTTTTGTTGTTGTTGTTATTGTTAAGCTACTTGTATTTATTTATATAAATAAAATTATATTTTTGTTATTATTTTATAATCGTTTGTTGTTTTATTTGTTAAAACAAAATGTTAAATTTTGCACATAATTTTATTATGAGCCACAAATTAAAAATTTCTTTAGGTTTTCAATTTGGAAAATTTGGTGTACAAAATACATAAAAAGCAAAAAAAAATAATTTTTTTTTTTTTCACATTTCTTTATTATAAAAATTTTAGATTTATTTATTAAGTTTTTTTTTCAGTTTTTTATAAAATTATTAACAAAGGGCTTTCGTATTTAGATTTTACGTTCATGAGAATTTTAGATGGAAAGTTCTGCTACTACATACGAGGATGTATGTATCTATATGTGGTATGTGTAGCATAGTACTGGAGAAAGTTTCTGGAGAAAGAGATTTCCTTTTCAATCCATTTCGAAATACTATCGGCCTATTTGATGATCCAATATATAATAAATGTGTCTTATGTTTTGTTTCACATAAACATATCCTATATTTATGACGATATTTAATGTATATAAACTTTTTCAAAGATTTTTGAAACCACAGATAACAAAATGTATTTTTTTTTAATATCAGGAAGTTTAGTCTGTATTTCGATTCGAAAAGAAATATTTTCGAACTTGTATGTTATTTACATTGCTATTCGAAAGAATTTCCTTTCGATTCGAATTCCAGTGTAGCCCTCCTCCCCAAGATTTGTTTCTGAACGTGCGCAAAAGTTAATCAAATTTAAAAGTTTTAAGTAACAACATGTACGTAAAGAAACACATCTATTGTTTTGTTTTTTATTTTTGTTATCAAAAAAAAAAAAAAATATAAGATTATAAAAAATGACGCTAAGAATTCTGCTTTATTTTGTTCATTTAATATTTGTAGAAAAAAAGAGATATGCTTTGATTTAACTAATTAATTATTATATTTATGTTTATTGTTTTCAACACACTCATTTGCTTTAGTTAAATATACACATTTGATTTTTGTTTTTGTTTTTCTGTTTTTTTAATAAGATATTTATTTTATTTAAAAATTTCAGGTTGTCGTTTAATTTAATACAATTTTTTGTTTATTTTATATGATAAAAAAAAAACAAATTTATTTAAATTGTTTGATAAGATTTAGAAACTAAAGAAATGTAATATAAAATCATATAAAGAAACTAAACTACCATAATAATATTAATAAATTTTTAACAAAGAAAATTTATAAGTATATACTAGTTGAATTATTAAAAATAATATGTGTGTTTTTTTTAACATTTCAGAAAAATATTAACACGAAAGCTTCGCTTTTATACAATGAATTTGTTTAAATTTATATATAAAATTAAATTTTAACTCTATTTAATAAAAGAAAAACAGAAACAGTAAAAATTTTTCATTTTTTTTATAAATATACAAAAAGTTTGGGTAAGAATTAATTTTTTTTACAAATACCATTTGTTTTAAATCAAAATACTAATGTAATAAATAACTAAAGAAATTGCATAATATTTGATCCATTAATAGCAAATTTAAACAATAAAAGGATTGCAAGTTGCAACAAAATTTTTAGCGAAATGTAGAAGAGACTGTTTTTTTCTTTCAGTTCTCTTTTTAGTTATGAGCTTTTTTAAATAAAAAGTTTTAGGAAAAAAAATGCACATATAAAAATAAAAATCGACTGACGTTCTTGATCTGCGTTGTTTAAGTCGCTACCACAAAAAATAATTAGCAGTTGTCTTGAGCTATAACATCAGTATCATAAGGAGTTGGAGTGTGCCGCATATACTCGTACATAAATCATAATTTATGGAATTTTACATTACTGATAGTGCGAGCCACAAATTTAATGCATCATTTGATGGGTCCTAAAACAACAATGCAGTGCAATGATACACTATTTACACATCGTCTTGAGTGAAAAAAATTTCCAAAAACAAATAGAAAACTTTACAAATATGCCTTCATAGACATGGCTCATTACTACATGTCCATAACATTTAACTATGGCCCTATGTTCCAACTAGAAATTTTAAAGGACTAAATATATGTATATAACATTTAACAGCCCTTATCACGGTTGGCGTAGTCGAACTTTAATGACTCCAATGTAGAACGTACAGCGAACGTTGCCACATTTTACAGAGAATCATCACGACAACGACACTTGTAATAAGGCCGATTTATGGGCGTGTGGATCGTATGAAAGAATATATACATGTTAGACCGTATTTAGACAGGCAAAGTCTAAAGTCTTGAGCTTATCGGCGAGAGCGGGAAGAGAGTGAGGGGGAGTACAGGCTCCACAGTATGTGTTCGCAAAGTTTCCCGTTGTTTCTCTTTCGTTGTATTTCTATGTGTATGTTTAAAATAAAATTGAAAAAAAAAATTGTCAAAGTAAACATTGCGCGTCTAAATTAGCTCTTACATATTCACAACAAAGTTCTATAAATAATATTTTTAAATCCTGCAATACTTCAAGATATTGAAAATAATTCTGTTAGCAGAATCGTCGGCGAAGTACAGCAATTAATAAAAATTACTGCTCACACATCTTAAGAAATGCGTCCACTTAACACTACGCATAAATTTGCTTACTTAAAAAATGAGCTTAAAGATATTTTAAAGCGATTCTGAAGTTCTTAATGAAAGTTGTCAATTCACTTGGGATTTAATATAAAATCGAAAGGTTTGAAAATATACTAGATGAAAGAAATTTAATGCTAAAACATTTCAGCAATTTAAAACTCTGCGACATTAAAGTTTTGACCGACCATACGATTATTCATATGCAGATTTTAAGAACAAAATTACTAGAATATGCAGGCAGAGGTCGTAATTGAAATTGCGATTCAGTTAATTTTTTATTGTATCTTAACAAAGAAGTGTGTAAATTAAAAGTATTTATCAAAAATTAATATTAGTTTCAATTAATTCCGTAATTGCTTGAATTATTACTGTGTAATAAACAAAATTTCATATTGAACATCGGATGTTAGTTTTCCTGTTATTTGTGTGTGTGTGAGTTTTTTTTTAAATCTGCCCGAAATTTAAAATTTTGTTACAACTTCAATTCCTTTACGAAATGTTTAAATTAAATAATTTAAAGAAAAAATACACATCTATAAATAAGTTTATATGTAATTGAAACTTTTTTACAAAATTAACCATTTCTAGTATCTTATCTAGAAAGCTAAGAAAAATCAAACTTTAAAACAAAACAATATTCTATATTTAAGGCTTCCAGTTTTGAAAAATTCGAACTTTTATAAAATATTATTACATATTTTAATAAGTAAAAGAATTATGATTTGCTTTGCTTTAGTCTTATGTTAGTTTTAGTTAAGAAAAGTTGTTGTTATTATTTTAATTCTCTATAGAGAATGAAAATAATAAATGTTTGTTTGTATACAAAAAGTTATTTACAAAAATAAAATCAAAATGATTAAATTTTGAGCGGTTTAGAATTTAGGTTTTAGACATGTAATTTCATAAACTTTCTTTTTTTTTCTAATTTCGTTAAAAACATCCTGTAGTTGAGTGTAAGAACTTGATTAGTTAAGTTCAAAAAAATAAAATAGCTTTAACCATTTAGTTATGAAAAAAGTTTTTAAACCAAACTGTCCGCCGTTTCATTTAATACGAATTAATACTAAACATATGTTGTCGTACTTATATTTAAGTTAACTTAAACCTTTTTTGTTTTCTTAACACCTTAACAGTGAATCCTTTTTTCATTTTCCAACTTTTCTTAATGTTTAGCTTGTTATGTATGTATACATGTATGTATGTACGTTTGTATCTATGTGTAATAAACAACTCCCGAAAGAATAAGAACTAACGAAAGCTACGATTACTTGAATAAATTTTGATGATGGCTTTGCAAAGATACAAAGATACATAGAAATCGAAATTGAAAACTTATAGTCATTCAGCTGATTGCGCACTTTTAAAACTCCTTTAGACTACCACCCCGTCTCAATTTTGCCAATCTCCTTAAACTGCCGCCCATTGTGGTGGGTGTGCCTAAACTCAAATTAGGCGAACCTGTTAGTGAGGTGGCACCGCCACGATCACGCAATACAAATGATCCTCGGAAACGTACTCGACTGCGCCTTTCTGTTGTAGAAAGAAGTGGTGAGTTAGGTTGTAAATACACGGACGTTAATGGTTGTACGTTGGCTAGAGATGGTGGTGTGGCCTTACAGTGCCACACATACTCCCGAGATTATAATTTTTTCTCCCAAATCACAATGTGAGCATCATTCGAGTTGGCAATAAGAGGCGAGGAAGCACCCGAGCTGAGGGATGATGATGAGGAAGATGACTTATGGCTGGGAGAATTTGTATTGTTATACCAGACGTGGCGCCAATAGCCCCGACCACCGGTAAGGGTGATAATAGTGCGTGGTCCATCGGCTTGCTGTTGTTGCTGCTGTTTGGCATTTTGTTTTTGTTTGCGTTTCAGTGTAGCCGTAGCAGCTGCAGGTGGTGGAGTAGAGGAGGCGTTGGCACCGGCCTGTTTGTGTTGGTGCATTAGTTTGAAACCATCATCTGATTTGGGAGTACTGTGATTGTGATGTAATTCGGTCATAAGACCATTTTCTGATATATTTCCCAAATCACTGCCATTTCCTGAGGTTTTATGGCTGGCACTTGAACTGTTGCGTGATACTGAACGGCCACCAAAAAGGCGTATTGCCATACTTTCCTCACTGCCAGAGGATGTATATAAACTGGATGACTTTGAATCAACTGACCAATTAGAGAGATCTAGTGATCTGGGTCTGGACGCTTTCATTCTTAAGCGTCTGTCCAAGGTAGTGACTCGTCCTGGTATTGCGGCCAATTCTGGATCGGATCTACGCATACCTTCATACATCATATCCATTAGATTTCCCTGGGTGCCTTCTTCGGCATCATAATCTTCTTTGACGAAAATCAATTTGCCATACAAACCATAGACATCACAATGGCCATGCTCTCCATGGGAGAGGGTACTTGTGTTTGAATTAAGACCCGATTGGAAGTAGCCGGCTGATCCCAAGCCTCTAGGTAAAGTTTTAGACATTCTGGCCGATTCAGAAGACAAATCCCTAAATTTTTTTCGATGAAAAGCCGGCGAGTTAGCCAACGAGGCTCTAATTTTGGCCGAGAAAGATTGATCTAAGGAGTTTTGTTTATCCAATTTGGAGCAACGTGGCGACGAAGCATTAGATTCAGCGCCATCTGCACTTAAGTCACGCAACGTAAAAGCAGAGGGAGAGGGTGAGCCAGAACCGGAGTCTTCTTTGGGTAAATCTCTTCTCAAAACTACAATGCTTTCATCTAAATCAGCTTCAGACAATTTCTTGGGATCGGCATCGATGGCCGGCAATTGTAAATCATCTCCCATGCTAGGAACCACTGGTTCAACGGCTATACTTAAAGCCGGCGGTAAAGTTTGCGAATTATTTGCAGTGGGCGGTTTGTAGCTAGGATAGACTTTTGGCACCAAAGGCAACAAGAAGGTGATGGGTCCAAAGTGAGCATGGCAAGACATGTTTATGCCACCGCTTATTATGGGAACACCCTCCAGTCGCGGTAGAGGTATTGTTACAGCAATGCCTACATTGGTGCCCACCCATAATAATCCCTTGCAGGCCATTAAAGCCGTTACATAAATGGCACTATTATTGACAGCCTGTTCCTTTTTGCCATCGCTTCTCAAAACACTTGAAGCAATATTTATATCCTGTAAATGTTTGAAGGTTTCCGTATGATACAAACACAACATGGTGGAGTTCTTCAGGGAAATCCATAAGCCAATACCAGAATGAGCCATTAGGTTGACCTGCTGACTGGAACCATGATGGACCTCAAAACTCCGTTGAATTTCACCATTTAAAGCATTCAAAACATAAACACGATTGGCACAGGCAGCATAAATGTTCATATTTATAGGCAGCATACTGGGTACTGGCAACCCACTCTCACCCAACTGCACCACCTGAGGATCTTTAAGCATCCAAATGCCATCATATGATCGACGAAATATTAACAGACTCGCGTTTGTCAATGCCACATAAATCGTATCAAAATGATACAGTATTCTCGTCACAATGCCAGGCACGTTACAGCAACTTAGCTGTTCTTCTTGTTCCGGATTTTTAGCAGAATATATTAATAACTTTTTCGAATCGGTGCCCATCCAAATGAGATCGCCCAATAAAGAATTGTATTCTTCGCGTGTCTTGCAATTATCCAAACCCTTGACAAATTCTATGGCCGTCACCTGGATTTCAGCCAATTCAAATGTGCCAACATCACGCAAATTACCAGCCTGTTGATGATGTTGTGAATAAACAGTCAGTTGAGATGAAGAACCATTTGTGGTACACACCCACAGATAATTTTGTTGTTTATGACGACGTCGGGCGTTGCCACTTATTTTCGAATCATTAGCGATGGTATAATAACATCCACAGCGAACCTAAAATTGAGGAGTTGCAAATTATATTAGCTAATGTGATCTTTAAATAATCTTCAAAAGATTAATTTAAAATAATGTGAAAATTTTAATTTTATAGAATCCTTCATTTGTTTGTGGTGATCTTTATTTATCAACAATTCTTATTCCTTTAAATGCTTATTGCGAGTCACTAAGTTTCATTTGTATATACATATGTATGTATGCAAACGGGGAAAAAAACGACACCAAGTTGAAACTCCAAATACCAATTCCTGTTTTATATTAAATTTGCGTTTTGTTTGCCATGACGAATGCAGAACAATTGGTAATTTTTTGTTTTTATCCCCTACACTATTTTGTTATTTTATTTAAGAATTTTTATATATTAAATAAATTGAAATGCATCTCTCCTTTTGTTAAATATTTTTCAAACATTTTACTCACCTCCGTTTGATGCTGTGACTTATAAACCGGCATCGCTTTTACAAACAGTGGCATCTTATTTGATTGTCTCTGCACCAATTGCATTTGTTGCTGTTCATATACCGGCGTACTTGTGGCACATGGTTCAGCCAATGTTGTCTCCCAGGCAGGTGAATTATTTATATCCAATGCCAATTGTGCCAAACGCAATTCCGTTATCCATTCTTTTTTAACATTTGGATTTGCCGTTTGGAATGTAAATGTCTCCTCTTTACCATTCTTATTCTTTGCCACCAATTGCAAACAACATGAATCTACCCATGCCATCTCTTCGTTTTTTCTTTGTATTGAACTTTGTATCGAATTCATGAGATTGCGTGTAACATTTGTGTTCAATTCTTTATAAGTTCCCTTGAGTGAACCAACAAGATCGTTAATACGCGAAACAACTTCATAGTCGTACATCAGAGTACTCATTTCGTTGCAGAGATTATCAGCACCGTTGGTAAGTAGAGTAGCGGGTGAACTATCGAATGCGGCATTTTGATAGGCACCACCCAATGGTGATGATGTGTTGGCAGGTAGTGTGTTGGTGGTGTAGTTGTTGCAAGAACTGCTATTCGATTTAAGACTTCCGCCACGGTTGAGACCTGAAGAAGTAGAAAAAAATAAACAATATTTTAATGGAATTTTAGTCAAAGAAAAACCTTTTCACTTATTTACACAATGCAAATTTTGTGCATGCAACTCTCTTTCTTTCCCTGAGAATGACAGAGAAGAAATATATTTCTATTCTAACACTCTCACTTAAAATGAAAATTGCATAGTGTAAATACTGCGGTATTTGAAATTGTTTTTAAGCTCCTAATTCATAATATAAAATCATAATTTTTTCTAGTAGATTTTTGAGTGTTAGTTCGCTGCCGATCTGCGTTAGCCCCGGTGGAATGCGAATGGACACTAACAACTGTGTTCTAACTAACCCCTCCATAATAAAATTTTTATATTTTACTTTATAGTAAAATATTGATTTGGAAAGAAAGCGCACTTTTGAATTAAAGTCAACTTTGCAAAGTTTGCATATCATTTCGAAAATTTTCTACAGCAGTTATGTGTGTACATAAGTATGTATGTAGGATATGCACTTATGTATGCAGTTTCATTTTATTTGATTTTTATTGCTTTTTTTAACATCATACATATTAATAATCTGTAAAAATTATTTTAATAAAATTTCCGCATTAACGTTTATTATTTATTTATTTAATTTTTTGTTTGCTAAACTTTTTTTGCGGTTGTTAGGATTTTTTTTTTTAATTTTGATCGTTATCGTTTTAGGAAGTTTATATTTTCATCTTCTTGTAGTCATTTTTCTAAACAATAAATTTTCTGGCATACAATCTCTTAAAAAAAAGAAGAAATAATAAAACAAAATTAAGAGAAAGAAGACAAAAAGCTTTTGTAAATATAAAAATTATATTATTAATAAACTGTTTTGCAGTTATTTCTTAGCGTTTTAAGCCGAAAAAAGCTAAACCAAAAACAGTACAAAAAGAGTAGAAAGAAGAAAAAAAAACATCATTATAGGCCTGCAATGCGAAATGGATTGTTTATTTCATAAACAATCAAAACAAACCATAAAAATTCACTTTATTTATCTCTTTAGCAATTTATTACATCCGAAGCGGAAACCATACCCTTTTTCCCAACAGTCTAAAGTTACCATCCAACAACAATTCAAACCCGGCAAATAGTCAGTCAGTCAAACAATAACAATGATTTCATATCGTTTTTCACATTTTTATTTCTTATTTTTTTTTTTTTGTTTTCATTTGTTTGACTTGTTCCTAATTCACCGATCGAAAACAATAATAAAAATGAATTGAAATACAATAATTATGATTATTGGCAAATTGCATAAATCAACAAATTAACATGAAAAGAAACATTAGCTTTGTGTTTTTTTTTTTTTTCGTTGCATTAAATGCAGTTGACATGGCAGCCAGTGTAAAAGAAATTCAAATGAGAACGCGCTTTAAGATGTAAAGGTTACAATTTTCTTTGAATTAAACATTTTTGTTTGTTTGTTAGTTTGAACCATAACAACAACAAAAGTCAAAGAAACTTACGACCAAATGTTCATAAACTTGTCCGTCCATCTACTCATGCATGCATTTTCCAATGGCACGAAATGAAAATAAGAAACTAAAACGTCAATATTAAGTCAGTCCTAAAGCTAAACGAAACCAAACCATAAACTGATATTTGTTTGATGCCAGTTGTCTACATTCAATAACAAGATCATTTGTTTTTTTTTTTTTTTTGTTTCTTGCTTTTTCAATTGTATCGTTTTAGCCTGTTAAACTAAATCATAGTGTTTTATTAGTAACATATTTTGTTGTTGGTCTTTTGATTTTTCGCCTCCCCCATTTTCAGTTGGCAAAACTTGATCAGAAAAACGCAATCATTTTCATTATTAATATTTTTTAATTTTTTTTTTTGTAAATAAGTTTTAAAAATTATCATAACATGAAGATATTGAAAGACGACTGGTTGGGTTGGCTGTATTATTATTTTAAATGCGCAAAGCAAAGATCTCCCACCATTCAATCAGCAGTTGTAAGAGTTATGGCTATTATTTGGTTTTTTTTCCAATTGCATAACCCTTTAGAGGCGACCAGGAACATGTTTTATACTAAAAAAAACTAGCTTTGGAGCGATTCTTTTAAAGAAAAAACTAAGCAGAATGGTCAGAATGTTACTGTCAATGGTAACCGGTATAGCAACATGATTCGAAAATTTTTCGCACCTCAATTACGTGGCATTAATCACATGCCACACAGCGGGCGCTACAAGTGATTTACGCAAAGAAACTTTTGATGAAAAAATAATTTCACCCAATGGCCCAACTAATTGGCCACCAATATTGTGATTTAACCCCATTAGATTATTTTCTTGTTGAAAATTGGTGTTCCAGATTGCGCCTTCTACGCGCCAGCCGTGGCGGCCACTGGCAGAAATCACATATAAACATAATTTTTATAAAATTTTCTTTCCAATAAAGCCCGTTTCATTGATATTAAAAATATATTTCCTTGTTTTATTTTGATTTGAACTTGTGTCACTTTATAAAAAATACCCTATATATGTATATATATATTATGCTCAAAAATTATAAATTTGTTGTACTTTTTGGGAGTCTAGACAACGGACAACGTGTCAAAAATAATAATATACATATGTATATGAGGTAACACGTGCATATGGAGTAAAAATCGATGGAGTTATAAATAAACAATATAACGAAATTCAGAAGAATTTATAGGCTTCAGATTATTTTTAAATACGTACCACCACCTGAAACAAAACTTCCCGTAATATGTGATACCTTTCCCTAAAAATCTGATAGTAAAATAATTTCACCACTTTTTATTCATGGGAAAATAAGCTTTGCATGATAATAAAAAAAATTGCAGACTGAGAAAATACCTCAACAGATGTGGCATTCAGAGAAACATCTTGTGCAGATTATGCAGGAATGAAACTCCAGAGCACATTCTGAAGGACTGTCACAGAAGATACAGCCGATTAGGCAATCACCTATTGGAGGAATGGGAAGTGTCAACACTAGAACCATTTGCAATATTGAGATTTCTCAGGAAAGCAAGTCTAGATAAGGTGCTCTAGCACCGGGCAAGTAATACAATAGATCTTCTTCGGTCCTGTTTCCCTTAATTCGAAAAATTCATTCATTCATGATATACAGTCGGGACTCGATTATCCGTGATGGTCGGGACCAGAAGCAATACGGATAATCGATTTCCACGGTTAATCGAATAACAATTTTGATTATACAGTTTTTTTAATATTTTTATTATATATTAAAAAAAATTTTTTCAAGAAGTTTATGTACATTTTTAAATTAAATAAGTATGTATACATTAAATTTTCTACTGAAAACATGAGGCAAAAAAATCACAAAAATTCTGCCATCACGGATAATAGAGGTAATCACGGTTAATCGAAGCAAACAATAACAAATATTGCAAAAAAAAGCAATAGACTGATATTTGGCCATCAGGGTTAATCGGGGTTACCGGTTAACCGGATCACGGATAATCGAGGCCCGACTGTAATATAAAATGCTTCAAGTGAGCTTTGCTAGTAAAAACAATTTAAACAAATGCCTCCAAATACAATCACGGAATTGAAATCATTCCGATCGGAATGTGTGACTTGCCCGTATATTAGTTTCATAAAATTAAGATATACTCGTACATACAAATATTTTAAGAAGTTGCTTTAAATATATTTTTGTACTCAATGGATTAAGCCCTGCTGCTGCACATGCGCGCATACTTTATTTTCATCGTAAAAACAAAATACGCAAGATATTTGTTATTATTTTTTCTACATAAATATTTTGTTTATTTCTATACCATTTTAACAATAAATGCTATTGTTATGCTTGGAAGAAGTAAAATACTATTAGTGCTACTTTTTTCTTCTTTAAAATTGTTTTACACCAACAACAGACTGACTATTCATAAATGGTGTGTATTTTCCATTTTACGCTTTATTTGTTATGAGGACGTACATGCATACATAAACAAATATGATTCAAACGAAAAGTGTTCAGGGTATTTAACAGCACGCAATTCATTATTCAAACAACTGAAATTGGGTTTCTTTTATTTCAAAGATATTAACATGTAACAGTAATTTTCTAATAAATATAAAATATTAGTTTCACTCTCGTTTTAAGTCATCGACATGTTAAGGAGGAGTTAACTTTGCAAAGGTTTTTGAACGATCATGGCATCTTTTTCTTTTCTTCATTTCTTTTTTTTTGTTTTGTTTTCTTTTTTAATTTATGAATAGTCAAGGAAATAGTGATAAATTTGTTTTGCCAAGTAATTGTTTTCATTCTCATAATTATATTTTAAGACAAAAAAAAGTTAAGTTTTTAGTTAAACGTTGACAAGTCGATGGGAATAAAATTTTATTAAAGTAGGGAAAGTTAACGGATGGGATGTTTAGGAAAATAATGAAAATTTATAAAACTTTACTACAGCAATTGTATGTTAATTAAAAGAAGAGAAACAAACATTTTTATATGTATATAATATATAAAATTATTGTCATTTTCATATAAATCCTGCGACAATAAAGACGGAATAAGAGTTAAAGTCGAACTTAAGACTGACAAATTAAAAATTTCTTTGCAAATTTTTTATTTAATTGTCCAAACTTAAAACCACCTCTGGACAAATTTTCATTTACTGCCTAACCCACGATATCGAACGATGTCGATCGCTTGATTTTTAGACGTAAAAAATCTATCCTGCGATTTTTAATTTGTACAATATTTCAAAAAGTTTTAACGTAATAATTTGTTGTTTATCCCTTATTCTTTAATTCGTGTGTATTTTCTCACTTTTTTTTTATTTTTGTGCCCGCATGACTCAATTATTTGTGAACGGATTTGCTATCTTGGTTTGAAAGGGTTTGGTAGCAGTTTGGTCTCATCTTTCCACTCGAAATATTGATTATCGGTTTACTACTCCATTTGCAAACCGATTTTCAAAAGTCGTTTTTGATTTTCTCCCGAAAACAAACCCGATTTTCATCTAATCTTATTTCCCCGTTTTAAATGTAATTGTACGAATGAAAGAACTCCTTCGATATCGGGGAACAGGTAGTAAATACACTAAACGATAATATATGACTTAACCAGTTTTTCGTTATTATGTACCACAAAATTGTTAAAATAGTAAAAAAAAATATATGCATGAATGAACAAACACACTTACCAGCAGTTAATATTCTCGATAAGGTAGCGGAAGTACTATTATCTACAATATCCACATCGGTTACAGGATACATCCATTTAAATGTCAACTTTTCGGTGGCACCAAAATCATGTGATTGTTTGGGTGCCACCGATACACATATGACTTTATCATTTAACAATAGCAAACGACGTTGCTTTGATTTGACTATAAAACCAGCCTGATTAAATTCCATATGTGTTACATTGTCTTCACGTAACAAATAACGTGGCCGATTGCCTTCGGTTGTGGTTAAAGAACGTGTATTAAATGTTCCACTTATGTGTCCCAACATTTCTTTGAAACCTTGATACTGTTCTGCCTCACGTTTGCGTTCGTTCAGCATCTCAGCCAACAGTTCTAGTTGTGTTAATGCCAACTGTAACGACATGCGATCATGATGTCCCTGGGGTGTATATTTGAGTAAGTCTTGCAAAAAGAGTATGAATTGTGGAAAACGTTGAACTGGCTTAACCATTAAACCAAAGAAACTTAAGCGATCATGAGCACTTATTTGTTTAACTTTGAAGAAATCCGCCAATGCAGATTTGCGTTTTTCTTCCATTTTCGCTAATTCCATGGCAGCTGAGAAATTATTGATGAAACCTGAATAAATTTCCAAAATACGTGGCTTACTGAAGGCGCTAACAAAACAATCACCTAATTTTTCATCACGATCCCAATTACGTACACACTCAGCGAGAGCAATACGAAACAATTGATGTGATTGGAGAATTTCTGGCAGGCGATGGAAGAGTGTACTTATTTTGGTAGCACTCAACACTGGTGGACTGCTAACTTCAAGAGGTTTTTTGTAATCCTAAATTAAGAGAGCGGGAGAGAGAGAGAATACAAAAGAAAATAGTTGTTTTAGAATTTTTGTATTAAAAAATACTTTTTGTTTAACGATTCAACGAAAAAAAGAAAAATGAAGAGGCAAAATTTCTTTTTTTAAATTTTAAAAGAGAAAGTCTCAAAATTTAATTTAAATCTTTTGTATTTAAATTTAAGCATTATTTTGAGTAATTAAACTAACTATTAACTATTTTCAATATGTTCTTTCAAAGCAAGTGCACAGCAAACACTAGTCCTCAAAATTGCCAATTAATCGGAAATCGAAAATAAATTGGTCAACCAAGCTCTAAAAAAGTACATAAAAAAAAATCAACAAACAGTTTTTTTTTATTAAAGATACTTATTTCAGGTAGGTTCGGTTAAAAGACAGATTTAAAAGTTTATAACAATACAACATTTTTTCTTAAATTTTGCATCTTTTTTTTCTTTAAATAAACATAAAATAATCATAAAATTGAAAAATTGTACTTCTTTCTGTACATTTATTTACTTTAATTTTGCAACTATTATTTGATTTTGGATGATAGTATGGTTAGTAAATGATCATATTAATGTTAATGAAATTATTAATTATAATTGATTTTTTTCAATTGGTATTCGATTTGATAGCGTGACGTAGTAGTAGAGAAGGGGGTGAAATTATTTATAAATAATTTTGTTTTATTTTTAAATTGGATGGCATGTAAAGAAATAAAATTTACAATAAAAATGGATTAATACAATATGATAAATGAATATATTAAGGGGAGATTAATAATGAAAAGTGTGATAAATAAAAACATGCAACGCTAAGAATTTAAGGAAAATGCAAAATGATTTCGTTGGAAAAAACTTGCATTAAAAAATCAAAGAAAAAAATAAACATAACAAGGTCATTTAAGATCAAGATAAATTTTACAATTTAATATAAAAGTTTCATTTGTTATAACGATGAAATTTACTTATTATCTTTCTTTCAACACATAAGTGTTTCTCAACATGCAAAACTATTAAATTACAAAATTAAATAAAATTCAAATTAAATTGCAAATGAGAGAAAATAAAGAAGCCAAAAGAAAAGTGTGCAACAATTAAACTACAAACTTTGTAATGAAAAAGAAAAATAAACAAAATAAAAATTAATTAAAACTTACATTGACTAGACGTTGTAAGGTTGCCACATATGAATTTTCACTGTGTACAATGGCTGCCACAATGTGGCGACGTTTAAGTTGTTGCTGTGAAAGACCAGGTGGCGCTGGTGGTAGCATTGGTTGTAGCAAACGGGTGTGAGCGGAACGGGCAGTGCCGTTGGCGCGACTGCCAGGTGGTATCATTAAATCCAAATCGAATCTAGAAGTCGATGCGGTCAATGATGAAATATCATCATCTTCATTCTAGTAAAAGAAAATAAAAGAACAAACAAAAAGAAATAAAAGCAATGAGTTAAACGATAACAAAATGAAGATCAACAACGTGTTTGAACGGCCAACAACTATTTTATTTCCTTTCTCTACTTACTTCTGGTACGCCGGGCATTTTACAAGCAGATTTTGATGAATTCGCTGAATTAGATAATTTCTGTGGTGATGATTGCGTTGAATCACATGCGGCATCTGGCAAATCTATACTGGAAGAGTTTGATTGTCTGCCATCACGACCACCCACATCATATTGATTTGATGAGCCACGTCTTATGGAAAACCAACGCGAAAGTCTACCACCAGGCGTTTCACCGGGTGTGGTTATGTCTTCCCGCGGTGGCTGATGGGCTGTAGGCATTGTTGCAGCACAAGTTGTACTGGCTCGACGTGTTAAGGTACCGCTAGTACTGCCTCCACCACCACTACCGGTACTACTGCTTGTACTTGAATTGCTGCTTGTATCAGCAGTTGAATTGTTGGTATTCGATGAACGCCATTTGTCAAACGACAAGTGCTGTTTGGCCCGATTGAATGTTGAACGCAATTGAGAATTGCGTTGATTTGTGGCACTCAATGATGACGTCAGGCTGCCGTTTAATTCCTCCTCGTTGGCCAACTCTTCGTCTTCTGAAGAGCTGTTAGGTGGTAAAGGTGATTTTGTTTGAAAATCAATTTGTAGTGTATCGGTTAAATTATCACCGGGACCGCTATTAGGTGAACTTGACACGTCTGTGGCGCCACCAACGACGGCAGTCGATCCGCCGTTGGCGTTAAAACTCCCGCCAGCTATTGTGTTGCCGGTTACAGCAGCCCCCTCTAGCAGAGGTTGCTGTAAATGTTGTTGTACTGCCGCTTCGTTACAGCGGCCTATAACAGGCCCTGTAAACGATGAATGTTGATTGTGACTGTGTTGGTGGTGATGTTGTATTTGTTGGTGTTGGTGTTGATGTTGATTTTGTAGACTTGATACTGCTTGAATATTCAAAGGCTGGATATTATGACGTGCTGTTGCCAAGGTTTCAGGACGTCTTAAATTTGTGAGATTGTGCAATTGTGCAGTGGTTGTCGTTATGTTGACGTTTTTATGATGAGTTGTTGTCGCAGAGGGTAATGGATCTTCCCAAGAGCCAGAATTTACTTTCGATTCATCTGTGAAAGAAAAATTTAAAGGAATTTACAGTTAATTACGATAGCGAGAGATTGAGAGAGAGAGAGAGAGAGAGTGATATAAAGAACGAAATCACAATGTAAGAATTTAAAATGAAATAAAAAAAAATATGCTTTATATTTTATTGATGAAAATTAAACATGAACAATTTTTTAATACAACTTTAAAATCAGTTATTTTTGTTCACAGATATATTGCTTTTTCAAATACAACAATAAGCGATACAACTAGGCTTGTGAATGGAGCAACAGTCCTTTTATAAAAATGTTTTTTTTTTTTTATAAAAAAGAACATTTAAAAATTAATTTCAAAATGACCATTAATCAAGCATTTTTATAATTTATATTATATATATAAGGATTATAAGGACTTATGTATGTTCTTTAGTACAGATGAATTTTTAAAATGTGCCTTTTAAAGAGAATCGAATAAAAAAAGTTATGTTTTTTTTTAAAACGTACTTTAAAAAGTTGCCTGCTATAAAAAAGTTTTTAAGGATGCTATTCACACAAAGTTCCTAATTAAAAAGGATATTTCTAGCTTATGTAAAATTAGAAACTTAAAAAAGAAGAACTTTTATGCATTATTTATTTAAAAATGGTATATTTTAGAAAAGCTTTAGCTTATAAACAAAAATTATAAAAAGCTATTTTAACTCCAGATTTCGTTCACATGTTAATGAAGGCATACACTTTCTGTACACAAAAGTTATCGAAGAATCAAAGAGGCCCCAAAAAGTACTAACTTTTAATCAATTTACCACCAAAAAGTATACTGTGTGTTAATGTAAAAAATAAAATGTAAACATACACATACACATAAACAAAAAGTATCAAAAGTACCAGTTTTTTCTTATTTTACCCCCTGAAAGTACAATGCATATTATTGTAAACCAAAAAAAAAGTACCAAATTGTCTCGTTTTTAGCTATTAAAAAGTACCCTATATTTCAATCTAGGTGACATGGCAGATGGATAACTTAATTTCATAAAAATCCATTAAAACACTTTCTCAAAAAAACTAAATAGCACTAAAATTAAAATAGTAGTAGTTTTTTCTCATTTCAGACCCCATAAAATATGTGAATTTATAAAAAATTTACAAAATATTAGAACAAAAATAAAAAGTACCAAAGCTAATAACTTGTCCCTTAAAAAGTACCTTATATTTTAATTTGGGTCACATGCTTTCCGTCTACCAAATTTCTTTCAAATCAATTGAGCGGTTTTGACATCATATTGTAAAACACGTACAAAATTTTACATTTATAATATTCGGGTCTGTTCTAGAATCCGAATTCACTCGAAAGTGGATTACTTTAGCATTTTTTGTGTTCTGCAATTCAGATCCACATATTTTTATTAATAAAAACATGTGGATGTGAATTGCAGAACACCAAAAATGCTAAAGTAATTCACTCGAAAGTGAATTCGGATTCTAGAACAGACCCGATTAGAAGGATTTAGTGAATATTTTGAGTGCACTTACAACAATAAAAACACTAGCAAACAAATTTAATTATTATTCATATAATTTTTCACACACTGCTAGATTTTATTTATTTTTTTTTTAATCTTGATGGATAAAAAACTTCTCCATTTTTGTTCACTATTTTCCTCAGGTATGTAACTAAGAACTGAAAATCGAAAAAAACGGTCAAGGAAAACAGTTTTCTAAGCTCAAAAAATTACTATTGGCCAAAAAAATAACAAGAAAATATTTTCATATGAATGGCCACATTATTTGCTGCGGGTAAACAACTTTGGTTTCCCATAATCAATCCTTCCGCACTACAGCAATTAAATATTTGACGTTTTGGTCTGACCATCATCCAAAATTAGTGCTACAAATTTATGATTAGCCACAATACCTTAAACGGTTTTACTATATTTATATTTGGGGTATTCACACTGTAGTCATAAGTCATATGTCATAAAATAATAGCACACCAAAATATGACAAGTGTGAACATAAATAAATAAGTGTGCTAAGTAATAATTGTGCCAGCTGATAAACATTTAACAACACTCCATTTTTAGTCGGATTATTGCGCATACGTTTGCATTTTGGCTTAAATGTAAATGTTTTTTAATTGTTAATAAAGAAAACAATAAATTTCCTGTAAATTTTCGAAAATGTCCATTATTAATTAAAACTTTCATTTATTTTTTTATCTATACGAACTTGCTGAAATAAATATAATCAAAAGCAGCTGTTGCCGGTAACATGAGCTGAACTATTTTTTTGGACGGCGGCAAGTGGAAAAACTTGCACAAGCTGCCAGGCAGATCACTTACACAAACACATATTTTCATTCAAGGCGAATTATTTATAAGGTGGATGTAGTGCCGACTTCACGCGAATTTATACATTCCTACACTGTCAAATTTGTTATATATTTTCCGGCGCCATTTTAATGTTATTTTCGTGCAAAAGGCAAATTCATTACGACTACAATAATTCAACAACAAAGAAAACAAAAGGCATTTTGTTTGTGTAAACGGCGATTTCATTACCTACGCTGTCAAAATTCTCCATGCATAAAATATTACATTAAAATGGCGCCGGAAAATATGTGACAAATTTGACTGTGTAGGTAATGTATAAATTCGCGTGAATTCGCCACTGCATCCACCTTATAATTAATTCGCATTGGTCGTGCATATACCTGGTAATGAATTTGCCTTGTTTTCATTCTTGTGTTATTTAAAAGTTGCGACGGCTTGTAAATATTATCGCCGGCTCGAATAAGGAGTTGCAGCTGCTCGACTAAGATTTCTACTGTTATTTTTGGACAAACCAAAAACATAACTCCAAATTTCTTATTATTATATGACTTATTTGCTTGAAGCACAACAACAATTTTTTTTAAACTATTGTAAAATAATAAGACATTATGACAATATGACTCATATGACAACAGTGTGAACACCCCAATTATATTTATATCGAATGCCGCACACTTTTTTCCCAATTATTTATATGAAATTGGAGTGAATGTTCTTAACGATTAAGACTTTTTTTAATTCAGTTTTAGGCATGAGTATTGATCTTTAAAGATGGTGATGACATTCAATTAAATAAGTTTATAGGCTTCTTAAAGTAACTTCATTTAGCTCTTACTTTCAAAACTTTATTGCAGACTATGATGAGTTTTTAGTGATTCTGCAAAAGGTTTGCATTATCCTTCAAAATAAAAATATCGTAAATCGAAAATTAAGTTTTATTTTTATGTTGCTCTTTGATATTTTTAGACAATATTTTCTGTTTATTTAACAAAACCACTAAATCATCATCATTTATGGTTGGGTTAACATGTTTGGTTTCTTTTTGTGTGTTGTTATTGCTGTTGGTTGGCTGAGCTTAAAGTTCTGCACGTTTACAAGTGCGTAGGTGTTTCAATTCACTTTTTCTCTAGTTTTTGACCAGATCTTTTCTTAAGCCTAAAACTAAAAATAGCAACATAATAGAGAGAAAAAATAAAACAAATTTTTTTTTTTGCTAAGAAGGATTATTACTAACAAAAAAAAAGGAGATGAAGGAATAGAAAAATAACTTGAAAGATCTGTCTGTCATTGTACTTTTAATGGACTCGTCAAATTTTTAAGAGGAAAAGATATGGTTTGCTTTAGCAGCATTTAGCATTTTAGCAAAATAAAATATTTAGTCGTATTTTTTATTTTTATTCTGTAATTTCTTTTCGCATATAAAAAAGCAACAGATAAAGCAAATGTGGTTTGTTGTATTTTTATGGTTTTTTTAATGTAGAAAATTTCCTGTTCATTTGATGTTGTCGGTCGGTTAAGGCGATAAGCTGTGTTGTATTATATTTTTCTTATTATTATTATTTTTCTTTTTTTTTTGTAGTTAAAAAGGGTCAGTGTTAATGAACTATTATGAGAATAACACTGAACGCCGTATCTCACTTAATATTAAACACTTTGCAAAATAAGTAACAAAACTAAATAAGACATACAAACACTATCTCACACACTATTAAAGGGAAAGTCATAAAAAAATCAAGGGATAAATATGATAAGGAAGTATGTAATACAATCGTTATGATGACTAAATATTTGTTATTCTAAACAAAGAACGGGAAAAGATCCATATGAAAATTAAAAAAAAAATGGGTATTAAACTTAAATTTAAGCAAAATATGGAAAAAATAATATTTAAGAGAGCAGAGTCTGCAAGTTATCAACGTAGGAGAAACAATAATGACCTCTACAGTTACTGTTTGCACAATTGCTTCTGGTCCTTCGAGACGGATTATGTCTTTTTAAGGCCCCTTTATTGAAAAATATGCTTTGTTTTCCCAACACACAGCCAAACTTTTTACAAAAACTACTTTTTTTAGAATTAGCATTTATTATAAGTACCTTAAAAAATCACTTATTAGAAAAAGTAAATTAAAAAATAAAAATACCTTTTGCAAAAAAGCTATACACATACGACAATATAAAAACTTATGGTTATATGTTTGTTTGTATGTCTAAAACTTGAAGGAGATTTGCCCAAATTCTATACTTCCTTCAGCAAAGGAAATTCAGATATTCTGAACAAGCGGCGATGTATGTGTCAACCACAGTTTGTCGGATAACCTCTTGCTTTTCATAAAAAGTACTTTTCATCGGAAAACTGTGTAGCAATTGTTACGTTTTTCGGTGTAAAATTCATTTAGTACCCTGTCGGAAACTGAGTTAACTTTAAACTAACTTTAAGCTAACTATTTCGCAACTAGTGGTGACTGACACTTGGATTACTTATATATGGAATTAACTAACTATTTTAACGTTGCGATGTCCTGGGAAGTAATCAATTGTCCGACTCAGCATTAATTGTAGCGAACTTTTAGTTAGTTGGAAGACTAAGTCAACCGGTAGTTAGTTAGTAAACATATAAAAAAAAATATTTTTCATATATATTTTATTTTCTCAATTCTATATTCAGTAGTTTTATAATAACATTGCAATAAAAAAATTTGTCTTCAAATTTAATTTTTCCACCGATGCTGTGCTGGGACTTGAACCCAGTGATGTTATACACTTTTTTCAGAAGTCTTTACGCAGCACTTAAAAAATCCCTATTTTTCCCTACGCGCTCAAAAAATTGTCTTTACAAAAATCCCTACAATTTTAAATTATAATATATCAAACAATGCAAATAAAATCTTTGTGTTTAATATATAAACGTTTTATTTAAACTTGTTATACATTATGAGTTATTAAGTCAGTCTTTTTTTTTTAAATTAAAATAAATAAACAAAAATTGAAAACCATAAAAACAAGTGATATACATAAATTCATTTAAAATCTCAATTAGTTCATTGATAAAAAAAAGCGAAGTATAAAAAATATGTATTTTGCACTTTTGAAATTCGCTAGGATATTAAAAAAAGTGTTTGCCCGTGTTATTTTTGACTGGTGATTTCCTGACATGTCGTAAGGATACCATTTTTTAAATGAGTTTCGGTACATTGGAAGGTATAACAATTTTTACATTCGTCTTGTTAAAATGAGCGGACAATGTAAATTGAAGTTAAAATTTTATGACTTAGCTTATTTCTTTTCTTAGTACGAACATCAGTGATGATGGAAAAAATTCTTTCCCCGTCTGTATTGGCATGTGGCAGTGATAAAGCAAAGGTAGCTCATTTCGATGAAAGGGGGAAAATTCTCATTAAAAACTTTTCATTTTGTTAACTGTACTCCAAAACTTTTCGAAGTCCACATTTAACAAATCACCTGCTTGTTGCTCTGAAACAATAAATTCAAAGGATCTCCACTCTTGTAGAAGAGAATTAGTGTTCACTTTTATAATTTTCGAAATATTTTTAAATGAAAATTAATTTTTATTTCCTTTTTTTTTCCAATGTAATTTCAGGGTTTAAGAGCCCCATTCTCTGAATATTTCTGTTTTGAGGGGTAATCTTTGCTGTATTTCTTCCAAGACCAAATTGAAGAAGGTTGCCAAATTAGTATATATTTTTTTTGCCATATTATTGAAAAGTCCCTACATTTTAATTATTTCAACATATCTGTCATTTTTTCCTTACGGTAATTATTTTGGAAGAAAATCCCTACGAGTAGGGTAGGTAGATATAAGGTACCATTTAAATATTGACAGCAAGAAGTTAGCAAAGACTTGAAATAATTTTAAGAGTTCCTAAATGAGTAAAGTTGTTGGCGCTCACCATATCCAATTATGATCGACTTGGCTCTCTCAATACTTCAAAATGTTATTTTGTTGTGTTTGTATGCATTTTTATTAATGTAAATTTTGCATTGCGTAGTAGTTGGCTTTAAGTTAGTCTATACAAGCTAACTTAAAGTTGGTTGTTCTTGTAGTTAGCTACTTATTTGACGGCAGGGTAGTAGTGTTAATTTATATACATACATACATACATACATACATTTTAATATAAACTACTACTTAAGACACCTTGAAATTTTTTTTACCTTTTGATTTCATTTCACTGGAAAAAAGTTGAAAAATAAAACATAATCCTCATTATTATTTTTTGGTTTGGCACGTTTTACTAAAACCAAATAACATGTAGGTATGTATGTATGTATGCATGTATGTATGTTTGTTAAAAGGATTCTTATTTATATTTATTCAGTTGTTGTTATTTCATTACTTAATTCGCCTTATTTTTTTTACAAAAGAATAACAAAACAATACATTTTCTTCTTTTATATACATATTTTATAAAGAACCCACACACATACTCGTACATATGTTACCATACGTACTGCTTAAAATAGAAGGCATCTTAATTTAATTTTAGGACATTATTAATAAAGTCAACACATTCATTTGTCCAATTATTGTATCATATGCAGCAATAATGAAATATATAAAAAAAGAAACACATCGGATGTCTATAATAATAACTTTCAAAATTATCATTATGATCGGCAGTATCATCACCACCAAGCACTACAAACACTGCCATCATAAAATGAAATTGTACAACCACCTCACAACAATATTTAAGAAACAACATAAAAAAATCGATAGCAATCTAAGAGATACAAATAAATAAATAAATACTTAAACACTCATGTGAAATTAAAGAAAAACACGCAAATAAAATAAACATGAATCTAATAATATTTGGTTTAAATTGACTTGAATTCAAATAAATTGACGATTGACTCTTCGACGGGGTCTCTATATTTCATTTGTTGACATTAAAACGCGTTTTATTCGCTCAACATGAAATTGAGAAAATATTAAAAAAAAAAAAATTATAAAAAAAATAGGATCTTAATAAAAATAAATATAAACACAAAGCTGCTAGATGAAATCTTATACAATAAAAATATTAAATGCACAGGAACAAATCGATTAATCATTCCTACTGTTTGACGACACCACTTGAAAGTTAATAATACCCACACAATTATAAAAGTGCACAAACACACACATACACACTTCCTAATACGTATGTATTAGGAAATGGACGATTATATATGTAGTCGTATGAATGGATGTTATAGATTAGTTTAATTTATTTATTAAATTTTCACAAAAACATTTTTCATAATCCTTAGAAAATATTTACTAAATACTAGTTCAGTGTTTATCCAAATAACGAGTAAGAATGTCGTCTGTGGGGCGCCCATCTGCCGTGCTTAGCTAGGAAAAATGTCTTCATATAAATTTTATAGGGGTGCAGTTCCAAGCTATGTGGTTTGTAGTCTTGCTAAACTCTACTCATTGCCATTTTTTCACCTTCCATTACCATTTTTTTTTTTTTTTTAGTTTTATTGTTTATTGAATCTTCAATTATAAATTGAAAAATGAAAAAATTATTCGAATCTTTAATGTAAAACTTTTACATATGTATATGTTTAGCTAAAGCTAACAATATTTTAATTTCAGCAATTAATTTATTTGTTGTACCGCTGGGAGAAAGAGTATCCCTCCTTCTCAACCGGGTGTGGCCTCTATAATTTAGAATATTGCGCGCACGTTGATTTAGGTGCAACTCGAGGTTTTTAATATATTTTGTCACATGTTTGGAAAACACAGTCTTCACCAATGGAACAACTAGATCTTTGTGAATTCTCCGTTTTCGGATATACCAGGGGGCTGATGTAATTGGACGTAAAATTTTGTTTTGTCGTCTTTGAATTTTTTTTACATTCGATGCTGAGGCAGTGTTCCATAACTGGCTACCACAAGACAATATTAGTTTTAGTAACACATTGTATAACATAAGTTTACAATCTAGCCTTAGTTTAGAGTTTCTTCCAATAAGCCAATTCATTTGGGCTGCTTTTAATTTCATTTGTGTCAACTTTGCGTCTGAACGCCTAGATACTTGACTACAGTGTGTTGCAGCATAGTATCGGTATTGATTTGTGACATGCACACATTTCTGCTTAATAATTTTCATCCGGCATTGTTTTCACCATGTTTCCTTTTTTGATATATACCCGGGAAGCTTCTACCGGATTTTCATGAACATTTGGAAAAGCTGTATCATCAGCGAATGTTGATGTATGAATGGTAAGTCAGAGGCATATATTCACCCCTACTATCGTGAATAATAAGTGGAATTTTTGTTTCCGTGAAATTTTTATTCGCCTCAAAGTGAAAAATGCTATAATGAATCTCACATGGAAAATTATTCCCTCTATCATTTCTCAGTGAATGTAAAAAAAAGAAAGATTACAAAAATTAAAAATTAAAAGAAATTATTGTTCAAAAATATATTTTAAAGAAAACTGAAAAGCATAGCTAAATATTCAGCATTCAAGTGATAGTTTATCTACAGCGTTTGCTTATTGCATTCAAACTTTTATTTGGTAAAATAACTCGGCTACTTTTTAAAAAGCCAACAAAACGAAAATATTCCAGCAAATTAAAAATTCACAAATCCGCAGGCAATTGGGTTGTTGTGTGGCATTTTGTTGACCACTACATCTGTGCCTTATTATTAGATCTTTTTCTTAAAATAAACTTTGTAAGATTTAATATTCGAATTATAAGAAGAACTACATACAATTTCTGTTCTATTCCCCATCAAAAATAAAGTGAAAATATCAAAGGGTGAAGTGAAAAAATTCCGAAGAAAAAATGTTTTCAAGTAAAGATTTTTTCTCGTTGTTATTCTGGATTGCATAAACTTATTTCATGGGAGTTTTTCATTATTGCAAATACGTGGAAAGTGAAAAAATTACGAGAGAAAAATTATTAACGATAGGGGCGATTAAGTACAGTAAAGGACAAAAGATGCTGCCTTGAGAGACTCCGGCTTCAATCGACTGCGGAGAGCTTAAAAATTTGCCTACCTAACTACATATTTTCCTTCCTTTAAATAGCTTTATAAAAGCCTGACGATGTTCGCTGGTAGATTTTGCGTTAATTTGTGGATTAAATCTTCGTGCCATACTTTATCAAAAGCCTGTGAAATATCAACCCATTGCCATGTTTTAGGCTTCCTATATTTCCATATGCAGCAGCCAAAGTTTTTTATGTCAACAGAGCGCAGACATGTAATTTCTGTCATGAGGGGAATGAAAGCCTTCTCTTAAAATTCGAAGTAATTTAATTGGGATTCAAACCGATGCACTTCGGTTTAGTTGATATTCACTTTAACCGCGACACTACTACACCTTGACAACTCTTACCGGCCTGTTAACAGAAGAACTAAAATATCGTAATTTCTTGAAGCTGATAAGCCTGGAACTAAAATTTATTTATTACATATTTATTTTTTTAATTATTAGAGCATTTTTCTATTTAAAAAAAATTATGAACTAAAGTTGAGAGCAAAAATTTTCTGTTTTTTAAATATGGAACGTTTTATTAACTTTTTAGGTAGACGTCATTTCTTCAATTATTTTTTTTTTAATTTAAAATAATCTTATTTTATGAATACGCTCTCAAATTACATAAATATTACTTTGAAAGTAAAACTTTTATGATTTTTACTTGTATTAATTTTAATAAAATTTAAAGTTAATTTAGGAAATTAAAAAAAAAGAGTAATACCATGTTCAGACTTACGCTTTAATTGTACAATTAAGAAATTTATTCAATTTAGGTCTTAATTGTGCTCAATTTACCATACAAGACCTCCATAAGTAAATTGTGAAATAAGTACTAAATTATATTACTACATAATTGAGTAAAATACGAAATGCAACCCTTGTCCAAAAGGTATGTTTACTGAAAAGTATGTTCAATGGAAGAAAAAATTCGTTAAAATGACAAATTAATATATCTATAAATGTGACCTTCTCCGAGAAAAGGGACCTAGTGTGTCAAAAAACGGGTTTGGACTTAAGAGTGGATTCTGGTACCTAAAATAAGATGAAATGAGTTTAAATGCGTTTTTCTCAAAACTTCATTTTCACACACTAGGTCCCTTTTCTCTGAGAAGTCACATATATAAAAAATTGTTGCAAGTGTGTTGTCACCGAATTTGATTAAATTTTTAGGGTTTGTTCGTGTCGTCGTGTAGATGGTTTATCTAAAGTTTGCACGAAATCGGTCGACACGTTCGTGAGTTATCACTTTTCGTGAAAGTCGTGATGTGCTTTGATTAGGTAAATCGAAATTTATAAAAGTAAATAGCTTCCAAGCGAAGCCGGTGCGCTCAGCTAGTTATTAATATAAAAATTATACATATAAAAACAAAACTAAAAAATTTTGTAGAAATATCAATTGCTTCCTTTTTTTAAGAAATGTTATTTTACTCTCAAACCCCGATCGCACGGTCTGCAAGATTTCGACATTTCTATTATAACATACTAAAATGTCTTTCAAAACAGAATTTTTAACCTTTTTTTCTCTCTATACATTTAAAAGAAAAAAATTATAAATGAATACCAGAAGATACATATTCTAAAAATTTGTATACAAATTTTCTTGATTACACTTCTAACAGTGATGTGCTAGCGCGAATACAGAGGGAATATAAGGCGACATCATTTCCCACATTCGCGCATTGTGGAATAAAGTACACTTAAAATTTTAATAATAAAATTCGACCCATATTTTGTTGCTACAACTGATGTTTATTTTTACGTTTTTTTTATTTTTTTAATGTTATTTGTACCAAAGGCAAATAACAGCTAAATGAAAACCTCCTCATTGATGTATTGAATATCAGTTAATAAAATAAATATTTACAAAAGAAAAAAAAAAAACAAGCTCAAACGCAAATATCTGAAAATAAACTGCCTCGAAACAGCCATTGATTGTTGTTGTTGCTTTATTGTAATCCAAAGTTGTTTGATTTTATCTTAAAACATTTATCTCAATGGCTGACTATGGTTAACTACGAGTAACTAGCTGAGTAAAGCCATTCAATAAATAAATATTGCAAGACAAATTACAAGAACAACAAAAAAGCAAAAACGCCTGCCAGCTGTAAATTCACTGAAAGAAGGCAGGCAAGCACAAAAAAAAAAAAACAGTCACAAAAAACATGACAGAGCTCTGTATTCAACTATTTACATAAATAACAGCAGCAGTAGTAAGAGTCTGTCTGTCCGTAATACCGTCCATTTGGCTATCCTTCCACTTCGTTTGTTTGATACAATTGTTTTTTTTTTTTTTTTGTTTACCTTAGAAACCTACATACAAAAATACTACTTGCTCTAGTACGTACAACTCGCATTGTTGATTAAAGAAATTGAAAAAAATAACACTTAAGAAAAATTTTCCAGTAGTTGACAAGTTGTTGCACATCCTGGCAGTACTACTGTTACTGTTACTAACCAATACTTAAGATACTCGTAAGTACTACTGCCACTATTATTTTACTACGTCTTACGACGAAGTACATTTTACATATATTTATTCTAGTTTAGTTGAGTTTTTTTGTTCTTTTCAAAATCCATTCACGTTTTACGCACGTCTATATGGAGGCTGAAAAGACAAAGTCATTTGTCAATATTTATTTGCAAAGCAAAAAAAAAAGGGTAGAAATTATATAAAATCTCAAAGATTGTGACACATATGTGTAAGGCTTAATGTTAGTAATAAATAAATATACATGTAACACCAATCACAAAACATTATGCTTGCTTCTGCAGATATAAAAGAGAAATAAATTTATATTTGTATCTTTAATAGGTGATTAGGTTTTATGTACCACATGTCCTTGAAATATAAAAATATGCATGATATTTTTTTTTCTTTTACATATTTCTAGTCTTAAATGTTTATAGTTTACCAAAAAAAAAAAAAAAATTACATACTTTAAAGAAAGTAAATTGAAAGATTGAGTCGGCAGAATTTAAGTTTTTTTTGCAAAAATAACGTTCATGTTCACGATATCGAACGATGTCGATCGCTTGATTTTTAGACGTAAAAAATCTATCTTGCGTTCCACTAATAACCGATTTTATTTATTTGTTTAGCTTTTCTTCCAGTAAACAATTAATAAATTAAATAAAATCGGTTATTAGTAGAACGCAAGATAGATTTTTTACGTCTAAAAATCCAGCTATCGACATCGTTCGATATCGTGGGTTAGGCAGTAAGAGTTGCATAGACTATATATCGGTTACCGCTACCAATATTCTATGGATCCAACTAACATTCCATGATCGTAGCCCACAAACGGTTGTGGCAATCCTTAAATTGGGTAGGTCAACCGAACCTAACCTAACCTACTACTAAATGCCAAAATGGCGAGCACAAGTAAATAATTGGTTATGAATGTGGTGTGATTGATACGCGTTTCAAGGATTCTATGCATTCTACGCAGCAAAATAACCATCAAAACAGTGATGGAAAATTTCAAATTTATATTGTGTATAAGTTTCTTTCTTTATGTCTTTTGTACTTTCAACGTTTTAAGAGAATAAGTCAGAAATTTTTCTAGATGGTAAGAACAAATCAAAAAACTTCAACTACAATTATCTCGAAATGGATTTTTTGGAGTTATGACGTTGCATTAGTAAATGATCGATGTGTGGGAACACACGTATGTGTGTATAACAGTTTTTGAGTAGATATGGATGTTTTAGGTCTAATTTAAATCTTTTCCGACATGCCAGTGTCCCGTTTTGTTCAAGATGTGGTAATAATTTTGTGGAAGATGTCGAGCACACGTTTTTCATCTGTCCACGATTTGACAATTCAAGTTCAAGAACGTGTTTAAAGGACGCTTGTGTGTACAGTTTTTTAAATTATTATATTTCAACTTCGTAGATCGGGAGATTCGTAGAAGAATCAATATGGTTTAGGTAGAGTTGACGACCTTGTTTCACTTCGGGATGTAAAATCATGCGGCAGTTCCACTGGTTACGGTTCCGCACTCCTGGCAAATAACAGCATTATCAATGTCTTTCGAGCAGCAATAATAAAATATTGTCAATAAATCTTTGGACTAAATAAGACTTGAAACTATCGGAACATAAATCCTGTTGCTTTGATTAGTTATTATGAGATTTTGGTTAAATAAAATTCTTTTTACATTTGCTGAGGAGTGAATGAGGGTAATTTTTATATATAAAAATTAAAATATGTGTATTAGAGTATCATATGTTATGGGGGTAGTACCACGGTATACTTCGTTATCAGATAGTGTAAAAAAAGTACGATCGTACCACTTTCCCATCTTAGCATCAAAACGGCTATCAGAAACAGCTGATCGCTTTGAGTGACGCGTAGGATGCTTACAAAAGTAGAAAGTAGATCTACTTCAACGAGTTCTATGCGTTCACGCGTTCTACGCGTTGTGCTGTGTAACTTGTCATATACAATTACACTAAATCAACTTTTTTGACAGCCGCGTAGAACGCGTGGTATGAAACTCCACCTTAAGGCGATGTGTTTCAAACATGTGAGCTCTATGTTCAATACCAATAATTGAGAAAAATAATAAATTTAAATTCAAATGAATAAAGCTACGTTCACATTTATCAAATATTTGTCGAAAAAAAACGTAGCCAAGAACGAAACTAATTTCTTTAAATTCTAATATTTTTTTAAATTTGGTTTCGCATTTTTTATAAAATTTATAAAAACACTTTTTTGTAAAATAATTAATTTTATTTTGCAATATAAAACCAATTTAATGACACCATTCCTAAGCAAAACTTGTGGTAAGGTTTTTTCGGACAACTATTTGATAAGTGTGATCGTAGCTCAAGTAAGAGAATTTAATTTAGTTAAGTATAAAAAATATTATTTCAATTGTGTTCCGGGATAATAATGAGCGTAAATAATCGTGATTAGCTTCCATGGAGGTAATCAATTTTATCGGTTGTTGGAACTATTAGGTTAATGGCCACAACTGAAAATTCAGTAGTACAACATAAAAATTCTAGTTGTAGTTGGTGCAACCGCCACAATTCGGTAAGCAACAAATTCGGTTGCCACAACTAATCTGTTTTCTCAGTGCAGATTCATTAAAATGTTCCATATGAAAGTTTTGACAGTGTGTTTTGCATAAAAGCGCTAAGCACATTTTAGACCTGAAACGTATGAATAAACAGATTTCCAATGCGATTCACTGTAACAATATGCAAAACTAGGGGAGCTTTAGCTTATCTTGATAAGATGAAATAGATATCTTACAAATTGTTAAAAATTTTTCGTATTTTAAGCATCTCTACATGCATTTCATTGACACTAATGCCAAATCATCAGTTGTCCTTGATCATCAACAGGCACTTTAGAACTTTGACAGTTGTTAACGGCCATTTTGTTGAAGCGACATCTGTCAAATTAGTTTTCATTTATCAGTCAGCATTAAACAAGACGTACAAATAATAAAATTGTTTTATAAAAATGGATGTTCTGTTCGGGCAAAATACGGCGCGCTTCATCATGTTGTGCGATGAGATTCATTTCTGAATGAATAGGTACGTGAACAAACACAATTGTCGAACTCGGAACGATAACAATCAACCAAGAGCGTCCACTGCTTATTGTGAATTTTGGGCTGGCGGCGAAATCGGTCTATATTTTTTTGTCAATAATGTTATCCAGGCCATCATTATCAACGGCGACCACTATAGCTCAATGTTTACTAACTTCTTTTGGCCTGAACTGAATAATCTGATCAAACAACGACATGTTTCAACAGCACGGCGCTATGTCACACAGCACATGCAACGTTGAAAATCCTGAGGTGATGCAAACTGGCCACCGAGATCGTGCGATTTACCCCGTTAGAATTTTTCTTGCAGGGTTTTCTTATGTCGCAGATGTATGTGAATAAACCAGAAACCACAGCGGTTCTCCAAGCCAACATAGGCCATGCCATCGGTCAAATGCCGCCAGATTAATGCGTCGGTGTCATGGTAAATTAGACATTACTACTTTAGAAGCTGTCGCGGACATTTTAACGATGTTATATTCCGCAGACAATTGACATCTATAGGTCTTTTAATCGAAAAAACAAAGGATGCAAGGATTTGTTGGAAATCTACTTTATCATTTTTAACTTTAATATTTATATTTATAAATATCAACATAGCTTTGAAATTTCTATGACATAAATGTTTTAATATTTTTAAAATGTAATTAATTCAAACTGAAATTCGAACAATAAATATTAATTAAGGCTTTTAATAAAATACTTTTTTATTAAAATACAATAGGTTATGGGCCCAGCCCAAACCTTGTGAATAATTAAGAATTGCATAATATTTATTTTGAACGGGAAAAATGGCAATAATTTCAGGAAGAATTCCTTTGTTGAACGGGAAAAATTTTTCGACTTGGTTACCACAAATGGAGGCAGTTTTGCAGAAGAATAGATTATTACGTATGGTAAGAAATCAAGAAGCCAAGCCAGAAGTAGTCGTCGTCAATGAAAATGCAACAGTAGCAGAAAAAAAATTGTACGACAATTATCTAAAGAAGCAACGTGAATATGAAGATGCTGATCAAGATGCCCGTGCGGAAATTATTATTGCTTTAGACCCTGAAGTTGTGCGAATGGTAAAGAATATTAAGACATCACATGAGATTTGGTTGTATCTCAGGGACACTTATGATCGCAAGTCAACAAGAAAGAAGGCGGAATTATACCGCAAATTGCTGAATTTGCAAATGGCTGAAAATCAGAATATTTCGCAGTATTTAGTGGAATTTGATGTTGCAATCTCCGAACTTCGTGAAATGGTGAACGATTTAGATGAAGATTTCCTGAAGGTACTTTTATTGGATGGTTTATCAAGCAAGTACAAATCGGTAAAAGCAGCATTTGACACTGCCAATGAGTTTCCAACATTAAATGTTATACGTTCAAGACTCTTAGAAATTGGCGACAAGCCAGAAGAAGTACATACACAAGATAATGCTCTGAAGGTGTTCAAATATCAATATGGCAACAAGAAGAAACATGGTAATTTTAACAACATGGAAAATAAAGGTATGAAATTTCCTTTTAATTGTCACAATTGTGGAAAAAAGGGCCACATGGCTAAAAATTGTAAGGTCAAAATAAATAAAGCAAATGAAGCATATGAGTCGTCAGGATTTGTTTTTTCAACACTAATTGGTAACAGTTCTCTTGTTTCATCTGAGGATAGTTTTGTTTGGGTAGTTGACAGTGGAGCATCTTCCCACATGACAAGCATAAAGTCAGCATTTATTAACATAGATGAAACTTTTAGAGGGACTGTCCGCTTAGCTGACGATAAGAATTTGGAAATCATGGGAATTGGAACAGCTCAAGTTAATGTCAAAGTTAGAGGACGCATTAGTACTGTCAATCTCCTAGAAACCTTGTATATACCAAACTTAAAAAGCAATCTATTTTCAATAGGAAAGGCAACGGATAATGGTTGCAGAATTAAAATATTTTCTGACAAGATCGTTGTGTATAAAAATGGTAATATTTTAATATCATCTCAGAAGAATCGTGGTATATATTGTTTTCATTCCATTCGAAATTATAATGATAGAGCTATGCATGTAGAAAAATCTAAGAGCGAATTAGAACTATGGCACAAACGTTTTGGCCATTTAAATCCTGTAGATTTAGAAAAACTTCAATCTCAGGAAATGGTGTTTGGTCTACCAAAATTTAAAACTAAGAGACTTGATTGTATCAGTTGTATTCGTGGTAAGCAGATTAGGCAAGCTTTTCCAAAGAAGAATACTAAGACATCTACCGAAATATTGCAGTTAATACACACGGACCTGTGTGGTCCAATGAGAGTAGAGTCTATTGGTAAAAAACTTTACTTCGCTACTTTTATTGATGATTTTACCAGGAAGGTATACGTTCGTTTTTTGAGAAAGAAAAGCGAATATCTAGAACTGTTCAAGGATTTTAAGAAACAAGTTGAACTGGAAACAGGCAGGAAGATCAAATCTGTAAGGTCTGATAATGCTAGTGAATTGAAAAGCCGTGAATTTGAAGGTTTTTTAAAGGGCTGTGGCATTACACGTCAATTTAGTGTAGAGTATACACCTGAACAAAATGGTTTAGCAGAGCGAATGAACCGAACTCTAGTGGAAATGGCTAGAACAACCATGATAGAAGCAAAATTACCAGAATTTTTGTGGGCCGAGTTAATAATGACAGCTTCTTATTTGAGAAATAGGTGCCCGACTAAGCTCAATAATAATAAGACTCCTGAAGAACTATGGTCAGGCAAGAAGCCCAGTATCAAGCATTTACGGCAAATAGGAAGCAAAGCTTTCGTTTTAGATAAGAGACCAGGGAAATCTAAATGGCAACCAAGGTCTTCAGAATTTGTACTTGTAGGCTACTCAACAGATGCCAAGGCTTATCGTTTATGGAAACGTAGTACTCGAGAAATAATAAAAAGCCGTGATGTACGATTTATAGAAGATGATTTTTCGGTTGACATAAGCGAAATAGAAAACGAACAAGTAGGCTTTTATGATTTCAATTGGAATGCTAACGAAAGAACTAATAATAATTTGGACATAAATCAAAGGGACTTTGAAGTAGTTGATGCCATCAATCGAAATCAACCAATGTTAGAATACGAAAACCAATTGGAACAAGAGAACCCGAACCAGATATTAACAGAAGATGATTACGGAAGTATATCTACTAGCAGTAATGAAAGTGTTACATATGAGCCTTCCATTAGAGAGCGCCTTAGGTCATGGTCAATATTTAAGAGTAGAGAAGAAGCTAATATTATAATTGGTGATAGAAATGACCCAAAAACGTATAAAGAAATGCTGAAATCAGAACACGTACATGATTGGAAACTTGCAACTGAAGAAGAATATAGGTCGATAATGATGAACAGTACTTGGGAATTAGTAGATTTACCTAAAGGTAGAAAGCCAATAGGCTGCAAGTGGGTTTTTAAAACTAAGTACACCCCTGATGGTAAAATTGACAAACGAAAAGCGCGCTTAGTAGCAAAAGGGTATTCCCAGGAGTATGGTGTTGATTACAATAGTACATTTGCGCCAGTCATAAGACAATCTTCATTGCGTTTAATATACGCACTTGCTGTTGAAAAAGACCTAAAATTGAGACAGCTGGATGTATCTACAGCTTTTTTGAATGGGAATTTAGATGAGAAAATTTTTATGGCCCAACCCGAAGGTTTTATCGATGAGATGAACAGAGACAAAGTTTGTTTATTGAAAAAGTCAATATATGGGCTTAAACAAGCCAGTCGACAGTGGTATAAGAAGATAGATTCAGTACTGAAGGAATTTAATCTTAATAAATCAAAGTATGATCAATGTATTTATTCGATGAACTCAGGCAAAGATTCTGTTATAATAGCACTATATGTTGACGACATTATCATTGCAAGTAGTAATGAAACTTTAACTAATCGCTTAATTGCATTACTATCAAATAATTTTGAAATTCGAGACATGAAGGATCCCAAACACTGTATAGGACTCGAAATAAGTCAGAAGCCCGGATCGTTAACTATTTGTCAACCATCATATATTCAAAATTTAATTGAAAAATATGGTCTAACAAATGCAAAAACTAATAGAATACCAATGCAATTCAAAATAAATCTCGAAAAAGAACCTAAAATTCCCGGAGAAGAGGGAAAAATAGATAAGACGAAGTTTCAAGAAATTATAGGTTCTTTGCTACATCTAGCAGTATTTAGTAGGCCAGATATTTCTTGTAGTGTGAACAGGCTTTCGCAGTTCTGTCAAGATCCAAGAAAGCAACACTGGAATGCAGCTTTAGCAGTTATTAGATATTTAAAATCAACAAAAGATTATGTACTAATGTATAAGAAAACTAATTCGCCTCTAGTGGGTTTTGTAGATGCCAATTGGGCTCAAGATTGTAATGATCGCAAATCTCAATCAGGATTTTGTTTTATTTTCGCAGGAGCGGCTATATCATGGGAATCACGCAAACAGCGCGTTGTTGCAACATCTAGCGCTGAAGCTGAATACATGGCGTTAACAGAGTGTGCAAAAGAAGCTATGTATTTGCGATATGTATTAGAAGAATTTGGTTATGCTGTCAATGTTCCTACAACAATTATGTGTGACTCTCAAAGTGCTCAACATATGGCTAATTTCGGAAGTCATCATTCTAGAACTAAGCATATTCATTATCGTTATCATTTTATACGAGATGCTGTTGAAAATGGTACTGTGAAACTAGAATACTTGCCAACGGACAAAATGATTGCTGATATGTTAACAAAACCAGTACCCAAAATTAAACATCAATTTTGTATTAAAGGAATGGGGATGACATCAAAAAATGATTAAAGTTGAGAAGGCGTGTTGGAAATCTACTTTATCATTTTTAACTTTAATATTTATATTTATAAATATCAACATAGCTTTGAAATTTCTATGACATAAATGTTTTAATATTTTTAAAATGTAATTAATTCAAACTGAAATTCGAACAATAAATATTAATTAAGGCTTTTAATAAAATACTTTTTTATTAAAATACAATAGGATTTGCTGGAGAAATTAGAATATAATTTGTTGGTTTTATATTTCGATAAGTTTCCAAGTCCACTAGAACTTTTATTCTTATTAAATTCTCAGACGATTTTGAAGAAAGTTTATGGATAAGATAAGCATTGTAACTTTTAAAAATATGTTTGGAGTCTACTGATGATTAAAATAAAATTGAGATTATATTTCATAAACTAACCTAATAAATGCTAAATTATATCTTGGATTCAAAATCAATTAAAATACGCATCGAATAGTTGCTAATGTGTTTTGAACGACTAAAAAATGATTGAGTTGCAGTGTGTTTCGCACTTAAAATTCAATAAAATTTGTAAATGATTTTCATTTTAGAAAAGTTTATTAAAACAAATAAGTAGAATATCCTAAGTTTCATTAAACAGTTCTTTGGATTAAAAAAATGTCAAGCCATAATCGACCGAAATGGAATGAAAACCAAAAATGATACAATAAAAAAATATACGAAATCACTTGCAGGTCACTGTAATATTTAAACAAGTATTGCGTGTGTGTGTGGGCATGTGTGTATGAGTGTAAGCATCACTTTTGAAACATTCAAATTATAATTGACTTCTTTTAAAATATTTGATTAATTTGCAAATTGCCTTCAATGACGATCGATGTCAATCAACAAATTTTAATGTTGTGTCTTAAGTTTGCTCCATTTTAAAAACATGACATTTTAATTTGGTTTATTGTCAGCAGGATATATACAGCACACGTTTCCATACACACATATTATATGCGTATGTACATTGCCACATGTAACAAAATTCTATGAATATCTTGTAACCACTACAGTATGTCTTTAACAAAAACCACAGAAAATCTGTGTTTGTATAGTATGTATGTATGTATGTATGTATGTATGTGTGTATGTATGTATGTATGTATGTACGCGTGTAAAACGTATTTTTGATAAGTTTTCTTTTCCTGTTGCCATGATTTCCCTTCCTTATTTCCTTCCAATCTAACGTACAAACAACAATAACAAGACCGGGACCAGTTAGTTGAGTGAATGAATGAATGCCAGTCTAGTTTAGCTAAGGATCCAAAAAACTGACACGCTGACAGGCAGATAGACGGACGGACGGACAAACAAACAAACGGACTTATTTTACAAATAAGTGAGCGTGTTGTGTTGTTCATCTGAAGGCGTTTTTATATAGAGATTTTGCGATTAGATTTGTTTTTGTTTTAAATTTTGAAAAGGGCTTTCCTTGCAATTCGTTACAGTGTCTGTACAAAGTCGGTTTATTGTTTTTCTTTGTTTCTTTTTTTTCACTTGGTCTTCGTTTGTTTTTAGTTTAATTTATGAACATTTTTAAACTTTATGTTGTTTTTGTTTTATATTTTGTAACGAATTCTAGGAAAAATGTAGATCACTATGTTTTTTTTTTAGCAAAAACTAAAAGCAAACGCCTTGTAAAGCTATCGAAAAAAAACTTATTGACACAGTGACACTGTCTATTAGATAAATGTAATATTTTAGTGAAAGGAGGCAAAAGTAACAATTGATGTGACAGCACATGACAGGCGTGTTTGTAAGTGAAATTTTTTTTTTTTGTAAAAATCCCCTAAACATGAAAATGTTTTTTGGAGATGACTTATTAAGTTTTCTTGCAGAATTTTATATAAAATACTATTTTACAATAATTGAACACATTTTCATTTCGACTAATTAATCACACTTGAGTTATAGAATATAACCACACGAAAGATTTAGTATCAATTGTAATCTTGGTGCTAATTTAATCTTTCTGTGACATCTTCCTGTGATACGTCTGGATTAAAAACTATGATATACCCCGTTCGTTCGTTCATTAACCATGAAAAATTTTTTTTTCAATAAACTGAATAAAAAAATTAAGTTACATACATATGTATTTTTTTGTAGCACCAGCACTCAGGGGAGGACCACTACTTTTGAAATGTATTAGGCCAGATAAGGGGGGGGGGGGGGGGGGGATATCGTAGAGAAGTTCTAATCTTAGTTTAGAATTACAATTTACAAGATGTTGAATATGTAAAAGGCTTTACTCTATTACAACTCTAATATTTTGCGTTATGGTAATTTTTGGAGCTGTGCTGCGGCGCCTTTAGTGTTGAGTAGACGCATTAACTTTCTTAATTTGTCTGAGAGGGTATTTTATTAGTTGTTTTACTGCGCCGACGGTTCTAGATTAGATTGGAACAGTATCATTATCGCTGTCGGAACAGTTGTTATTGACTAGTGGATATGTCTTTATCGCTTAAAAAGTCCAACAACAATTATTACAATTCAACAATAATGTACATCAGAGAAATTAATGATGTTGATTGATGTGATCTGAAAAAATCATTAAAGTAATGAAATATTTCATTTATTGAAATAAACAAAAGTCAGCGGAAACTTACAAACTTTTAAAGTTTTGAATGTACCGTGGAAGCACCATCAAAATTGACAAAAAAAAAATATTTCTAAATAAATCAGCTGTTATTACAAAATTGTATCCAGCAAAAGGAATCAACGTAAGACATTTCTTTTTGAAATTTCATTTATAAATGCACAATATTGGTTCAGTGTAGTCTGATTTTTTTTATTGCAATCTTTATTTGTAAAATTAATAGAAATTTGAAAAATATCTTTAAACCGTTTTCCGTTTCAGTTAACGATATGTAAGTATGTATTGGCATATTAAATCTTTTGCAATATATACATAAATATTCAGCTTTTATCAAATATGTATATGTTTTATTACTTTTTGCTATTTAAATCTGTTGTCTAAGCTTGGAGCTTTTTCGTTTCAATTTTATATGAAAAACAAACATGTGTTTGTTTGACTTGGGCCTTGAGAAAACATTAAAAATCACCCGCCACCATTTTTTCGAGAACATCACACCATCAACTTGTTACTTTTGTATTTAATGCTTTAAAGCACCGGTTAAAAAATAGTCCCAGGGTATCGGTAAAACTTTCAGAATAATTTATAAATAAAAATGGAAACTGTCACATTTTTATTTCATTCTCTAATTACTCATAAAGCTTTTTAAGGGCTTGCTGTAAAGGACTTTTCCTATGACAATTTTCTTTTTTTTTCATGTTGACTTCCATGATGGTTCAGCAGCAACATATTAACTTTTTAACATGACATGGGACAACTTTTAACTTTTTTTTTTGTTCGTTACTTTTCTTAATTACACTTCCGTAGCTAATAAGAGTTAATTAACAAGAGCATACCATAATTACTATGGTGAAAATCGGATAAGGAAACAAGGCGTTGCCATACATAACTAATTGTGATGAAACTACTTTCAAGTGTGATTGTGTGTGCGATGTGGTTAGTAAATAAAACAAAGCCAAGCAATTTAAGGAATAAAACTAAAGAGTAATTCAAAAGAAATTTCTTTTCATTCCATTTGTTTATTAATCTTTTTTAAATAATTCTTAAACATTGTATCAAAAAAGTAAACCTACGAGTAAATTATTTAAGTATCCTCTCCCCCCCACCCCCCCAAATCAGTTGGTATAACGAATTTAATATCTTTTTTTGTTGTACAGTGTTACAAAATTCCTAAATAAGTAAATTCAATTACTCATAAGCTCAAATGGTAAACAATTACAGATTTATTTTCGAAACGTTAAGCTTGTGAAAAACAAACTAAATTGAGTTTATCTCGACATTTGATTAATTCTTCTAACGAATTTGACATTAATGTCTTTCTGCGAGAGATTCTTTAAAATGATTTTAATTTAAGATTAAATTTTTAGTTTCTTTTTCATGCATAAAAATTCGTAATATCAAATTCTTTCGTGATTTTATGTATAAAATTTCAACTTTCAATTTTCAACAGGAATTGCAAATAACGCAAATAATATTTTGTCTCTATACTCTTACTTTTACTTTATTCAAGATTAAAAAAATTATATATAAAGGAAAGAAGAACAAAGAATATGAAAATATTAAGTATGATTTAATTATGTAAATTCCGCGACGGGGAAAAATGCCAAACGAAATTCTTTTTTAACATATGAAAATTTAAAACTTGTTGCTACAAAATTTGAATCATATGAAGATGTTGAAATTTTGTCAATCACCAAAAAAATTAAAGTCTTTCTATGAGAGATGACATTGTGCAAATACCAGCACTTTAATATCTAATGAATATTTAGCGTATGACCCTTCCTATGAAACTTAATCCAGATGCTGGAGAGCTCCGCCTAATATTCTCTGAACATCAGATCGAAAACCCCGCTTTTAAATATTATCCGAAACGTTATATTCTCGACGGAGAATGAGTTTTATAGTACCACATTTTTCAATCCGTAAATGGGACAAAGTTGAACGATGTTTCCTCCCCATAGTTTTGTCTAAAATTACCGGAGACAAAGTCAGTAACCAATCAGCGGTAATTTCTTATCAATTAAATTTCACGAAATATGCATGCCTTGTACCTGGAGGAGCACACCAAACTTCTTTTACGGTAAAAGTTTCATTTGCACTTAATAGTGAGCGGCCTGTTGACTTCTTGAAGACACAAGGTCGTGTTATCTCTTAACAGCTCCTGTAGGGAGTCAAAAGACTCTTAGTACAAAATTAAATCGAAATTCCCATGAAATAAGATGTTACACAGCTGAGTGGATATCGGAACAGAGAGAGAGAGAGAGCTATGGGCTCACATTGTAATTGCATGAAATACCCTAATCCATTGTCGTATTTGAAGAGATATTAGAACGTTGAACAGCAGCACTAAATTCCTAATCAATTTTGGTTCAACCGCATAGTTTCACTTTCGCACCCTAGAATTGGCCTTCAAGATCGTGCGATTTAACGCCGCTAAATTATTTTCTGCAGCGATTTGTGAAGTCGCTAGTCTACGCCGTTAAGCCCAAAACGATTGACGTTTGTTGGAGGACAACATTTTCCGCGATATTGCCGATATACATCCAAAAATTTTGGAAAAAGTCATCGAAGATTGGATTAGACAAGATTAGACTAAGTCCGACCCAGCCGTGGCGGTCATATGCCACAAGTCATATTTAAACTATAAAGCCAGAAGAAGTAAATTTCATGTCAATTTAAATATATAATCTTTGTTCTCTACCTCTATTAAAAACACCCTTTATATAAAGCGATACAATAGTGTGTATATTTTGCGAATTCCTTCATAATTATTTAACATATTTCATATTTTAATTTCTATAAATAAAAAAATTTAAATATCACATATTTAGCAAAAATACCTTTCTTAAGACATTAATTTTAAGCACCAAATTATTAACGAAATTCCTAAAAAAAATATGGCTTGAAAAACATATGAAAAAAATAATATTTGCATAATTAAAGTTGCAACGCCAACACCACAAACAATCAGCCAGCAACTTTATCAAACAACATTTCATATTTACAACAATATTTACCATAATATGGAGACGATATCAACATCACTACTACTGCTACCATCCGTCCGTCATCTTGTTATTATCTTAGCCAGTTAAATAGAGAATACAAGTTGGCTTATGGGAAAGCAAGACAAAACAAATTGACACCTTTAGCTTAAAACGCAAATAAGCCAACAAACAACACCCGAGTGCTAAAACCACACAAAACAAAAGGCAATTAAAGACATAAATGACAACACCTTTAAAAAAAAAACGAGAGTAGTAAATTCAAAGCCACTCCACATCCACATTGCTCCCGGCAACAAACTGCAAATAAACAGCTGTTAAATTCAATTGTTTAAACACATAAACAAACAAACAAACAAACATTTCATGTGCATAACCGATTGCTTCTTGAAAGGTGTTGAATTGCAAATATGATGTTGATTGTTTGGCAAAAAAAAGAAGGAATATAAAATAAATTTCTTTACGACGCTTTGAATGTTCTATTGTAACGTAATTCTATTATTTTTTTCTTTAATTATTAGGGTTACAATATAAAAATAGTGTTGTGATTTTAAAGAAATGGGCGCTTCTTAAAATAATCTAAGCCAAGCTTTTCCTATATATTGATATTTTGCTGAGTGTGAGCAATGTATAAAAGCATGACTTCTTATGTTCAAAATTTGAGAATATTTATTTTGACTTTTTAATTGGATTTAGTTCATTTTTTTTCCACCAATTCGTTTGGTCTCAATAACACAAAACTGAATATTTAATTTAATTTGTTATCAAAGTAGCGTGTGTGAATCGTAGACAACTAGAGGAATAAAAATTTCATTCTCGTGTTCAAATTTATAACGAGATTTGTGTGATTAGTAAATTGAATTTTTATCGAGTCACTTTGTATCGGTGGAAAAACCCCTTGTGACAAAAAAGGTCTAAGCAAGAAACCTGCACGCAAAATTTTTCATACCCGATTTTTCGAGCAAACAAACATTAAAACACAAAAACTAAATAAATTAATTTATTAACACTTTTCTATTTTTCATTTAAAGTTTTTTCTACAACAACACCAAATAAAATCCTTCTGGTTTAAAAAAAAAAAAAAAACAGATTTCAGATACGTTTGATCTTTCAGGAGTTCTCACCAATTTCATCCTAAAAATGCTTAAAAAAAAACTTAATTTTTCACAATGACATCTGTTGATGCACTTTAATGATTTAGATTATATTTGCTGCATATGACGCAGTTTTAAGTCCTGTAAAGTGCCTTCTACTTTGACAGCAATAACACGTTTTTTTCAGTACATCTTCAACGGATCAATTAATTAAAAAAAAAGACAATGTAAAATCTGGCAAAATTTTTTAAAAACCACATGTTTTCACAAACTTCCGACAACTATCAACTCGAATCTGTTCACGGTCAAACAAGTAAAAATAGTCAGAATAGCTTCACAACAACGCAAAACATCAAAATCTGTTAAAAATTTGATTTTCGAAAATCTTGCTGATATCAGTAAGCGGGAGCGCAAATTGCAAAAAATAAAATAAAAACGCAGAAGAATATCAATTCATTTATATTTTAAATGTTTGTTAGTTCAGAGCTGCTGCATTTATAAATCAATTAATAATTTATTTTTCATTTGAAAGTTCAATATTGTGTATGTATGTATGTATTTTGCTATCAGAAATCAGATTTCGGATTTCATCCTTATTTGAGATAATATTCTTCTAGATTAGTAGCGTTGAAAAACAAATTTTTATTAAACAAATTTTTATGAAACTTGACACTCATATTTAATTCTTGTCAAAATAAAAAAAAATTTTATCAGACAAATTGTCAATGCCACTATCAAACGAAAACAAAGTATTTTTAACTTTACATATAAATATATATTTCTAATTCACCGATAAGGGATAATAAAAGATTTTTAATTGGAAAAGTGGGCACGAACACGCCTACTTTCTAGTCTGTTATTTTATTTTATTAAAATGAATTGAACGGTTTTACCCATGATATCGAACGGTGTCGATCGCTGGATTTCTAGACTTAAAAATAATAACTTCCGTTCCACAAATAAATAAAATGAATGATTAGAAGTTGGCAAATCAGATGTTTTACGTTTCCAATCCATCATTATCGATCGGTCGACATCGTGGGTCAGTCCGTAAATAAGCAAAACATATAATTAAGCACATATACATACATACGTACATACCGTTTGTCTCATGTAGAAAGGTCCTAACTCGCACTTTTTTCGAAATTGACACTTGAAGGGATTTCAATACATTTCATTAAAATACAGATAGTCACAAAAATTTAATGTTAAAAACACAAAATAATAGTTTTGTATGTTTAAGCAAAGGTTTTCAAAAGCATTCTTAGTATTTTAAATTAACTTATAGATTTTCTTATTATTCACAGTTCTTCTCACTGTCATATAGTGTTTTCACACTGAATGTTAAGTACCGAATTTAAGATTAAGAGCATAAACAGCTGATTTTGCTGATTTTACGTTTACACTACAAGTTTATTAAATCAGAATTTTATATACAGGTCGTATTATAAATTTGTTGAAAATAATATAAATCTCCTGTAGAAAGAAATTCATTTGTTGTTGTACTTTTTTCTACTTATTATAACACCCATGGCGTAATAAACCAGGTGGCAGCGGGAGAAAACTGAAGCTGTTAAAAATATAACCAGAAAACATCCCTTTGACATTTTTAGCCAAAACATAATTAGGACATAAAATAATCAGCTATCGTAGCGCTGCCACCTGGTTTAATACGCCTTGATAACACTTGTTTGACAAACTGTGGAACAGATGTTTTTGTTATTATGTATGTATGTATGCACGTATGCACGTATGTACATATATGCATATATATTATTTTTAGCTGGCATAAATGTTATCTGCTGCTTCCGGCTCCATTTTAAAAAAATAGATTTAAGTTGGATTTAACAAAACAATTTTGTATGGTAAATCCAGAATTTAACAGTTGCAATTAACGTTAAATTCATGTCAGTGTGAAAACACTATTACAGAAGTTTTATAAAAAAAATATTTTTGTGTAGATAATTATTTTATAAAAATTCCAATGCACAATAATAACAAAAACTAAACAAGATTTAAAAAAAAAAACTTTCAAAGCGAATTTAAAGAACAACCCTAATAAAATACATTTTTATATACTCTTGGCGAACGCCTGTTTTTTTGGAAATTTATTTCTTAATCATCAACTTAATAAATTTTGCAGCAATTATTTCTATTGTCACAATATGAGAAATAACAAATTTTGTATACAAATTATTTCATTATTATGCACATGTGTATATATATGGTTGTGTGTATATATGTATGTGTCCTATAAAAAGTGGCAAGAAAAACATACATACATATGTACTTGTACTTGTAGTATCCTAGTTTTGCATACAAAGGTGGCTTAATAAAACAATTATGGTTTGACATGAACGATATAAAACAATAAAAATTATTAGATATTTATGCACATGAATAATAATAAAAATATTAACATGTACAACATGTACGTCTTATTGTAATTTGACTTTTAAATAAATAAAAAAGTATTTAAAATTCAAATTTTGCATTTTAAGGCAGGAGTGCTTCTTAACGTTGGTTGCGTCGTTATTTAAGCTTTAAATATTTTTATCTATTCTTTGAAGAAAATCATAAATCTTAAGCGCCGTTAATAGTTGGTTGGTTGGTTTGTTTGTCGGTTAATTTTTTCGGTGTAATCGTGTAATTCTTTTGTGTTCAATTAATCAGCACATGTGTTTGTTTCGGATTTTAATTACATGTTTGTTTAGATTTTTATTTATTTTAGAATCTAATTCTCATGTTGTTTGTAGCAGTTCAAATTTGTATGTAGGCGAATGATTAATATTAATTAGCATTTTTCTTAAGGAATATGAAAACAATTAAGACAACGTTCTTTTTTTCTTGTTTTACATCTAAAAGTTTAAAAATTATTGTGCAAAGAAACTGAAAGTTAACTGTGTGTAAATTTAAATAATATATGGCATTTTAAAAAGTATAAATGTAAATCTTTACAAGATAGTAGGTTGTATATAGTTTACATACTTTTTTTTTTTTTTTTTTTTTGTGAAATACAACAATTCTTTGAGAATTAAATTTTAATTATTTGTTGACCCACTACTTTGTTACGAGGCATTTCACAATTAATGTTCTTTAATTTGAAATTTATTGAATGTCATTGAACAAACATAAGACACAGAAGCTATAAAAAACTAATAATTAACTAATAAATAAGCAATTTGAGGTTCGAATTTGAATAAATTAATCTTTTCTTTTGAGTACCAGCAACTTCTTTTAATATTTCTAAATTTAAATAAAAACAGAACAATGGAAAAAGAGCCAAGTAAAATGAGGAGGAGATTCGAAAATTTAACTTTCAAAATCTTTTTCATGTAAAACAACTGGAAAATCTTGGGATAAAATAAGTGACCAAATACAACCGCCACTTTTACGTTTTAATTACTGAAAGGCACAAAGATGATGACCAAATCTGCTACACTGACGGCTCCAAACAGGCAAATGGAGATACAGGGGCAGGAATATACGTCAAAAATTTTCAAAAGATCATTCGCATGGGTAAATGACCTGAAAGCTGAAATCTCCCTGCAGGAAATGTCGTTAGTGAAATTATACTGACTCGCTTTTGACTCTGTCACCAGTAGTGAAGTGAAGACATTCAAACCAGAATGTTACTTGTACATTTATGTATATAATTTTAGTCTAGCTGTTAAAACACCAATTTGACGATTAGTGCTGACTTCATGATGACATTGTCAATGATACGTCTACACTTTATAGTTTGTTTTAACAGCTAGACTAAAATTCTATAAATGTACTAGTAACATTCTGGTTTGAATGTCTCCACTTGGTCCCATCCATTAGAGCTACGTAATCACTACCTAGTCAACACTCTTAATGTTACTAGAATATTTTCAATGACAATCACATGCTAAATGTCTATAGCACAAAGTATTGTATGGGGGTAATAGAGAGTAGTACTGGTGACAAAGTCAAAAGCGAGTCTGTATTATTTCACTAACGACATTTCCTGCAGGGTTATTATAGAGAATATTCTCTATTTCATACGAAAGACAGAATTACCAACCAAACAAATAAGTCAAAGGTTTGATATATGGTGTAAAATTATAATTCTTTAGGAAATATTTTATACCATTTTTAAAACCTTTTCTATATTTTATTTTTTTTAATGCTTTGTAACATAATTAATTATTTGCCATTGTAAAATATTAGTCAGACAGCATAATTTGTTTGCTGGCATTGTCAATGTTTTAAATGTTTAAATAGATTTTAGCTTATCTCGATTTAAGCACTTTTTCATTACGAATGCATGTTTGTCTTTTGTTTTATTAGTTTATCAGAATTTTCCTAATTTATAACTTCCTCTAATACAATAGGAAATTTTACCTTAAATTAAAAAATAAGAGAATTCTATCCAATTTGCTAATTTGTCATTTGTTTAAGGGTCTAAGAAATTTATTTTGTATTTCATATGAAATTTTTGATACCTAGGTATAAAATAAAAAAAAAAACATTTTACTAAAAGCATAAAATAAAATTCTTCGAAATCTTTGAAATAAGTTTGTATCGTTTTTTCTTTTCTGCTCCCATTTCAGAACACACAAATCAGGATTATAAATAAATAAATTCTGTTCGAAAACAACAATATTATTTGTCAATAAACGAGTATAATGTTAATTTATTCAAAACATGAAAACAAAAACACGGTACCATTTCATGCCAAAAATGCCACACACAGACAGACAAAACAACAGACAGACAGAGAGACACACAAACAGACCGACAGATTTTGAAGTATAAAAAATCCATAGCGGTGATATAATACTGGAATAAAGAATTAAAACAATTTTTATTGCACACACACATACACACTTAGCTCTGTATGAAAAAAAATCCTTATTAAAAATCATGTTGTGAATTAAAAGAAGACGACATAAATATTGAAAAGGCGCCACCACCACTGTGGCCTAAAAGATATACTGAAGTTATATTCTCATATAAATTCAGCCAACATTGACTTAAAAAAAACACTTATGAATGAATTTCTTTTTTGTCTCTCAAATGAACGTAATATTTTGGGTCAATTTTATTGATAATTTGCAAACAAATTAAATTTGAATAAAATTCTTTAAGCGTCCTATATTTTCAAACATCTTTTAATGTTTCTCTTTTTTCAAATTTTTGCATTAAAAATGTCCATCTTTTTCTTTTAAAAACACATTCCTTTTGATTTTATTAGTTCCCGGAATGCAAACGGAAATAACTTGCTTTCATAATGGTTTCCCATAACTTTGTTTGTTTAACTTGAAAATTCTTAACTGAACTATTTGAACTCGTACATTCTTATATAATGCTACATGATATGTATGTACATTAGGGTGGTAAATTATTCTACGAAGAATTCTGAGCAACTTCACCAAGGAAACCATGGGCGTAAAATGGATTTCGAGCGTCCGTAATTTCACAAATATATTGCTAGTATTACTTTACAAATTTCGGTATCTTTGGTTTTCATTTAAACTTTTTTTATCCAACTTATAAAATCGAATTAAATACTGCTTTTTGTAGTAGGCTGGAGTCGAAACAGCAAATTTATATGAATAAAATAATTAAATTAATGTACATATACACTAATATACGCCCTAATGTATACACTTATATATGATGAGGATAATAAGCACGTCTGTCTCTTAAGTCTTTTGATTTGTTTGCATATGTTTCTTTCAGCGACAGATATGTACAATGTATTTTTGAATTTTCGGAGGCTCGAAATCCATTTTATACCTATGGTTTCTCCTTCAAAGTTGCTCAGAATTCTGCGTAGAATAATTTCCCTCCTTACGATTTTTATTTTTTTCGGCTGCAAACAAATCGACCCGCCCTAATGTACATACATATATACACATGCAGTTGATATCCGACAATTATCTTGTCAGTATAAAGTTGTGCAGCTTTCAGAAAATATGTGCAGCTTGAAGCATGACAAAATTTGCTGTGGGCACGTAATTCTTATATGCATTTTACAACCACGATTGTATAGCATTTTTTCTTTAAGTGCAAAAAAGAAAACTATATGCAAACTTTTATAAAATGTTGAATTTTATTACACAACTTGTGCTAAAGTTTGCAAAAGTTGTTCTTATGGCAACATTTAATGTAATTTAATACGAAAAAGAATTACTAGAAATTAAATCAGAGTGATAAAATACACTTGTGGTAAGAATGAAAGCAGCTGGCCTTAAATTGCGATAATTGGGAAATAAAATTGTACTTAAAAAACTAGAGATGCGATAAAAAAATATCACAACAGGCCATTTCACATTAGAGGCGCAAGCAAGTCTTGAGATTTTTATTGGACTTCGTTACAGCGAAATCAAATTAGAATTCAATTGAGTGGTAACAGTTCAAGTAATATGGAAAATATGAATAGAAACAAGACGATGCTAAACTTTTGATATTCAAGATTTTTATAATTTTTTTTTTTCTAAAAAAAAGTGTTTTTAAACTGAAAACACCCAACAATGTTTTTGGCCGGAATCGAACCAGCAGCCTCCGCACTAATATATTAGCACTCCTACCTATCAGCCACGGCATCTTAAATAAGAAAAGTTGTTTCCTTTCAGCCTAAGCTGGCGGTGTTCTTAACACCGTGCGATGCTTGGTGTTCACTACTATCCCCAAGTCTGCCCATAGACACGCCAGTGCAACATTTTTTGAGAGGGTCGCCAACCACGCAGAAACACTTTGCTAACTTATTTCAGATATTTAATCTGGTATTTTATCAGCTTCTGTTCTTAAGCAACATTACAAAGTATTCTTAAATTGGTTGTATCCGCAAGCTGGTTGAACATCGACCAGCACCAGTCACTTAAAAAACACTTTTCACCATCCTCAAGCAACACGTGTATTCCCCATAGTGTCCTCGCCAATAACCTATCAAGGGAACAGAGTATGCATTTCGCAGCTCATCGTAAGTCGAGCCTAATGTAAGTGGCACCATTGTATGGTTACTATTCGAGATTCGAAAGAGGGACTCTAAAAATTAACATTCTATCGACATTGACCTTGCACGGAGACTGTAGGTGCCTGTTCAACGTCTACCAGACTAGTGTAAATTACCCTACTTAATTTTATATTTTACTAGCTTATCCCGGTGTGCTTCGCTACACCCTCGTTATAAAATAAAATTAAAAGTATTTATATATATCCTATTGTGAAAATTTAATGGCGATCGGTCCATTAGTTAAGACTATATTACGATTTTTAATTTTCCTAAAAAGGGTCCCACCCACTTTTCTCCTGGTACGTATTCCAAATTATAACTATACCATATGTACCAAATATAATCGACGTAGGTCAAAAAATGCCCAAAATATGGCGATTTAAATTTTTTGGTTATATGGGCGATGCCACGCCTCTTTGTCCAATCAAAACTTCATATAGCCTATAATTCATCCGAGAGTTCCACTTAAATACTGTGAAAATTTCAGGAAGATCGGTCCAAGGGTTTGGCCTCCTATAAGGAACAAACAAACAAATGAGCAAACACACACATTCGGTTTTATATATATAGAAGATATACAAGCAAGTTTTTTTTTTTTGGGTAATTGGTTAAAGGTAATATCTGAAATTACCTTTATTACCCTTTTCCCCAGAAGGAATTACACCAAAGTGTGGTTAGTCACCAAGATGCATAACCGTGCCCTCCGGGGAGCAGAAAATTTTTATTATCTTGATCACTTGTCATTTGCATTGCAGTCAACGAGGGAACTAAATGCTCTTTAAGTTTTGCTGTCATATCAGTGGTCACATAACAGCATTGATGCTGTTCTGTCGTTATGTGTTATGTAACAAATATAAAAATTACTTTGTGTTGTTACAAGTTGCTCTTCTAGTACAAATATTACAACTAAAATTATATGTACATATAAATGTCCTTTTATAATTTAATATCCTTTTTATTATTATCCTCCTACTTTTCATAGCTAATTATCTCTATCATGTAAAACATAATTTTATAATGAAAGTCTTTTCCGAGATTTTGCACATGAGAAGTAGAGCACTAAAATTCATAGTTCTAATAAAACGCACAAAGATCCAATAGCTTTTGTAACACTTTTCAAATGATTTGAAAACTAAAGTTTTGTTCTTAAAAATTCTTATGAAACGCCAAATGGTTACAGCGTTAATATTTATTTATGTATATTCCACACCTCCACCCGTGTTAGTTAGTTTGATAGTGGGACTGAAATTCTTTCAAAGATTGCATGACCATTCTAGTCATTTTATTCTCTTTTTCTAGGTTAATTGAGTTCTTACTGTGTGTGCACAATTTCAAGTAGTCTTGAGTTTTAATTTCAGGCGACCTTAAACTTTTGTTGCAGCAACAATGAAAAGAATACTTGAAAGAATAACCACTGCCACCGCAGTACCACGAATATAAATTATTATATTTTTAACCCACAAAAAAATGGTGATTTAAAAGAACAAATTATACACGAGCTTAAGTGCGCTTACGTATGTATGTACGTATGTGTTTGTATGTTTTGTGTGTCAGTGCAACAATGTTTTACTACAAATGATTTATTTCACACCATACAGTTAGGAAAAATGGCTAGAACCGAAATTCCAACATAAATAGCTAAAATAATATGTATATATAGTAGGGGTATTAACTTAAGTATGTAATAAAGCTTGAAACCCCAATGTCACAAAAACATTTGATTCATCAACTTGAGAAAATAAATCATTTTTTTGTCAAATATATCCAGGTAAACAAGAATACCCTTTAATAAATTTAAGCCATTACCTTCAATGTGGTATGTGTTAAGGTATGGTTGTAAGCATTTATGTACTTATAGTGTTGCACTTATTACCTTTTTTTTTCTGTTCCCACTTACAAATAACTCAGTCTATTTTCTTTTTTCATTAATTTAGCATTCATGCAACCAAGGTGACGTGACTTCTCTCTTTTATTTAGCTTAATAGGGTGCACATACATACATAAGTACATCTTTACAAAAAAAAAATAATGTTTGTAAATGAGTTTGATATTTTTTCTAAAAGAATTTCTCATTCTCTTTGAAAGTTTTTCCATCTTGAGTTAAAGTAAATAAACTTTATGCAAACTAAAATATGTTTCTAATGTAAATTAATATTTTGACTGAAGAAGATGATGATGAAGAAGTTCTTGCCTCGTAGCTGGTAGCAAGGACAAATGTTTTGTTTTAGACGAATATGCACTGAAAATATGTATGTGTATTTTTATTAGAAATTTTCTGTAAAAAATATTTTAGAAAAAAAGTCACGCAAATGTCAGCTCAAATTATGGTGTAAACTAGTAAAAAAAATTGCAGAGGGAAAGTTAAGAGGATAATTATGCAAATAATTGGTACAAAGTATTTAAATGACAATATGAATATTTTAAAAATTTATTTTTTAAATTGCACTAAATTGTCTGCAGTTCAGCTAAACCGTAGTGATGTAACTTGGCTTAACTACTATAACACATACATGGGACTTTGTCATTGGCATTATTTTAAACATTTACAATGAAAAACAAATTCAGTACCAATAAATGCTTACTTACTTACTTACTTATTCCTAACCTCTTCTACCTTGCAATGCCATTGCTTTTTTTTTAAATATAATTTTTCTACTATTTATAATGAAAAAACAATGAAAGCTTTGAAATACTAATTACAATTGATAAAAAAAAAAATTTAATACTATCTGTATAAAAAAAAATATGGTCACATAAGCTTTTGAGAAAATAAAATTATAAATTAAAATACAAACCAAGCTATGTACATACATACATATATTTAATACATACACATACACACATATATATGTAAATAAATATGTGAAATAATATTGACGTTTAATACTGATAATGCTTTTGAAAAACTTTATCATTACTCATTTGTAATGCTTTTACTTTTTAAATAATTAATAATGAAATTAGTTCATTGAAAAGCATTAGCATTGTTCAAAAAATTGATAATGCTAAAAATTTAATTGGCATTGTTTATAAGTCAATGCCAATGAAATCGACAATTAATTAGTCAATTTATTTAATTACTCCCATGTATGGCTATAACAAATGTTTTCGTTTTTGACCCCATCGAAGTTTAAATCGGTTTAGTCTTTAATTATTTTTAATATACATATTTTGATCTTTATCGTAGGCAGCTCAAGTCTTCACTTGTTAGAAGGTAAAGCTTTTAACACGTCTGCCACATACACCATTTAAAATGGTGACAAGGCAACATAAATTTCATTTTGTTTGATCATTACACGGCACATGTGAACATATTATGACGATGTGTCATCACCAGAAATACTCCGCGTCATATTCTGGATTTTCTAAATAACTATTATGGCTCGATTATGGATAGCAACCGAATTTCAGTTGAGATCAAAATAAGGGCCAAGTTCTTGATAGGAACAATTCCATCTCATTTTAGGCAACCTGTAAGCTTGGCAAAATTTGTTTGCCTTTCTATTGTGGGAATGAATTCTTGGAAAAATATTGCCAAGCTTACAGGTTGCCTAGAAATGAGATGGAATTGTACCTATCAAGAACTTGGTGCATATTTTGATCTCAGTACTTTTAACGGCCGAAATATTTTGGATAGAAACTTGGCCTTATTTTCACATTTCTGTTTTTGTGCGGATTTAAATTTACTTTATGATTTTAATCGGAATATTTTTGGTCTGGCCCAAAATTCTTGACAAAATACCTGAATTTATGTTGACAGTTTAACAAGTACATACCTGTAAAGATACAATAATAAAAAAAGAAAACAGATTAATAACTTAAAAGATATGCCTCAAATAAAGAGGAAGAGAAACAGAAAGAAATGTTTTTAGTACAATGTGACATGATCTTTTAAAGAACTTTCTAAGTTGTTAATGGTGTAAAATAGACATTTGAAAAATACAAATTTAACTTATGCGTAACTAACAACATTTAATTTATAAAAAAAAAAAATGGAAATAATTTCCATAAAGAGCAACACTAAATATAAACATGCACTTGACACTTAAATTTAACGACTCAATTAGAAACAAGCAACATTAGCGTTTTAATAAGAAAATCACACTTAAAATGTCTTCACAAAATGTAGAAGATTTAGAATTTAGAAAAAGCCGCCGACAATTTAAACCTGTTTTTCTTCTCTTGTTACGATTTTACACTTTGCCGAACTTCCTTTGGTACTCTTATGCCGCACACGCATTTTACATGATAATTTTGAAATTTCTAAAATTGTTGTAAATAATGTTGTGGCTGCCACAAACACTTTTATCTTCAAGAATTATTATTTTACTATTTATCTGTTTAAGTAAATGTTTTAAAGAATTGGGTTAAACTGTTGGCAAAGAATATACAAAATTATGCATAGAAGAAATTGAAAAAACGTTAATGGTTTCTTTTCTTTTTATTTTTTTTTTTTGTTGCTTTTAATTTTTTTTTCAAGTAACCGAAGAAGAAATTTAAATGCAACTTTTGGGGCAATAAAGTTAAATATTTCAACATGGAAATGAAATATGAAAGTAAACAGTTGCAAGTGTGTGTGTTGTTGTTGCCATAAAGATAGTAAGTGCATTTTATTGAAAGTTTTAGAGACTTAATATAAACTAGAAACTTGAGTTATTATTTTAAAAGAAGAAACAAACATTAGCGGTATTCAAAGTTTAGTGTATTTTCGATTGACACTATTTGCAATCGTTATTGCTGCGTAATATTTTCTTGTGGTTTAGACTCGATATAGTGCCAAGTTTGAAAGCTAAAGCTTTATCGACTTTCTACCACTCCAAAAACAAAAAAAAAACAAATTCAAATTATGCTGGGAACACAACTGGGACGAACGCCGAATTTCGTCTAGCACGACGAATTCGTTGGAAAACGTTCGTTGCGTAAATTCGTCGTGTGGCGCACAACTGGGACGAACAAACAACTGCTGTCATAATAATCCAAAAAATTGTGTGTAGTTTTTATTACAAATTTGTTTTTATATACATACAAACATAACAACGATAGTGTTACCGTATAAAGAAAATAATTCCTTTATAAAATTAAACATTAAAAAAAAACTATTAAAAACAAATTTCATCATTAATAATTATGTATATTTAATTAAAATGCTCTATATAATAAAAAGAAGAACTTATTAAAGTAAAAATTAACATTATTTACTAATATATTTTAAAACTAAAAAAAACATGGTAACGCTGTACTGATTTCTTCGTCGGCGTATGAAATAGAAATAAATCTATCAGAGAATTCGTCACGTACGACGAATTTCGTCGACGTCGGTGCTGTGTTCACTTTTATATGAATGCATGTGTTCTATTTTTGACGATGAATATTCGCAACGAAAAATTCGTCGTTCGTCCCAATTATGTTCCCAGCATTAATATGAATCTTCATAAAGTGCACCCAACACTTCTGCAGTGACACAATGTGGGTGTACTCTTTTCTCTGGTGTTGTTTTCTATACTATAGATGAGAAAATGAACTTATGGACCAGTGTTCATACATGAATACAAGTGCTTGTTAATAAAGTTGGAAAGGTGTTTTCTTGCAGTTGAACTTAAACACGCACATAAAATTTATTTTTTCTTTATAACGTAAAGGTTGCATGTTAAATTTTTCATTAGAAAATGAGAAAAGAAATTAGAAAATATTAAATTTTATTCATACCATCAAATTTTGCAAACTTATGGATATGAACATCCATATGTGCTTACATTTGAGTGTATTTGTTTTTATTTTTATTGCTAATTTTTCTACCTTTTCTTGAAGTTATTTATATTTGATTGATGAGCTTGAGGTAAATTTTTTTTTTATAAAAAAAAGTTATAAAATTTATTTATCGATATTTCATACTCCTTTGTGTAGCTGTTTCAGGATTAAAATAAAAAAATATCACAAAACTGGATAACAACAATATTTTTAAACAAATTAAAGAATTAAAATATTATTCGCTTCGAAGAAATTGGTGAAATAAATTAAAAAAATGTTTTTTATATTTCCCAATAATATCAAATGGTTTTTTTAATTAAACAATTTTTTGCAATTTGTCAATTGAAAAAATGTTTAAGTTTGAAACCACGGTGTAATAAAAAACAGGAAAAATTGTCCTGCCGTCTCTAGAAGAATATTTTTATTTTACAAATATATGTAGCAGAGCAACAAGATGTTAAAACATTTGTAGCGGCGTCTAAGCAAATAAATTTATTTCAACCCACCGGTGAAATATGAAATTTTATTTAGAAAATTTATATTAAATAAAAAAACTGCTGTAAAGAAAAGCCTAATATCACATTATGAAACTTAAACCTAACAATGCATTTTTAACAGCCAAAAAACCTGTAAAAGCAGTAAAAATCCGATGTGTTTGGCAGCGGCTCGAATTCACAAAAGCGGCGACGATGTCCGGCTTCGGATTGTTTCTCTGATTTTGACACACAGAAAACATTTTACACTAAACACATGCCTGTTGTTTTTGTGACGTTGTATTTGTTTTAGGGACAAGACTACCTTATTTATTATACATGGTTTGAAACATGAGGAAATGAAAAAGTTCCGAAAAAACTTGAAATACATTAGAAAGGTTTATACATTTTGAAAACATAATTATATTTAAATATTAAATTTTATAAGCTGTTTTGCCCTTTAGCTTTATACAAAAAATGCTTATAAATCTGAGCTACACTATCGGTATATGTGTTCATATGTTTTTTCTAAAAAAAAAAAAAAAACTATCGAAACAAAAATTTTTTATACACACATTTTGACAGAATTCCGCTTGAAATACTGAACACAATTGCGGGCTTTATTCATTTCATTACAAATCTCTCCCTCCAGGATGATCTGATGACGTTACGGTTCCCATGAAAATTTTTTGGGACTTCTCCAATATGCTGCATCACAGCCTCGTTAAACTTATAATATTTTTTTTTTCTTTTTCATCGAGTGTCATTAAAACCAAATTGTTTAAACAATATTTTATATACTTCCAAATCCATATATAAATATTCACCCCTATCGTTATTATTAAGTGGAATTTTTGTTCCAGTGAAATTTTTATTCTCTTCGAAGTGAAAAATGTTATCATGAATCTCACGTGAAAAATTATTTCCGCTATCAGTTCACAGTGAATGTAAAAAAATAAAGAAGATTAAAAAAATAAAATATAAAAGAAATATATTTTAAAGGAAACTGGAAAACAGCATAGCTAAATTCTCAGCATTGGAGCGATAGTTTATTTGCAGTGTTTGTTTAGTGCATTCTAACTTTTATTTGGTAAAATAACTCGGCTACTTTTTGAAAAGCCAACAAAACGAAAGAATTCCAGCAAATTATAAATCCACAAATCCGCAGGCAATTGGATTGTTGTTTGGCATTTTGTTGACCAATACATCTGTTTGTGCCTTATTATCAGATCTTTTTCATAAAATAAACTTTGCTTTAATATACGAATTATAAGAAGAATTACATACAATTACTGTTCTATTCCCCATCAAAAATAAAGTGAAAATATCAAAGGGAGAAATGAAAAAGTTACGAGGGAAAAATTATTCACGATAAGAGGAATGTTTTTCAGTGAACATTTTTTCACGTTGTTATTCTGGACAGAATAAACTTATTTCATGGGAGTTTTTCATAATTGCAAATACGTGATAAGTGAAAAAATTATTCACGATATGGGTGATTTTATCAGCTGTTGTGAAAATTTTCACATGAAATAACGGTCGTCTAAGTTATTTCTCAATTTTAAAAAATGTTGCGAGATATTTTTCACAAAAATAAAACAGAACTACCTTTTGCAACAGTATTTTAGAAATATTTAATACTTATTTTTTCCCATATGCATTTTGACAGAATTCCGCATGAAATATTGAACAGAATACCGAGAATCATAGCTGGCAGATTTTTTTTGGTAATATCGTCATATTTTTGGGCAAAAATCGTCATTATCGTCACCAACAAAACATATTTTTATTAGAGGCAAAATATAACAAAACTCTTAATTCAACGAATCTTATTAAAAACAGCATTATTTAAAATACAGAGACCAAATACTTCACTTAGAATTCACAATAAAACCACATGTAAATAGATTGCATATTTTTCAATACCTTGAAAGATATTTATACATTGTATGGAAAAAAACAAAAAAAAAATCAAATCCTTTAGTTATTTTTTTCAATTTAGTAAAATATGCATTTTAAATTTCAGCTACAATAAAATTACACAATAAAAATATAATTTTTTAAGAAAATAGACATATACATATACATACGTATATGTATAATATATTTTACAAATATATATTGCAATTAAACATATCGATTAATTCAGATCATAGCAGGTACATTTCTTTAGCTTTAAATAATTTTTTGAATATAACATTGCCTCCAAAGACGACTTTTTCAATTTCTTATTTTAGTCTTATTTACGTTTAGCTGACTAAATATTCTTTCCATATTTGCTTAATAATGTGGTAAAACTAGGATTTTTGTAATAAATTTAGTCACAATCGGAAACACAAGACTAGAATCCCTCGTTTGCATCTGTGATAGTTTATTCGAAAAATCCAATAGTTATATGTTTTTATCAGGACAATAATTTCAATTGCCTGAACTCTGTTTCTAGCTCTTGGTTTTCAGTTTCTTCAACAAAATAGGACAATTATTTTATAATTTCAGAGAACCAACTTTTTTTTCTTCATTAATAATATTAAATGGATTAATTTGGCCAAGAGCTTTATATTTATTTTCAAAATCAAATCATGATAATATCTGATCACAAAGCTCTATATAAAAATTAACACAATTATTACTAATATCATATTTTTCTTTTGCATTTATTTGTGATTCTTCCAATACGTCTCTGGCAAATATTCCTAAATAAATGTCTTCAAAATTTAAAAAATTGTTTTTGTTTTTATAATTAGTTAAATAAAAGTTTTCAGTTTTACGCAAACTAGTTTTTAAAAAGTTTCTCATTACAATTTTCAGCAGTTCAAGGTTGCTTTAATAGTACAAATAAAAGTTGCAACTTGAATTATTTAAAATCGTCAAAATTAGGGCATCAATCGTCCCATCGTCACTATGTCATTTTTAGGACCCAAAATCGTCAAAATGACGATAAATCGTCAAATCTGGCAGCTATGCCGAGAATATCAAATACAGAAGTACTAACACTTTTGGAACACTTCATTCCAAACAATTAAAGCACAATTTTTTTGTACGTATGTTGACAGCAATCAGCGTGAAATGTTAATCTGAATTCCAGGATTAACATTAAAATTTGTAAATTATTAAAATACACATGGAAGCGTACCCATCAGCCAAAGCAACAAAGTACCCTCTGTGAGAATCTCATTAAAATATTTTTTACAATTCTAAATTCATTTCTGTAATTAACTTGAAAAAAATCGTACAAAAGCTAAATTCGTTATTCTTTGAAATATTTCTTTAACCACAATATTTGCATTAAATATCTTGCAAAATCGCAAATTAAACAAGAAGAAGAAAAAATTGATTGTAGGTTTAAAATTATAATTAAACTGTTGAAATCAACCATGAATGTCCAAATGCCAAAAGCGGAATGTTTTAAATCTGTAACAAGAATAGTTAAACAAAAGACGGGAGAAAAAAATTCATATTAAAGAAATCCAAGCCGGCCGTTATGCAAAAAAATATAATAATATTCAAAGTAATCAACTGATTTTATTATCAATTAACCTAGCAAAAATATGTACGATCAAGCAAATTTGCCACATGATATTCATATTTATACAATACTAGCTGAGCGCGCCGGTTTCGCACGGAAGCTATTTACTTTTATAAATTTCGATTTACCTAATCAAAGCACATCACGACTTTCACGAAAAATCCTAACTCACGAACACTTCGACCGATTTTGTGCAAACTTTAGATAAACCATCTACACGACCATGCGAACAAACCGTAAAAATTTAATCGAATTCGGTTTGACCGTTCGTGAGTTATAAAGTCACAACACACTTTTTTATAAACATACGAGTATATAGATAGATAAAGGATGTGACTCATTATTTTTTAATCGTATCATATTCCGATAGGCGACCCTTTAAGTTATCGGCATATGCAAAAACAGGCGATTTAAAAAATAAACCTTGTTAGGGCCTTTCTACATTAAGGTAACGATTATTATATACATATATATATATATGTATTTAAATAAAAAATACTCTAACATAGTTTTAAAAACTAAAAAGAAAAACATAAGCAGCTTTTCTTAGTAACTTCTGATAAATACATGAAAATTTACAAACATACAATTTTAAAAATCTGTTGAAATGTTTTTTGCAAATAAATCGTATTGAATTCTGACTTAACGAAATTAATTTGAAATGTCAACATTCAACACAAGAGTACAAAGCACATGTTGTGGGTGTATGATTAACAATCATCTGGGTGACAGCGGAGAATGAAAAAAATATATATTAAACGGAAGGCGTTCAGAGGTCTCTAAAAAAAACACTCGTACAATTCTATTCGAACATAAAATTATTTTATATTTTTTACAAAACGAGTAGACATTTGCAAAATTGTTAATAAGAAAAATCGCTGAGTTTTAGCAGAAAGTAGTATTTAACCTCGTTATTTGTTATTTTTTTCTTTTTTTCTTTTTTTTTTTGTGAGAATTGCATCAATAATTTATCTTTAAGATTTTTATTTCCGCTTAAATTGTTAATTTAACATGTTTTATTAATATACATAAATGATTACTAGTTTTTCTTCGTAGTGTTTTTTTTTTCATTTGAAATATTATTAAATTGTTTAAATTTTGTCATTGGTTTGTTTGTATGTTTGTTTTTTTTTCACAAATTTATGACTTGTGCAACATGACTTTACTTTATATAGAATCGTATCTTTTTATGATCTTTATGAATACATACTTGGCTTTTATCAAATATTTCTCATGAACATTTCTAACTCCTACACTTGAGGAAATAAATAAATCAATAGAGTTTTCCTGTTCTTAAAATCAAGCTGTTGTGCATGTTTTGTTCAAAGTTATTTTATTAAACTCTAAACAAAATTTGTAATGCAATACACGAGAGTTTTATGTAAAAAAAAATCCCATTTCATATAAGCAAATAAAATGAATAATTTTGTCACAATTAGTACAGAGTGTAAATTAAAGTTATGCGTTATAACCCCGATTACCCTTTTTCGTTAAAGTAAAACCGATATTCCACTGAAGCTATTCTGCTGAAGCTACTGCTTGCACTCAGTGCAGTGGCATTTACAAGATTTTGCTGGAAAAATTCCATGTTTTACCATTTCTGGTTGAATGTGATGTTGAAACTGGAGGTGGCGTGGCGCCTGGACTTTAATACAAAGACGTGTCGATTTCTATCGGCATTGGTCTGAGTATAAAAATGCTTTTGGCAACATCTATGGTGAATTCTTTATTGGATTGGATAAATTGCATGCTTTAAGTAACTATGATGGGCCACAGGAGTTACTTGTTATTTTGGAAGCTAAAAATGCAACTGCAAACGCTTCTTATAATCACTTTATTATCCATGATGAACGTGATTCGTATGATTTAAAACTTTTGGTGTTGTTTTCTGGAAATGCTGGTGATTCGTTAAAATTTCATTTGGGATCAAAGTTTACTACTAAAGATCGTAATAACGCTGAAAAGCAAGATGGAAACTGTGCTGAAATGTTTACAGGTGCTTGCTGGTATAAAGCATGTCATCCCAGGTGAATGCAACGTGATCAATTTAAAAATTTTTTTTTTAATTTACATTTTATACTTGCAGCAATCTTAATGGTAAATTCGAAGATGACACATTTGGCAAAGGCTTGAACTGGTATACTTTCCGTGGTCACCATGAATCTTTGCGACGTGTTAAAATGATGATCAGACGCCGATCATTCTAAATTTTTAATGAAACAATTACAATATTGTTCTGCAAATAATTTTCTTTTTAATAAAGAATAACGCATATAAATTGCGCCAGAAAATTATTTTCCACAATTTCCACAATTTTTTAAGTAATAATAATAATGTTATTTTAAAAATATTTAAAAGTGAATATTCTATAAATCCATTTTGAGTGCATTGCAAGTTGCATAAGTGTTCGCTTTACCGCAAGAAAATTCACACAAAAAATTCGTATGTACAACTGATAGTGGCCATGGCAACGTTGTACCTTAAAGAAAGCTGAGTACCCAAGAATGGAAAAAATGCTTTATAAGTAGTTTGTAAAACAAAGGGAAACATATTAGCAGCGATTTTACGATCAAAAGTCAGACATTTGTATTCCAAAATTAAATTTAAGCGTTGATTTTGGGTTCTGTTATCGCGAAAATTCAGTACATATGGAATTTTGAGAAGCGTGTAGAAGGGACTAATACATATGGTACATTTATATTTTGTTATTTAAGGCTAAGTGAAGTGCAAAATACTACAAGTTATATGTCGTTAGAAAGGTAATTAAGTCCAGCTTTTATATATCTTCCAATAAAATTTATACTAAACAAATATCGTAACATTTTCACTGATAAAAAATGTAAAATATTTCTTGAAAAATTGAATTTGTTTTTTATGGATAAGCAAGTCCTCAGTAGATTATCTTTACCATGATTGAAAAGTTTTCAAAGTCATTTCCTCAAACGCATACACTTTCAAGCACTAAACGAGAATTACTAAAGCACAATAATTGCACAAAATGTATACAAACAACACAACAAACTATTTTTATTTAAAAGATATATTAAATATCTTTGAACTGTAAAAATTGTTGGACAAAAACTTGGCCTTATTTTGACACTTCTGGGCAAAAAAAAAAAAATTAAAGCAACTCTATTATGACAAGAAATTATCTCTTCCTCAGCAAAATTTATGTTGGAATGGTCGCTTTAAGAAATAAAGAATTAAACAAAAAAAAAAATATATTTTCATGTCAGCTTTTTTATGCACTTCTCTTTTGTAGCACTCTGCTAAAAAAAATGTATTTTATGAGCGTTTCAATTTGTTTTAGACTCATTGAAATAATTAATTATTTCTTATTTTTTGTTTATGTCTTTTGACATATATTTTTTATCTTAATTAAAACGATCACTTTATAATTGGGAAATGAAAGATTAATTTATGACCCATATTTCCCAGATAAATATTGCTCAACTGAAAAAAAACAGTGGCAAACAAACAAACAAATAACAGTACAGCAAACTGACATAAATATTTAATTTTCAATTAAGTGAAGATGATTACAATTTTATATTCAACTCTTATTTTGAATTTGAAAGAGATAAGAAAAGGCGTCACAGAAAGATGCCTCGTACACAGCAAGTAGTCTGCGACTGCTGTCTGTCTGTCTACGTTGTGAAAGAATCACTTAAATAGGAAAAAGGCAAAAAAGAAAAATTGAATTGCATTTCCCGTATTTTTGTTATAAATTTCAATTGTTGATTATGTGCATTTTGCTTTTATAATGATATTGATTGGTCTCTAAAGGAAGTCCAAAGTTTGCATTTAAAAAGCAAAGAAACAGCAAAAAATACAGTATTTATTTAAAAACAATATTTGAGTCACAACGAAACAAACTGTGTCGTTTTAGTTGAAAATAAATGAGTTTATAAATCCAAAACCAAGGTCAGAGTTTCATTTCTACCATCATTTACAATCCAAATTGCCACCAACAACACCAACGCTCGTATTGAAAGCAACAGCAACAGCGGTTTGAATAAACAGCAGCAAGAAAATATAAAATAATTATTACAAATATGAATCGTTTATTGTTGTTGTAGTCGTTTTTGTCGTTGGTGCTGCGGATGCTGCTGCTGTCTCTGCTACGATTGTGCAATTTATGGCTGTTTTGAACTCAATATTCTAAACAAAATAATGAATAATTTTAAATTAATTTGCATCTGCCTCTGCTCTTAGGACCAATGTGTTCGTAATGAAGGGACACCATCACAAGATTCAAGTTTCCATTCACGTTTTTCAGAGCCAAAAGGGCGACAAATGTTGAAAAGGAAACCACAAAAAAATTAATTAAGTGTAAGTAATTTTGCTCACTTAGTAGATGATAAAGATAATGAGTTTTATTCTATGATTTATTTTCTATATTGCAACTTATTTAAGCGAACATAGTAATGAAGATTTGGACGATTATATGGACATATTATACATCGTTGAATAGGTACAAGAAGTGTTGTTTCCTTATTTATAAAGAGCCACTGCAAAATTGTAGGTGGTGTAGATCGTATAAATTTCCACATAAACATGTTTCTAAGTAAATGTTCAAAAACCATCACCGACAGCACAATAATGAAAAATAATTACAGCTGAAGTTTTGCACTTTTACTCGTCCTTCCATAAGGAAATAAGTAAATATTTTTAAATTGAGGAAAGGTAACAATATTTCTCTCTTCCTTACGTGAAAAATATCTTTCTTTTTTTTTAGTTGAAATCCCAATTAGTCATTACGAGGGAAATTCATTTAAAAACATAAATTCTTGAGTATTTGCTCGAATAAATGTCGAATTTAGTAAAGGGGAGGTTTGAATTTCATTTTGCCTTATAAATACTTTTATTGGCAACAGTTGTCTAATTGTATATAGGTTTGTAGAAAAGTAACACATTCATAATGAATGAAGAAAAATGTTTGTTGTGATGTTAGCAAAGCTATTTTGCTTGTGCTTTGTAATTCGCAAATTGTATTTGGGAGTATGTATGAGTAAATGAGTTTTGGAACTTTTCAAACATAAATTTTAAGGATCTACTGATGAGTTGGTATAGCAACCAACAAAATGCATTTAGATATTGCTAACCCACAGCAAAAAAAAAAAAAAAAAAAAAATAAAGTACAGTACATTTTAATCGTCTTCTTTATAAACGATTTATTAAGTTATCGTGGCCTTAAAGTACAAATTTTGTATACGAAAGCCAATTTTTTTGGGCGCTTTAACTTTATCAATCGTTTTTGAATAACGGGGCAAAAGGTTTAAAACCGAATTTTTATGTATTATACTTACAACCTTATTTATAAACGACCAGTAATGTTAAAGTACCATAAAAAATTCATACCTTAAAGCAACAATAACTTTGATAATTTTTTATGAATACGGCAGTTAGTTTGATCATGGGCCATAGATTTGAATTTATCATCAGTCTTACTTAAGTTGTAAGTATTTACAATACGAGTAATAATAGAAAAATTACTAAATTTGTGTTTTGCTTATGTCACCTTCGATTGAAATTTAGCGGGCATATTGCACAGTGTCGTAGCGAAATCAAACATAAAACATACACACACTCACTCACACACACTTCTCTTATGCGATATTTATTTATAATGAATTCGTTTGAACTTTTAATATAAATTTTAACTTAAAAAGTTTTTAATGTTTCATTTCAATCAAATTAAATTTTTCCTAACATTTAATTTAAGAAACTTCAATAGTTTTTTCAAGTTTATTAAAAGTTTCATGATTTTTTTTAGCTTTTAAATTTTATATTTCTGCCACTTGTTGAATAAAATATTTAAACGTTCATAATTTCAATTATATAACAACCTTTTACGCAAGTTACTGAAATTAAGAGCAACTTTTATCGTTTCCCCTCAACATTCTTAACAGCATGAAAAAAATCTAGCTTTTTTTTTGAATTTAAATCACACAAAATTTTCGTTATTAAGCGTGTAGAAATAAATGTGATGAGAAACAGCTTGAATGTCAAAAGAAACGAAACGCACCAGCAATAATGATGATGTTCTATTTATGATAACGACGACAATGACGTTAAGAGAGACGACAAGAACTGAAAATTAAAATTTTCTAAAATATAAAATTGTAGACAGGAACGTGTGAATAAGGTATGATTAAATTATAAATACAACGAAGTAACTAATAATAAGGGAACATGCAACGACATGAATTATATTAAAAAATAAATAACATTGACGGACAACTATAGATTAAATATTTATAAAATAAAGACCTATTTCACAGGTTTTGAGAAAATATTACACTCGTAATGAAAAAATAGTCAAGAATGGAAATGAAAAAACAAGTTATTAACGTTTAAAGAAACCCTCTCCACTTAATCAAGAGAATATGTATTATCACATCTCTGCAAAACTAGATATTTGCACACATCTTAAAGGCCCAACTATAATGTGCTTAATGTAACTTAAGCAAATGTGCGAATACACACAATCAAATGTATACAACTTTAATGTACTTAAGACACTTTTCGTCAAGTTTCGTCAAGTGTCATTTGCTTAAGGAAAGTGCGGTCAATTTCGCTCTTCCTTAAGCAAATGACACATCAGCTGTATTAAAAAAATTTTCCAATATACATAATAATACATATAATTGTTTACAATTAAAAGATGCAACCACTGTTGCTTTTTTTAGTACTTTTTTATTTTAGTTTTCGGTTGCTTTATAAATTAATAAAAGATAAACATGGATTTACTTGCATATGGTAATATATTTATAACTTTTACAAATTAAATGAGATTTCGTAAAAAATATTACATTTTAAAGAAATAAAAACGAAAATAGTTTTTGCAAAAGTACAAATGTTTGCAACCAAGTGTAGAAAGTTTTTAAGCTCAATAAGTACAATATAGCCACCTAAAAGTCTTCAGTAATTTACTTAAGCATTTGACATGCTTTTCGTTGAATTTTGACACTAGCTTAAGTTACATTAAGCACATTATAGTTGGTCCTTAAGAGTTGCAATATTTTCATAATAACTTTTTCGCGAGGTCTGCTTTGTTCATATTAAGTTTACGTTTCATAACTTTTTTTTAATTTTAAAAGTTTCTTTGTTTGAACAGAAGGGGGTTACTCTGTATTGCGATGCGAAAGCAAATGCAATGCGTAAGGTAAATGCGATAAGAGTACAATTTGGTACTCTGTATCGCTTACGCAAACGCTTTCGCAAAATAATTTGAAAAAGAAGCAACACTGGCACCACAAAATTCACAATAGCGAAGAATGATAAAATGAAATGTCAAAACTTGTAAAAAAAAACATTTAAAACTATTTTTTGTGCAGTACTTGTTTTTTGTCAAAACTAAAATAACATAAAGTAAATAGTGATGGATTCGGTGGCCTTATGGTTTGAGGAAGAAAATAAGCATGTTGAACGTATTACAAGGAGAATTTTGAGATGTAGATCAGATAAACTCTCCCTAAATGACCACAGGTAAGAAACTAAGAGTAGGTATTGTGTGCAAATTTTAGGCGCTTTGTTTGGCATTTCCCCTCTACAAGTGTCCCTTGACAAATCGCTGTGTTGCACCATGAAATCCACTAACATATGGAATTGCCGTTGCTGAGTGTGTAACTTTTCTGCTTTTCCCTAAAAAAAACAATTTTGATATCTACATACATAAATGTAAATTATAAAAATTTATTTTCTTTGTTACATGATTCCTTTGCGTTTGATATTTTGTTAGCGCAAGATATTTGCGCTTAACGGACGATTTTGACACACACTTTCGTATTACAGAGTGCGGTGATGCCAGATTTGCGAAAGGGAAAATACGAAAACGCAAACAGAGTACCAATTGTTCGATTAGGCATCATTTTTCTTACGCATCGCAATAGAGAGTAACCCCCAAGGTGTCGCTCCTTTTGTCATTTTCCCTAAGCCCCTCCTCTTAAACGTGTTCCAGTATATTAAAATTTTAAGCCGATAGTATATAAAAATTTCAAAACTTTTCAGAACATTTTAGAACATTTTTTCCGTAAAATCATTTTGTATATAAAACCTATTCAGAAATAGTTATCCTACAGTATTATTTAAAAAAAATTATAAATTATTTCAACTCACGAAAATGTTATTTAAGCCATGTTTACATTTATTAAATATTTGTCGAAAAAAACGTAACCAGGAAAGACACATATAATATATTTTCTTTAATTCCAATATTCTTTTTTTTAATTTTCGGTTCGTATTTTTTAAAAATTGTAGAAAAATACTTTTTTGTAGAATAACTCATTTCATTTTCTAATATAAAAACCAAGATATATGACAGTAAAACTAGTGGTTTACTTTTTATGGACAAATATTTAATAAATGTGAACGTAGCTTAAGTGCGACCAAAAACATTTGTTTAATCGAAGGAAAAATTATTTAAAACTTAATTTCTTAAAATCAAAACTTACGGTGTTCCGACAATTGATTCAGGTAGAGGAGACAAAAAAAAAATATATACGTGTGTCGGCGTTTTGAAAGATCACATCGGAATTTTATTTTAAAGGAGAGTAAAGTTTCCCAGCACTGGCCTGTTCTTGCAACATATCAAAATATAAAAGGCTGACTTCCAAAACGTCAATTGCTTAGTGTTTGAACGAAGCATCACATTTCATAACGCCGCAGTACAATAATTATACAATGTATACCATTTCAAAACGCCACCGCCAAGTATTTTTAACGCAGTAAGAGAGCAAACAAGGCATCGGTTTTATAGTTGATTCATTGTTTCGGAACTTTGCATATGTATGTGATTTAAATACAGTAGCAATACTGTATACAAACTTTGTATACGAACGTTTTGGAAGTCAGCCAAACTTTGTTTTCTTTACATCTGAGGTGTAGGGTGTGCTTAGCAACTTTATAGAACATATTATGGCGATATTTTTTTATAACATATTAACCCTCTAACTCCCCCTCATAACGACATTTTATGGTTTTATTCTAACAAATCGTAAAAAACACCCCAAAACAGGGAAGGGCGGAGATAAAATGTTCTACAAAAAAATTGGCCATAAAATTTTACTTGACACAAACACAAAAAACTTGAAATTAAATCTGATATTGTCTTTTGCTACTGTTTGATGTACTCGTATTTATTGGTCCTTAAAACGTTTTCAAATCGAGAAATATACAAAATATTTCTTGAATCTACTTCAAACTCTTACTGCCTATCAAATGTATTTGTACGAATGAAAATAAAATTCAAAATTCTTTCGACATCGTGAAATCGGCAGTTAATTTCTTAGAATTTCATATTGCATTTAGTTTCAAAGTAAAAATCAAATATGAAAAACACAGATTTGTGCAATATTTTCACTAGTTTTCACGTTTTGCCTTTTGTTTTTTTTTTAATGACTTTATTACTAACATTTTCTCCTTAAGTGTATAAAGAAAGAGATCAAAAATACTATAATTAATGCGTTCGCTAGATGCATGATTTTATAAAAATTTAACAACAAAAATAAATAAAACATATATTTTATAGATTTTTATAACGAATAAAGAAAATGTTTGCAAACTTTCTTCAATGTATGCCATATAGTTTTATAAAAATATCTGCTCTACAAAGTCTACATATGCATTTATAATAAATTGCTATAATCATGTCAAGAAAAGTCGAAAAGAAAATCATTGATACATACAAGCCCTTTAATTTTGTTGATGTTGTTTTTTTACAGACAACAATAAGTGAAGATGGAATAAAAGAAGAGAGAGAAAAAAGCAGGTGGAAAGCTGAAATTATGCGCCAGCTTTAAACCAGATTAATTTAATGATAAAACTGCACAAAAAACAACAACAACAACATTATGGAGTTTTCTAAAACTTTAATATAATGCATTTGCAGCATTAAAAAAAAATTACAAAATAATATATTTTTATACCTTAAGGTTGTCCGTCTGTCTGTCTGTCTGTTTTCTTCGCATCTTGCAATAAAGGTGATACAGCGCCACACCTTTTCTAAATGGCTTTCCCAATTAGATGTGATCAAGTCATGACAATTGAAGACATTTAAATTTGTGTATTATTGTGAATAATATTTTGAGTTTATGAATCAATTTTAAATAAAATTAAAAAAAAAAAAATTAATCAATTTGACACAATGAAAATACTCCAAATCAAGATCGCAAGAATCGAGAGATGATAACAATTTCTTTTGACCTAAATTAAGTGTACTCGTTTTCTAACAGTATGCTGATGGCCACAATACGTCTCTGGTAAATATTCCTAAATAAATGTCTTCAAAATTTAAAAAAATTGTTTTTGTGTTAATAATCAATTAATAAAAGTTTTCAGTTTTAAACAAGCTAGTTTTTAAAAAGTTTCTCATTCAAATTTTCAGCAGTTCAAGGTTGCTTTAATAGTACAAATAAAAGTTGCAAACTTGAATTAGTTAAAGTCGTCAAAATTAGGGTATAAATCGTCCCATCGTCACTATATAATTTTTAGGACCCAAAATCGTCAAAATGACGATAAATCTTCAAATCTGGCAGCTATGAACACATATGCTCATAGTTACTGCCGCTGTGAGAGGTTGACGATTTTTCTACACACTCGTCAAACACTCGTCAATCGTAATTTGAATTTGTTCACATTTTTTGTATTATTCTGTTTTGTTTTATTGAAATTGTTACAAAATTATCGGGAAAGTCACACATTCATTTTTTCGATTTTATAGTACCTATAATGCGTTTGATTCCAATGTTTTTATTTGGCAAGCTTACATTAACCTTTTTAAATGACATGCAAAACTTATTTCAATGACGCTCCTAAAAGTATGCATTTTTTATTGTTTACTACAAATGAAGTTAGTCGAAAATTCATTATCAATTCCAATTTTAAAAGTGGTTTGATTACAATTAAAACGAATCTTTGGAATTAAAACCACTTTTGATCGGAATTGATTTCTGTGACTTGGGTGTATATTCGTGACAGGTCTGGTTTTTAATTAGTCGCGAAAATCGAGCTTGTACTGTATATAATATACGGACATGTCGCAACCAAACGCGATCTGTTTGTTATGCGTTCATCAGATTACTTTGGTCTTGTATTATAATTTTTGTTTAATAAAGCTTTCCTACCTGGCTACTTTTGTTTAAATTTTTTTTCACAAAAAAAAGCTCAACAGCTTCGCATGGCCAAATATGTTTAGTAATTTCTTAAAGCATTCAAGGTCTCTGAACTTCACTTTGAAATTATAGACTACACTATATAGACTACACAGAAACATCTCGTCTTTTTTTCTAAAGAATGAGTTTAGGAAATTGCAGCCATTTGCGATCGTAATGGTATTCTGAGTCATTGCTAAAGACTTTTATTTTATATTTAAAAAAAAATCGATTTTACATTTTCGCTTCCATACGAATTTGATTTCTGTTAAATATTTGATAATTCTATTTATTTCAAAACTTTTTAAAAATTTTATGGAATTTTATCGTTTCCTTTTATATTTTTTTATATATATTTTTATAGGCTACTCATGATCATTATCGCACTAATTAACGAACTGGTTACAAAAAAAAAGCAGAAAGAAAATATAACCACCTCCTCGCCACATCAAAAAGTATCAATTCAAGTTCAATAAAACTTCTGAGAATTTTATTGTCAATAAAAATGAATGTTTCTTAATTGATTTATTTGCTTAAAAATGCATAACTTCGTATAATAAAGAAATAAATTACAATTAAGCAAAATAAATGGTTTGCTCTTCTTTAAAAAACAAATACACTTCCCAAATATTAATCGGGTAATAAAATTTTGTATTTTTATAGTGAAATAAAAATTAACATTTAATGAATTAATTGTCAAATACAAAGGAGAGTCGTTAAAAAACAAGTGAGAGTACAAATGCAAATCGAACGGAACGGATGCGGGTGTGCGTGTATTTGTGTTCCAATAAAATATTGAAAAATTAACAGAGTTTTTATAAATAGGTTCCTTTTTTTCTAATTTATTTCTTCTTTAATAGAAAAAAAAAATAATAGAAAAACGTACACTGCCACAGCAAAAACTTTGTTGCATACAACTCCCTTTTTTCAGTTAGTAAGACAGAGAAGACAAACGTATTCTTTTCTATTTCGACACTTTCAATTAAAATGAAAATTGCATGCAACAAAGTTGCATAATGTAAATACGGTATAAATTTATATTTATCGATGTCTGGATGGAGTCAAGTTTGCGTTAGAACAATCCAATACTCAAGTATCGTACGAAGAGTATTACGACTTTCAAAAACACGTTATCAAGAACTCCCGAACATGTTTTGGAATTGATTTAGATGAACTTTTCCCTTTTCAAGTGGCATTGCAATTATTTGACATTAAAAATACGAAATCGATCGCAATATTTTCACAATATCTACATACGTTGTTCTTAAAATTATTAAAAATCGATGAAAATTTAAATCAAAATTAAAATTTGAAAATTTCATAATATTTTTTGTTCAAGGATAAAAGTTATATTCAAGATTTTTCTATTACATTTGTTTATATCTAAATTTTAATTTCCATTAATTAAAATATCAAATTCGTTTATTATAGTCAATGACTTTTTAAAAGTTATTGCTGTTTGTTAAAATTAATATTGAAAGGTTGAGTAAACATTTTAAGAAGACAGAGATCTTGTAAATAATAATTGAAAACTAAACAAGTTGGTGAAATATAAACAGACTCGCCCGTACCACAGCACCATATAAAGCGGCACACTTTTAATGCAAATTAAAAATGTTTTTTTTTTTTTTTTTTTTTGAAAATAAGTGATTCAGTCATCTGCAGCTAATATTTAAATAGTTTATAATAAAGATGACACTTGTAGATAGTTTTATACGTAATGCCAATAAAAAGTCATCATTATGAAGATACGAGTATTAAGAGAAGAACAACCAAAAATAAAAAATATTCATTACATGTTAGGAGGTAAGGGAAAAAGTATATTCGTTAGGTGAAATACATAAGTAAAAATTTTTAAACAACTAAAAGACACGTTTTCAATTCGATTTTAGTTGATTAAATTTCGTTACGTGATATTCAGTAAGAATGTTTCACTCTAGTTCTATTATGAAGGGTGTTTTTTTATAGAGGTACTCTTTTTAACTGACGGCCATTTTGTCAGCTATCAAGAAATATCAGTTCAGTTTGATTTCAAATTGTGCAAATGAGCCAAAAACAAGATTGCTGTTGATCCCGATTTTCATAAGCGTATTTTGCTTAGAGATGAAGCTCACTGCATTATTTGAAGTGATGATAATTCTGAACTGTATGTTGAGACACCGTTACATTGAAAAACTGACTGTTTTGTTCGCGTTATGGGCTGGTGGAATTATTGGTCCGTACTTTTTTAAAATGGATGCTGGTGCTTTCTACAAGACGGTGTAAAATATCACACACCTCGTGCCACAGTTGATTTATTGAAGGATACGGATGGTAACCGCATAGTTTCACGTTTTGGGCCTGTCAATTGGCCTTCAAGATCGTTTTTTTTTTTTTCTGTGGGGACATTTGAAGTCGGTAGTCTACGCCAATAAGCCCGAAACGAACGACCACTTGGATAAGATTCGCCGCGATATTGTCGATAAACGGCTAAAAATGTTGAAAAAAGTCTTCGAAAATTGGACCTCCAGATTAGACTGCGTCCAAGCTTATCTTTCGAATATTGTAAATTTCGTGTAAACTTAAAAAAAATAATCTTTGTTTTATTCCATTTTAAAAAGAACACCCTTTACAGATCTTATGAAAAGTTCTCATATAAGAAATGCATCACTACGTTGATTGCTGTTAATGTCAAATAGTTAGATAGATAGATAGATAGATAGATAGATAGATAAGTGGATAGATCTGGTCCAAGGACCGGCACTGCGACACCTATTGGATCTTTTGTGCCATGGATCTCTAAATTAAACCAAGCTCTAAATTCTCTCCTTATGAAAGTCAGCACAGAGCTTGGAGAAGCCCGCCTAATATCATCCGAACACACAAATACAGAAAGAAAAATACGCCTTCTATTATTACATAAGACTATACATTCACAGAGAATGTGTGCCGTTGTCTCATGCTCTTACATGCATAAACGGCACAAGGGTGAGCGAACTAGATTACTTTCCCAAAGATGGTAATTCAGTCCATAATGACCGGAGAGGAAACCAGTAACTAGCCGTAAGTCGCCCCTGCTGAAATTCAGGATGACACTGTATGAAAATGGCTGTAACAATGATTTGCCCTACCGAGAGAAGCAACCCAAATTTTCTTAGCGGTCGATATGTCGTTCTCTCTGATTAGAGTAGTTACAGTCGGCCAATTAACGCCACAAAAGGGCTCTGGGCCTATAAGAGGAGCGGCAAATAGTAAAGAAATTGATCTAGGAAACTAACTTTTCACCTTCAGCAACTTGAATGTTTGATATTTAAAATTTTGCAAAATATACATATGTAGTTTTTTTTTATAAAAAATTTGTGTGAGTGTGTATTTCTTTCTTTCTTGTTAAATATTCGATCATTGATATGTTTGAAGTCTGCCGATATTTTGTGCGCAAATATTTTTTTTCTCAAGCTGGCATTATAATAAACTTTATGATGATTTTTTAAACTGATCGAAAATTTCATAAGAAACTGTGCGTTTGAATCGTATCGAATGTGCAACATTGACTTGCAAGCCAGCCTAAGCAAAAGCGGCAAATTCATAAACATGCACAAACATGAAACATGGTGTGGTAAAATTGGTGATAACGTCGTACACAAGTGAAATGTTGTTTCTTTTCCAACAGAAATTTTAAGCTTCACTTTTTTTTTTGTATTACCAAATAAAAATTTAACAAACCAGAGAGAGAAATAAAATTTTAAGGTTTAATTAAAGCATGTTAAAGTCATGTTTTGTATAATTTTTTTTTTTAATTTTTTATTTTTGGTGCATGAGTTGTTGCAGTTAAAATTGATTTTTTTTTTTAAATATTATTGGTAACTTTATAAAATAAATAAATAAAATATATAAACTGATCATAAGCTTCAAAAATTAAAAGTATTAACAGAGATCTATCAAACTGCGTTTCTTGGTAAAATTTCATAATTTTGCTTTAAAATAAAAGTCAGTAATTATGGTTAGAGCTAAAGTCCAGTCTAAAATAATATATAAAAATTGATCGTAGTTTGTTCGGATTCTTAAAACTTGAAAACTACTGGAACAAAATGGATTCTTAAAACTTTAAAACTACTGGAAAAAAATGGACTCGTACAATTGCTATGGGAAGACTTAAGAGCAGTAAAACTTTCTCAACAGGTGGCGCTGTTAAACCAAAACATGTTAGCCGGGTCATCTAATTTTATAAAAAAATAATATGAGCATGAGGAAACTCTAATAGGAAGTTTGTTAAGCTCTTTTTTTGAAATTTATTTTGTCTGAACACAAAGAAAGTGCAGCCAACTTCAGCTATAAAAAAAAAGAGACGAATGTACATTACAAGAGAATATCTACTGCCCCTACTTGAGTTCCCTTACATTCTCTTTATGCAAAATTAACTTGTGTCTCATTTCTACATTTTAATTATTAATTAAGTTGATTATTGTTAAATTTTCCAATTAAACGAAGTAATGGAATTAATGAAAGTTGTTTCTTTTAGAAATTGCCAATTTTCTTTGTAATCAAACCATTTTGAAATTTCTTGCTAAAATTGACGAGCTATTTCTGATAACTTAATTTGCATTTAAAGGCAAAAAATGTGTATACTTTTAGGAGCAAACAACCTTTTAACTAATAACAAGGATCTAAAGAAGATAAAAAAAACAAGAACCATCAGACTACAAGAACGGAATTTAAATAATTCCCATCAGTAAAAAAGATAATCAGAGTGTGTGGTATTTCATAGAACTTTCAAACATCAACAAAAAACGCATTATAATGCACAATTCAAAAATACTTTTTTTTCCATTTCTTTTAACATTTTTGTCCACAAACATGTAACAAAATTTAACTGGGTGTGTTTAATAAAAACAAGTTCATGTTTTCTCATTGATCATGTAAGTTGGCTGCAATATGGTGTGTTAAATTTTGTTACACATTTTGTTTAGTTTTTTTTTTATGAATATAAATATTTTCCTATTGTCTTCACTTTTTCCAAACAATTTTCAAACAATTTATTACCAAATTCTGTTTCCTCAGAGCTTTTAGTAGAAAATGCCAAAATATATATCTATAATAAAGACTCATATTTAAATTTTGTAATATAAAACTAATGAAGCATTCTTTTAAGTATAAATAAAACCACAAAATGTAAAGCATAGCTGTAGGGGGTATTGTTATTAAAATTTTATATTGAATAAAAAATGCGTTCAAAAAGAATTTCCATTACAAAGAACAATTAAAAAAATTTAGTGTGAAAAGGCAGGTAATACAATACACTATGCAATAATTGTTAAGAAATATTTGCATATATACTTCTGAATAATAAACTAATTAATTGCTAATTTTAGATGTTAACAATTTGAAGAGAAGTAGCTGGAAATACATAGATACGATTTTTGTGTTTTAAACTAATGAAACAATCAGGCATATTGTACAGAAAATCATTGATTTTGTACGTTTCAGTGATGATTCTTGGGAAGATTGAGTCTTTTTTTTTACTTAAAACATTTTGATTTGTTTTTACATGGAAGCTTGAATTACAAGTTTGCGGACTATTTACATTTAACGAAAGGCACAAATAGTGGGCGTAAGCTTATTACGGTGTTGTAAGTTTTTACTAAACCTTGACGGGCCTTTCCATTGATGGAGATTATTAAAAGCGTGGTTCAGTATAAAAATGTCGATATAAAAAATAAATTTAATAAAATTTCTGAATTTCACTTTTTGTGAGGTGAAAGATTTCTTTTTTTTTTTTTAATTAGGACCAGCAGTCAGGGGATGACCCCTACGTATGCAGCGCATTATGAAGGAACTAAGAAAATAGGTTTTGGGAAGGAGTAGAGTTTGTGGACACTCGATTTGAACCTTAACACACTGAAAGTGGCAGGAAAGACATCTGTGGGGAGTTTATTCCACATACGAACAGTTCGGCTAAAGTACGAATTCTATCTGTAATGCGTAGTGCGGTTCACTGGCATATCTACCACAAAGGGGTGTGCTCTTGATGAAGAGCGAGTTGTACGCGAAAAGTGACGGGTTTCGGGAACAACTTCCCTGATTTCATTAGAACACATTCCATTGTAGTAGCGATAGAACAATGAAACACAACCAACATTGCGTCGATGCTCCAGTGAGTCAATAGAGTTGGCTACCCTACTTTTACCGATAAGCTTCGTCGCCCTATCCTGTACGCGGTCGAGCAACTTCAAGATAGATTTTGAAGCACCGGCCCATAGATGAGAGTTGTATTCCATTTTTAGTCTGAGAAAGGTGGTATAAATATTAAGGAGATCAGATGGAGTGAAGTATATCCTACACCGTCTTGAAAAACCGAGGCACTTGAATGCTTCTTTGAGACGTGAAAAATGTGATCATTCCATCGAACATCACAATGAATTTTCATGACAAGAACATCAAGAGCTTCTGATTTCTCAATATCTATACCATCCATATTTACAGATGGAGCAGCATACCCTGTCATACGTCTGTGCATGAGCATAGCGCATTAGCATGACCCCAATTTGAAATTGACAGGAGATCGTGATTTAGTGTATTAGTCATATTTTGCCGCATTGCCCGGATCTACGACGGGTTTGGCTTTTGAAACTAAGCTGCTGGCAAAGAGTAGATAAGGGTTGGAAGTTTGACATAAAAAGTCATAGGTGAAAGAATTTAATTTTTGACATGAATTGAAGTTTTCTATAGTGCCACTGATTTCAACTGCGGCCCATAGATCGATAGAAGTTTTATGGGTCGATTATGGATGACAACCGAACCACAGTTGCGTTCCCAGTTGCTGAGAATTGTATTACGGATGGCAACTGGCTACTGAGAGCTGTCAGTTTCACCACAAATTTTCAGTTGCCACCTGGCAACGCAACTGTAGTTCGGTTGCTGTAATCGAGCCATTACATAGGCTTACTTCCTAAGCAAGGTGGAATGCTTCCTAAACGCATTTTCTTAAATTTGATACTCATGAGAATTAGACTACTGCAAGTGGGAGCTCCGCTAGATGCATTGCATATTCGCCGTGTTAAGAGAACTATGGAGTAGACCCATATGGCAGGCATCCCAATAATTTCTAATTATAAATGCGCAAAAACTTTCGGAAATACCTTTTCTCAAAAAAAAAAAAAAAAAAAAAAAAAAACAAATCTAAAAATCCAATCAGATCCTCGTAGCGATTTCCTGCATGCGTTCATTATATTTTCAGTAAATTTTTAAATACATCGCTTAAGTAGTTCGAACGATACAATTGTCCAAATTGTTGGAAAAATATATTTTTCAATAAAAACGAATATTTAAATTGTTGATCGATTAGCCCATGGAACTAATAGGAAGATTTCGGGTATAGAGTTCAGTATTAATTCAACTACAATAATAATAATATTTTGGATATCTTTCTCAAGAAATAAACTTTTACCCAACTTCTCTGGGAGCAGTCTCCTCTGTACTCTTGGTAATTAAATTATTATTGTTTAATTACTTCTATTGTATACTTCTTGGAGTTCTCATTTCAGATTAATTTTGTGAAATATTAAAATTCTTAGAAATGTTGTACAGCATTTAGCAGTAATTTTATGCTGCATTTTCTACAAAATAATGAATGTCTTTTTTGTGCATTATAAAAGCAAAACAATAAACTCATTATGTAAGTCATACAATCTAGAAAAAGAAATATTATGAGATGGTGAAACTTTTATAGCATACTTTAAGGTTTGACAATCATCGTTTGTTTCATTCTTAAGAACAGCATAGAATTTATTAACCAAAAAAAAAAAAAAACAAGAATATTTTTGGCATTGAAAATAAAATTAGCTCAGCATAAAGTAAGCAAAGTTAAAAAGAGAGAAGAACATTTTGTTAGTACGTGGAAATTTAAAAAGGACTTTAATGTCGTATTTTTTAAAAAATTAAAAAATGCAAAATATTTGCAGCAAAATCAACAAACAACACAAATGTTTCCATTAAAAAAATATCTTTTTTAGTAGTTTTTAGCATTTTTTGTAAAAGTTTTTATACAATTTGTCGGAATACTACAGCTTGACTTGAACACCGGCTTGACTTGACATATTAATATAATTTAACTTTAATTTTCCTAAAAATTAATCAAATTTGTAGCAAAAATTATAGAATATAAATTTAATTGCATAAATATTTTTTCAGGCATATTTTTGGGAGTAAAGTAATATTACATTTTAAAGCATACCTATTTCCTAAGGATTTTTTTTTTTCAAAATAAATTGGACTATTATTTGTGTTACAAAATGTACAAAGCGAATAAAAAGTTAGGTTGTTGAAAAAGAAAAGATTGCAACAAAATTGAAAAGAAAAACTAAACTTGGCAAATATAATTGGAACTAGAACAATAAACTACAGTTTCAAGGAAAAAGCAATAAAAGAAATCCTTGTGGAAAATAATGTCATGACCTGCAGTAAAAAAAATTATATGAATAAAAAATATTATTTAGTTTTTTTAAAAATGTTTCCCATTTCCAGTTGCATGATAATGAAATGCAGAAAAAATATATACAAATATTTGTTTTAAGTAACGAGTAGATTTCTCTGATTTTGTCGGAGAATTTATTCTTTTTATCTCAATTGATTATCTCATTCATATTTTTTTAGCTTATTTTGGCATTTATGTGCTTTGGAAATTTCCATAGTTACTGGCAATCTTTTTTAGTGGTTAAATGGTTTGAAGTTCACGTTACCTAGAGATGCTAATACGTGTTCAAAATATTCATGGTAACAATAGCATGTAAGTATGTAAATCAATACAACACTTCATACTTACTTTAGCACAAAGCAGTAGTCAGTAATGAACTAATTAGTGCAGTCATCAACCCACAACACCAGTCATTTGTGGAATGACCATTCAAAAGCCCATCGTTGACAATTACAAGGTTCTCATTGAATTAATTTATGTACATACATACTTACATACACACACATTTACATAAGACTGTCGAAATCAGAATAATTTTGATAATAAATGACCAATGATGGAATTTTTATTTGGCCGTGAATATAGAAAAAATTAAAAAACCAGATTTCACTTCTGGCGCCAGTACTTAAAAACTTGTACACTGTCTGTCATTGCATAATTTTATTTTTAATTTTATTCTAATTTAGGAATCTGTACTGATAACTCTGACATTTAAATTGTAGATAGATTTGGAAAACCTTTTATTGTAAATGAAAGTTTGGTCGCACTTTTAATATATTAAAATTTTTTGTTTTGAAGCTGTTTCTTTGCGAGAATAATGATTAACGTCAACCAGAAAAATGTTGTTACCATTTGTGAGTCATTTCGAAAGGACGCTTACTAATAACTTTTGAAACCTAAATCGAGATTTTAATATTGCTTTTTGAGAGAACTTTAAAAACTGTCAAAAGACCACACCTCTCATATCTCAAGTGCAATCACTTAAAATTGACCGTTGATTTTTTTTACCATTTTTCTTCATTTTTACCTTTCCAAATACCACTGCCACCAACCGACCACCTTTAGGTTGCCACAAAAACTTTGAATAATCGTTTTAAATTATCAAGAAAATTAATGATCATTGTAAATTTGTCAAGTATGTTTTTTGTTTTCGTTTTGCCAGAATGCAAAAAAAAAACATGTTGTTTATAAGTTTTTGCATTTCATCATATCGGCGGCTTTAACGTTCATTGACATTGAAAATTGTGTCGAGTGAAATACAATACGAGTCCAAGTAAAAGTCAATTTATTATCAGGAATATCTTTTTGTTTTTTTTTTCTTTCAATTTATTTTTGGCAAATTAATGATATTGAAATGATTTTATTTTATTTTTGCCAGCTCAAGTATGTTGTATTAATTCGGTTTCTCAAGAGAATTTTATCTTCTCAACATCATCTGGCTGGCTGCTGTAGCCATATCGTTCAATATCAGTAAAAGAAGATATTGTAAAATTATTAAAAATAAAATTAGGGTCAAGTTATAAAACAAAGTGACCCACACACGTTGTAGAGGTGCCATGTGAGTGAGTGTTTTTTTTTTTTTTATATTTTTTTATTGTACGCAAATTGTAAGGTGGTACTTTTGGAGAGACAAAAACCTTTTATGGTTTTTTTTAAACCAAGTTTTTTCAACTTTGCGTTTGCAGCAATAAAATTATGCATCTTGGCAAAAGTACGATCCGAAAATGAGGATAGAAATCTGATGCTTGCTTTCAAATAATAAATGAAAACGATTCAGAAACTTTACAAATTTAGTTTCATGGCGTAAATATGGAATACAACATTTATCATGTTTTTAATAATGAAGCCTTAAATTATGCTACAAAAGTTTTAACATCTCATTTCTTGTTCTTCTAAATTGTATGACTTAAAAACGGAGTTTATTTTATTGCTTTAGTTTTACAGTGCACAAAAATAAATTGTAAAGGCAGCATAAAATCGTCTAGGGGCCGAAATCTATGGAACTTTTTACGATCACGAAAAAATCCAATTAATTTTTTCAAGCAACTGCATATCATTCGTTTCGATTTATCGCTGTACGACTCATTCTCCCAATTCTATTTCAAATATTTTTAATATTTAAAAAAATTTTTAAAACGGTCTATAAAAGTAGCGGGTTGGTTTATTAAACAGTATCTCCCTCAGGGGCCCGTTTATATTTCGGGAGAACAACTTGAATACCGATAAAAACAAAATTGTGGAAAAAACTGCATGAAACCCCTTTAAAGTAAAACTTAATTTTTACGATCGGTCATAAGGTGAGAAGTTATTCGATAATCGAGATAACAATGTGCACTTGTCAAAAAATAGTTAAACAACAATAATTTGTTTTTATAGGCTATTTTAGGTGTCTAGTCACCTAAAATTCAGATTGGACTCGTATGTTCATAAGAGTTGTTCAGCTTTACCTTAGCTACAACTTTGCTTAATATTGTAAACGAAAAATCATTTTCCTGCTTTTATAATAAAAGGTAAGAAATTTTTTTTGCCAAAATTTAAAAATTTCAAAAAACAATTTTTTGGCAAAAAAAAACATTAACGAAATTTGTTCCGTGGACTGTATTTTATTGCCAAGTGAGGTTCAGTTGTATCGCGACGTCTGAATTACCTGTTGACACTGCTATTCAGAATCTTTGGAGGCCCGTAAAAAAATTGGTCACCAATCTAGACTTTCGTAGTAGATTCGAAACTATAGTGTCACATTCGTATATTTATTCCAAAAGTCTTCATTTGTTGCATAGTGTAATTGATAAATCTATCTTCTATATATATAAAAGAGTTGCGTGAGTGACTGACTGATTCATCATCGCCCAGCCCAAGCCGCTGAACCTAGAAACTTGAAATTTGGCATGTAAGTTCCTTTTACAGAGTGTAGATCCACTAAGATGGGATTTTTGGAAATTCGAATTTTTAGGGGGTAAAAAAGAGTAAAAACGGCCGAAAATTACATTTTTAAAAATATCTTTAAAAAAGGTCCCAGGAATAGCAAATTTGGAACGTAGGTTCAGGGGGTAAAAAGGGATAAATACGGTCCAAAACGGGACATATTTAAACATGGTCCCAGGAATATGAAATTTGGAATGTAGGTTCCTTTCAGGACGGTGAGTCGAACCAAAATATAAATTTTTAGAAATTCGCACTTTAAGTGGGTGAAAAGGGGTAAAATCGTCCCTAAAGGGATTATTTTTAAAAATGGTCCCAGGGTTATGAAATTTGGAATGTGGGGTCCTTTTGGGAGGCAGATTCGAACCGAAATAGGGATTCTTAGGAATTTGCGCTTTAAGGAGCTAAAAAGGGGAAAATACGGCCCAAAAAAGGACATTTTTAAGCATGGCCCCAGAAATACTCGTATGAAAGTTTGAATGTAGGTTTTAAAGGTTACCCCTTTAAACGGCCAAAAAAGGGAAATTTTTGAAAGTGATCCCATGAATATGAAGTTTCGAATGTAGGTTCTTTTTGTGACATGGTACCAGGGATATGAGATTTCGAATGTAGGTTCCTTTCAGGACGTAGACTCGAAATAATAATTACAGGTAACGAAGTACCAGGCGGGTATGCTAGTAAAATACATAAAATTATCACAGACCCAGGCTGATAAGATACAAGTTTTGCCAAATATTTAAATATAATTAAATTCTGTTTTGGCAGCTTATGAACAAAGTAGCACATGATTTTGGTATATTTGCTGAGAAAAAAAAGTTACAGTTCCTTAAAATATGCTTTAATATTAGCATCACAAAAGTATGCTACAGTTTTTTTAAACTAAATTACAGCTAAATAGATGTGGATAAAAAGTAATTTTTTCGTATATTTTTTTTAAAGATTATATAAAAAATTATTATACCCTAATTCACAAACACAAGCATGAACTTTTTTATGAAATTTTGTTTTTCTTTTAGTAAAATAAAGTGAATCAGACATTAACTTACTGTTTGCAGATTTAAGGAAATTCTTTACATACCTGAAAGAAAAAGAAGGAAAAGTTTTGAAAATTAATTAATATATAATCGAAAAATGTGCAAGTGTATCAAATATTAAAGGGTAATAAATTAATTATATTTGTTTAAGCATGATAAGACATTTTTTGTTTAAATGTGAGAAAGAAATTTTTCTCCTTACAATTTGAATACTGTCGGCTTAAATTCCTTGTTGATACTTGTGTTCATCAGAGATTTAACGACTTAAAAATTCATTTATATTTAAGATTATAAAATACACAAACATGTACGGGTAAATTCATGTATACGTTGCTAATATTTTTTTTTTTTTTTCAAAAAATTTAATTAAATGTGACATGTTTAATATGAAAAATAGAAATTATTTGTGAATAAAATTTCAATGCACTCTAGTGTCATAAGCTGCCTTATTAGTACAAACATGTAGAAAAAATGCAGATTAAATTGATGATGATTTAAAGCAAACTATACCACATGTATATAGTTTAATGCGCCTAAAAGTAACAGTGTTTCCTTGTATTTTTAACATTGAATTATTCCTCTTCTAATTTCAAAAAGAATTTTTGCACAGATTTTTAGATTTCAATCTAAATTAATGTTAATTTCTCCATTATTCCTTTCCTATAACTAATTCTTTCTGCTCCCATTGGTGCTGCGTAATTTGTTTATGTGACATTATTCGGCTTAGTGGTGGTAGTAAAAAATCCACTGAAACGAATGAAAAATATATCCAAAAATATACTTCTGATTGTTGCAACGATAAGAAGAAATAAGGACTAAATAGCGTGATAATGAAAAATTAAAAGGAACAATTATGCTCCAACTTAAAAACAACAAGAAACTTTTTCAATGGCAGAATATACGACAAATCATGGTGTTCGAAAGAAATAAGCTGTACATTCATATAATAACACAAATAGAGATAAGAAAAATTTCATGAAAAAAAAAACTTTAAAAAGACCCGCAACAGTTTTCATTACAGTGTGCGCTATCACTCTATTGTAACGTTTGTTGACATGTAAGTGCAATAAAAACAACAATGAGATAAAAATGTGTTAAATGTAAATATGTAATCTACAAGTTAATAACATAAAAAAGTACAAAACAAACAAGATAACAAAAACAAAAACGAAAAAAAAGTACTAACCCGATGTTGCAAGTATTTCGAAAGTGAAAACTTCAAAAATTGTTTGTTTGTTTGCATTTTTTCTTTTTCTAAACAAAAGAAACATCACATACCCAGGTGATAGCGAATTTGTTTCGCCCATCTTCATCTAATAACAAGAAAGTTAGAAAAAATTATGTGTCTGAATTTCAAAATGTGACACTGTTTTGAAAACAAAGTAAATTGAAAATGTTGTTCATCAATATGATTAACGTGCATTTATGAATAATTGAAGATTCCCCCCAATGACTTTTAGTTTATAAAATTAATTTGTGATTGATAAATTTAAAATTTCTGTTTACTCTTTTTTGTTTTGATTATTGTTTGCACATACATACAAGTACTTAAAAAAAAGTTGTGCAACTGAATATTTACAGCATCATTATCAGTTTGAGTTTGTTTGTTTTTTTTTTTTTTTTTTAATTTATGCAAATTGGATTTATTGTTAATAATTGAAAATAAATAAATAAATAAATTTTTTGTATTGCATTTTTGGTTTAAATGAAATTATAATTATTTTTTTTCGGAATCTTTTGCACAAGAGATGAAATTTTTAAACTACACAACTAAATTTATTTCAACAGCAAGTTATTTAAAATTCTCTACACGTTTTTTCAAAAGCACTTAATCTGATACATGACAGACAAAAATTTAACGCAACAAAATACAAATTTTTTTTTTTTTTTGCTTTATAGCAATAATTTAGAAGCCCAAAATATGTGGTGAATATTGATTTTTAAATGGAAAGGAAACAAAACTTTATCTAGATAAAATCTACAGTTAGAGGAAATTAAAAATACTCGTAAGTATAATCACCGACCACCAACACAAACGTCCGTATTCTAGATGTAAATAAAATGTTTTTAATGTTTTAGAGATATTATTATGAATAATGTAAAAAAGCAGTCTTACAACAACTACTACAATACACATTTATTTAAAAACGAAACAAAACAGTTAAATGCAAAAACGAAATACATACTTTCCAATGCGATAAATCGATTTAATGAGCAGCGCTCTCTTTTCTTCAGTTCCTATAAAATTCCTTCAATTCTCCCACATCCAAACATAAAGAAAATATGTTATCAAGAAAATTTTAAATTTTTTGGGTTTACTGCCTGGTCCACGATGTCGACCGCTATCGCTCGCTTGCTTTTGTGACGACAAACAGCTGATTTGCGCCCCACTAAGAGTTTTCAGCACGACAAGTCGATCGACAATCAAAGCGAGCGATAACGTAAGCATTCTTGTACAAATTTGCGCCCCACTAAGAAATATTGTACGACAACAACTGTCAAAATCAGTCACTTGCTTTTTGGTTGTCGACTGAGAAATTAATTTGACAAAATATATAAAAAATTGGTTATTTTATAAATAATTTTAGCAATTTCATGATGGAAAATTGATATGTACTCGTAGGTATTCATGTATATAAATATGTATTTTGATAAAAATATTCTTGTACAGCTAATAATTATTTATTACTAACAAGATTTTTCAGCCTTAAAAAGGCAAATCTGAAGCAGATGCAGGTTCTAGTTGAATTTGTAAAATATACACAATATCAAAAAATTATTTTGCTATAAGTTATTTTTCACAAAATTGATTTATTGAAAACATATGTTTTGTGTTTACATTTGAAGCAAGGCATATTCAAGAGGTGAGCTGACTAGCACAGCTGACTCAGATAGCTTTAGATCAAATTTGCATACTAACTGATACAGTTTTACAGCATACACAAATAATTGTTACAGTTTGTAAAGCATTTTTAAGAAATTGTTAAATTTATTTGATTGTTTCAATAAAAAAGCGAGTATTTTATACCAACAATATACTAGTTGTTTTTTTGTTTGTTGTACTTGTTATCGAAGTGTGCATACCTGGTAGTTGTGCCACGTTCAAATGGCCATATTTATGGCTCAACTAACATGGAATATTTGATGTGGCAATATAGTCATTTGACAATGATTACGTTAAACACGTAAAGCCAGACGACCGACAAGTCGATATTTAGTGGGGCGCTTAAGCGATCGATAGTGAGTGACTTGCTGTCGCTCGCTTAAGTTGTCGATCGACATCGTGGACCAGGCAGTTATAAAGTCTTGTGTATGGGACATCGAAACTAAAAATAAATAAATAAAGTGAAAAGACAATTTCAAACAATATTTCTCAAATCAAAAACAATTTTACACCAATTAATTTTTTACAAAATTTTTATTTGAAATTGTCTTTTCAACATATGTATGTACAATAATAAGCCATACAATCAAAGTATATCAATATCAAGTATATGCATCGCGGCAACAACATAAAAAATAAAAAAGCAACAGGCTTTTTGTTTGTGTACAATAAATTTACAATTTTCACAATTAGCTCAGTAGCAGAGCTGTAAAGGAATGATTCTTTTTTTTTTAGAAAGAATCTACGAATCAGAAACGCTTTTGAAATTTTTGTTAAAACATTCAAGAGTTTTTTTAATAATGATCCAAATTCTAGTGAAAACAGTGAATTAAAAAATCGATTTTCCTTAAATCACTAATGAATTCACTCAAACTTTAATTCAATTAATCTTTTTAGTGATGTGAATGCATGCGAGAATTTTTAATTCATGAAGAATGCATTCGTGTTTTAATTCAATTCACATTTTGTGTAAAATTAATCAATTAAACATTTTCTAAATCATTTTGAATTAAAAACCAAATTTTAATCATTCCTTTACATCTCTGCTCAGCAGAACATAAAGAAAATTGTGTAGAAAGACAATGAAAAATTTTTGACAATACGCAATGAAAATATGTATAAAAATAACACGGCCAGCTGTGCTCCTGCATATACATACTTGTATAATAAATATACTATGGATACAAACAGGTTTGTGAATTGGGCAATTATTTCTCAAGAGGGCATTTATTCCCATATCAACCATTTTCACCGAAGTTTTGGATCTATTGATTTTCATTGCAATTAAATAAACGATGCATAAAAAATCTTAGCTCAAAAATATAAGTTTCCATGGTTCTAGGCTTTAGTTGATATGGGTTCAGATTTCCGGCAATAATTTATACCGCCGTGTAGCAAAATAAATTTTTATAAAGACGTAGTAGCAATAGTGTTAAAGAGGACGCCATTTTATTCTTGGGGGAGTTACTCTCTCGGAACACTGTTAAAGCGATTAGGTATAGGAAAATCTTACATTTTATTAATAAATATCCCTGTAGCGTTCTTTAAGTAATTTAGAGTTATTCAGACGCAAGCAAACAGCGAAGGACTTTCTAAATACTCTTAGAATATATCATTTTGTGAAATTTTTACTTAGAAACCCTAAACAAAAAGAGATATGTATCTATATTTTATTGGGTTTTGTGAAAATATCCCTTAAAATTTTCTATAACCATATCGAACCTCTTCGCTATTTTGATCCAATTTAAGCAACAATCGCACAATTTTTAAAGTTCAAAAAAGGGTTTGAACCAAACAAACTTTCCCTCTCTCTCTCAAAATTAGAATATTTACTTTTTTCTTTATGGAAATCGCAATTAATACTGGAAGGAATCGAAAAAATTCAAAGTTCTCCGGGCACTATTTTTTATAATTGGGCTGAATATATCAACAATTTTCTTATAGTCCCAATATTACGACATTTGATGGAGTTTTAAATTTACAAGAAGAAGAAGCAAAAAAAAAATTTAAACATCGATTATGTATTACACCCGCGAAAGCCAAATCGACGCATTTGCGCCGAACATCATTCGGGTTCTTACATGTAGGTTCTCTTTTATTCTCTTTTTGGCCGATACTGGATTATACAGACTTCCACAATTCCAGTACTAAAAGTCAAACTAAATACTCGTTCTTATTCTACATGCATACATACATATTATGATTCTACAGGCAATTTAAAACGATATATGACAACTTCCTGCCGATGATGCCGACTTGTTTGAAAACATCACTTTTTCTTAGAAAATAATTCATAGCAATTAAAAATCTTTTAATATTTTAACGTAGTAGTGTTGGGATATGATGCTTTACTTATTTATAACGATTATCATCATCTTTATAACTTATTTATGGGGCCACCAGTTGACAAAGGCTGTAAACTTATTTGTACTCTCAATATATTACAATGCTGTAATTACACCTTTTACATTTTACCCATACAATTTCTCTGCGTGTAAACAGTTTATGACTTGTATTTTAAACTTTGTATTTAAACAAAACAAAAGAATTTATAATACAGTGGCAAATGGAGTCAAAAAAGGCCAAAAAATAACATTAAACTTTAATGATCCGTTGTTATAATTATCCGCCTGTCCGTCCGTACATCTTTCTATACCCCTGACTCAAAGACCATTTGTATGGGCATGTAAATAGTTTTCATGAATCATGTATGAAAAAAATATATATTTAACAAAAAAAAAAAAAAAAAAAAAAAAAATAATACAAAATTCACAAAACTTCACATGGCATCATCAAAATAGCGACCTGGCTTGGCTGGCTGCTGTATTCGCATAATTTTTAGTTGTATTTTCAGCATCTTTTTTTTTTTTTTCGAATCTTTCAAGAGTTTGAGTAAATATTTTCTACTCACTATGAGTGCTACTTTCCCCCCCACTTTTTATTTGTAATTGTTGTATGCACGGCTGCCAGGTAATTTTTGTGTACTATCCGCAAACAAATTGCAAAAAATCCCCACATATCCCCACGTGTGATTTTTATTAAAAATATCATACTTTTTTTTAATAAACGAGGTACGCAACATCTTTTTCATAAATTTATTGTACAACAATTGACAGAATTCAGTGTGCTTGTTGCATGAATCAATTAATGGGGCTTATTACGAGTGCCGTTGTCGTAGTCGAACTGTAACAACTCCAATGAAAAACGTATACCGAACGTTGCCATATTTTAACGATTTTTTCACGACACCGGACGATTATATTTTCAAATTAAAAATATTTTTTAGTGGGAAGAAGTTTATATATTTTTTTAAACAATTCATAGTTTTTTAATTTATTGGAAACATTTGTTTTTTGGTCTGATTTTATAAACGATATTGTTAAAGGTGAGTTTACATGGTAATACAAAGTATAAACACTTTGTAGAATCAAAATACATTCTCTTTTTGTATAAGAAGAGAGAACAAAAGTCTGTTGCAGGTATTTTTATATTTACACGGATAATATTAATAAAATCAAGTCTCCGCTACGAAGTAGCTGGTGGTTACAGTCTACAATATTTACAAAAACAACATGAATTTGTTTTAGTTGTTTTTGTAATTATTGTACAGAAATGATGCCACCCACCTTCAATATATACTCTTAAAGCTGCCAATGTTTACTTAAAAAGACACCTCTGATAAAATGAGTATACGTAAGTTTCTAAAATGGTTTAGAAAAGAAACATTTACCGAACGCTTGTCAGATTTTTTATCCGTATTCTCTCTTACTCATAACAATTTGCGTTACATAATAAGACATTTTGCAATTTTTGACATACCGATATACATGTATTACCATGTAAAGAGGGCTTAATTGGATTTGCATTGAATTTTTCACAAGAAATTTCCACCATTTTTTTTTAAATATCCCTAAAAAAAATCCCCTGTCCACAAACAAAGTTGTTTGGCCAAATCCTCACTACTGGTAGCCCGGGTTGTATGTCGCATATTGTCTGATGTCTGTCGGTTGTGTGTGACTGTGTTATGACAATTGTGTTCAAAACTTAAAATTTAGAGATTGTTTTCTTTTTTTTATTATTTCGAGTTGTGTGCTAGCAAATTTATCTTGTTTTAGATCTTAATAAACGATTAAAAAAAAACAATGATCATGAAGACGACGACGATCATAATGATGCTGGCAAATTTACAAAAAAATCTGCAGAGATGTTGCAGCAGTTGTTTAAACTTGAACAACTCATGCCGATTGGTAAAAACAATAAAAAAACAGAAATGTTTGCAAATAAAAATAGATACAAAATTAAACCACTACACAGTTGTGATGACCAAGTTTAAATAAAGTAAATATTACAATTTTTATTGTCTTAAATATTTGTAGTTGTTGTTGTGTTAGTTTATAATTAAGTGAAAGAAAAAAATCTATAATTGGCTGTAAAGAGTTTATAATGCAGCATCAGCAACATCTCAAATGGTATGTTGAGAGTTAAAACTGAAATGTTTGAAATGTTTTGTATTTTCAGAAAAAAAAGAACTGGCTTTAAATGCACTTTTTATGTTTTTGTATTGTTTTAAGCCAGACTTAAAGACGTTGATCGCTTCTTTTCATGGTTGAATTTAAGTCAGTTTACAAATAAAATGTTGTTGCCACAACACAGTTTTTTATATTTAGATTTCGCATAATTTTATCGCCTGTAAGAGAAACATATTGTTTATAAAAAAATAAATATTTCTACAAATAAAAAAAATTTTCTTTAAATAATAACCTGAGAGTAATTTAATTTCATAAAATTATTTTTTAATTTAGGCGCGGTTATAAAAGTAAAAATATTATGCTTAATTCGAATAACAGAACGGATAATAATTCTTCCAATAAAACTACTGTTCCAATATGCTTGATTAAACTGAACATTTTGCAAATAATAATTAATCGAATAAAAGATATTCGTTAAAAAATTATTCGAATAAAAATATTCATATAACTAATGACATAGATACACAATTACATATTAGTTTGTATAAAAAATAAACAAAAGAAAATTTTTCGAATAAAGATTATGTTGTTCGATTAATAATTATTCAATTAAAAAGGTTGAATTAAAATATGTAGGTAATTTAAATAAAAACAATATGACTTGAGTTAATTTCAGTACAAAATATTCAAATAAAACTTAATGGAATAAAAGTTATTCGGTCAAAAATTATTCGAATAAAAATTATACGTATGATAATATTTAATTCATATACATATGTATAAACTAATTACACAATTATAAAATGATTTGTTTAAAATAATATAAGCAAGGAAAAGTTTTTTGAACAAAGATTAGGATGTTCGATTAAAATGTTTTTCGGTTAAAAATAATTCGATTAAAAGTATTCAATTAAAAAATATTCCAATAAAAATAATTTAAGTAAAAACAACTTGAAGGAAATTCATTTGAGTAAAAAATATTCGAATATAATATGTTTAAACAAAATATTATCTATCACTTTGGTCATATCTTTTTACAGCTGTTTAACAGCTGGTTGGCCTACTGCGTTTCATAGCAAACTCTTTCAAGACAAATTATCAAAAAGTAAAAGGGTGCGAGTGGGTTGATTGAATCTTCTCTTCTGTGATATAAATGTTGCGGACACCAGTAGTTATTTAAACCAGCACTAAACGTAAATGGCTAATGCAGTTGCATATACATAAGTATGTAGTGATTAGTAAACAGAAAGTTTTAAAAAACATAAATTTTTTTTAAATAAGCTTGTTTTAGAATTCAAATTTGAGACACTTTTCTATATTTCAGTCTGATTTAAAATTTGTTTTTTTTTAGGAAAGAAGTTAATATCAGGTTACAGTTGATTCACCTTTAAGCGGAACTTCATTAAATAAAAGTCTTTATAAGGCATCATTCTCTAAAAAGAAAATGCTGGTGTAGGTGTAGCTTAATTTATAAATACGAGTATATACAATTTTTTTATTACAAAACTAAAGAGACGTCTGCAGTGCAATTATATTTTAATATGAAATTCAAAACCAATTTTATTACTCGTATTTTAAAAATTATTGAGCAAATGTTGGATCAAGGCGAAAAAGTTTCGTTGAGGAAAGAACAATAAACAAGTGCTGCTTAAACAATAAGGGTATTCACGTAAGTAGAACTATAGACCGCAATAGTTTCAGGTATGAAATGCATTTAGTAACTTGTAGTATGGTGGTGCAACTGAAATAAACATACCAACTCAACTGGCTGGAAGTCAAATTCTAGCCAACTGGTAGGATTACTCTACAGTTCAATTCGGAGAAGAAAAGTACTTAAACTTTGGCTATTTATTTGTAGTGCGTTAAGAATTCCTTAGTATAACCCTGTTGCACTGTTGAGCACCGGCATTAAATGCTTGTTTCAAAAAACTATAAATCATTTTGAACAAACACCCCTACTATTTACAAATCCCCACTAAAACACTCATAAAAGAGCATGTATTATTTTGGTGAAATTTTTTTATTACTCATTTCTTTGCATGACAAAAACTTCTATCATTGATGAATAATATTTTTGAAAACGAATTCGTCTTTTGTTTTTTTTTTTTAACAAAATAAAATACCAGATTACGTTTTGACTAATGATGAATAATTCGGATTTTTTTTAAGTAAATTAGTTTTAAGCTGTACAGAAGAATAATTTCAGCCAATTCAAATGTCGTCGCTAACAGAGACGGATATTTCCGCAGTATTTTTTAAAAGTAAAGAACCAATAATCACTGTGTTCGCAATTTTCTCTTACCTCACATTCTACTTGTCCTCTCTTATGACTTTCGTGGGATTTGCAATCTTCCGGATACTAGTGAAAAATCCATTCAATCAAAACGCAATATGTTAGAGATGTAAATGAATTACAACTTCATTTCCAACCACTACCATTGACTAGTTTCATACTTCTTTAGCAAAAATAATCGCCACTATATTTTATTTAGAGATCGACAGGTCGATTACAAATAAGTGACAAAGAAAACCACTTCGGTGATTATAGAAAATGTACTTTCAAAGATTAATACAAAAATTCTAAATTACATTTGAGAAAAGAATCTTATGCCATCGAACAGAATGGAACATAGGCTACACTTTTTAGATTTTCCAAATGAATAAAAAAAAAAAAAAAATAATGTACGCAAATTTGTTGCAAATCCCTGACAGATCAATGAAAATTTTAAAAATATTGTAAAAACAAAAATTTTCTCATAAATACACCCAGAAAAATTATTGGTTGGAAATCGGTTGTGCCAATAGAATATCAGTTGCATTGATTATATATCGATTACCGCTAGCAATATTCTATGGATCCAACCAACATTCACTGATCGTAACCAACATTCTTAAATTAAATTCTCAAATTGGTTGAGTCCACCGAATGCATTCTTTTGCTGCCACTAAATGCCAAAATGGCGAGTACAACTGAATAATTGGTGGTGAATATGGTATGATTGACACTCCTAACCAATTACATTAAAATAAGTTCTTGCTCAATATTTGTCAATTTTAAAATATCACTCATACTGAGGTATCTAAGGCGATGTGTTTACAACATATGAGCTCTATGTTCAATACAAATAATGGAAAAAAAATATATATTTTAAATTGAAATGAGTAAGTAAAAGAATTAAAAATATTAATTCAATTGTGTTTCAGGATTAAAATGAGCGTAAATAATACCGATAATCTTCTATGCTGTTAACCAATTTTATCGGTTGTCGCAACTGAAAATTCAGTGGTGCTACAATAAAATTGTAGTTGTAGCAACCGCATTCTATGGTAGTTGGTGCAACCACCACAATTCAGTTGGCAGCATATTCTCCTGCCACAATTAATCTGTTTTCTCTGCGTACAATTGAGAAAAATTAGAAAAATGAGATTTAAATTATGGAATATGGATTATAGATTGTTCAAATGAGTGAAAAAGAAAATTCTGTCCAAATATGTTGCAAGTCCCTGACTAAATAATTTAACTTCATTAATTTAAAAAAAGGCTGCAGTATTTCTTTAAATTATTTCCAATAATTGCGGCTAAATTTTTCTAATTTTACTATTATTATTCAGTTTGAATTGAAATGAACAACGATTTAGTTGCAAATTATTTTATCTTATTCAAGCTTTTCATAAAGAAGAACAAACAAATTTATTATTATCCTTAAATAAAATTTTTTTTATTTAATTAAACATATATAAATTAAATTTACCTTATAAATTGCCCGATTATCGCGTTGACATCAAAAAATTTTATAGACCCCCCAAGATATGTTCGCTCAAAATTGAAAAGATTAAATTTCGTACTTCAGTAAAAGTGTCACCTGTCATAAAATATGTAAATACACATACACACACACACATACGCATAGATTGATCTGAGTTTGAAAACGAAAAATGCAAACAGAGTTCGCTAACTACAGAACATAAAGTTGTATCATGTGGTGCTTATAAATAATTTTGAGAAGCGCGTAGTAGTGACTAATGCAAATGTTGCAATAAAATTTATTATTAAAGGTTTTGCGCAATAAAAATTACTACGTATTATAAATCGTTGGAAAGGTAATTAAGAGCAGTTTTTAAACATCTGCAAATAATTTAAATATTTAAACAATTGTCCAGCCATTCTTCCATTGAAAATTAAACGAAGCATATTTTAAATAAACCGCCTGCAGCATAAAATACCTTACGTCCGACTTATAACCAATTTTATTAAAATTATTATTATTTGTTTACTGGCGCAAAAGCTAAACAAATAAATTTTATGGATGATTAGAAGATCGCATATTAGTTGATTTTCGTTTAGAATTTCAGCATTATCGATCGATCGATATCGTGGGGCAGGCCATAAGTTTTCTAATCATTACAATGAGTGAAGGTTAACAAACTGCTGTACAAATGTATTTAAAATTAATTAGAAATTATCAAAAAGAGACTTTTTAAATTCAATGTTTAAAATTTTGTAAAAAAAATCGTGTTGAAAAATGAGATTAAAAAAAATCATCGATTGTTATGGATCCTTAACTACAATTTTCAATTGTACCAAATGACTGTTATAGAAAAATATGCTCAAATAAATAAAATAAAAAAAAAAAAACAATAAATTTTCGAATGGTTCTTCTACGTACTCTGGTAATATTTCTTAATGAACCGAAGTAAAAAGAAAAAACTTTTCGGAAAGAGACAGACGATTTGTAATCAGCCTTTGTGTCCAAAGTTTCAGATAAGATCACTCCGCTGCGGCCGATAAGCATTTCCGTTCCACTGTACGAATGTCGTCCTTTTTTTTTTGTAGAAGACAATTCATTTTACATTCGGTAGTCTAACAAAAAATCTTTGGATTTTAGGGTCGAATTCAAGGCGTTTTTGAGAAGCATGGTTCAGAAATCAGGGGGCTTACTCTGTATTGCGATGCGATAGCAAATGCGATGCGAAAGTAATTTTATTTACATTGTTCTGCATCGCATTTGCTTTCGCATCGCAATACAGAGTAAGCCCCCAAGGTGAAGGATCATCCATGTAAAATGATCAAGATCTTTAGCAGGATTAATATCAAATTCAAATGATTTGTACTAATGCATAAATAAACCAGGCATATTCATGTGCTCTAAAGAGGAGAGAAATTTTTCTTACCACATCTTTAGCACCAGTGACTACTTTGCAACAACAAAAATTATTTTGTTCTGTATATCTACATTTAAATGATAAACCTTTTGCGGTGTGTATGTCTCGAAAAAGGCCAAACAGAGCCACGTCTCGTAAATTAATTTACATGTGTTTGAATGAATGTAAGTTTATCTCTTTTCAGAATTAAATATTTCAAGTTAAAAAAAAAAAAACAACTTCAGCTATTACTCATAATTAAGATAAAACGTCAATGATAACCCATGAATTGAAACGTGTTGCAACATTATTTTATTACACGAATATTTGCACACACGATGCAGCAATAATAAAAAAAGAAAATATTACCAAACTTAAGTTAAAATACAAGATTACTAACTACAAGGCAAGTTGTCGAAAAAAATACGTAAGTGTATGGTGCCCTTTGTAGCCTTAAACGAAAAAAAAAGAAAAAAAAACAAATAATTTTTTCGCGCAGATAAGCTTCACCACAATTTGTATGTGATTTTCTTTTAATGGTTTTAAGTGACTCTAATGCTACTTAAGTTAAAGCAATTACTACAAAAAGATGAGTTTAAAATAAAATGTATATTATAAATGACCTTAACCTAAACGCTAATCACATTAATAATGCAACATTGTGGCCAATTTCAAAGGAGTATGAAAACCACGTTGGCCAGTGTTAAGAAAGAGATGTCGTTTTTTCTTTAGCTACACCATTTTCGTAAATACTAATTTTTTGAGTGTGTTTTTAAGCCACTATTTAAAGTCCATTCCTGGTTCTAAACTGTTTCCCAAAGCAATAAAATTTTTTTTCCTAAATGAACATGAAATGGAAGTTAAACAATATTTTTTTTTTAAAAACATTGAATTTTAAATCACATTTTTTTTTTTGTTAAACATTTTTTTTAAGCTAAAGTTAGAAAAATCAGCTGTTGAACTTATTATGTGTGCAACCAATAGTTGCATGCTGATATCATATGCTCGATGGTCAGCTTGTACAAACAGACAGACAGACTTTCACTTGGCGTTTTCAAACCACACATTCAAGTGTATAGAGTATCTGTGTATGTATTTCTAATTCACAGCCTTCAACCTGCAGATGTACAACATAATAGTGCTGTTGTTGCAGTAAGCAGCACTTTATTTCAAACCATAATTGTCTAAACATTAGAAAATAATTTGTAATGCAATCGTCTCGATAATATAAAAAGGTTTAAACTCATCTTAACTTGTTGCTAAATATGTTTTTATTTTATATTTATTTTATATTTATTTTATATCATATTTTTATACTGCTTTCATTAAACATGCTGCATGCCTGCATTAACATGAACATGATCATCATTTGATCATGTTTTCATATGCCTGTGTGTTGCATTACATTATTTCACATTAAATTGCATTTTGATTAAAATTGCGTTACTTTTCCACATTAGATATTAAATAAATTAAAAAGACACAACGAAAACAGCAGCAGCAGCAGCAGTCCGGCGTTGAAACTTTGTAATGAACACTTAAGCATCATTAATAGAAGATGCCACCGAAAGTACATACATATAAAACTTAAACGGTCAACAGTTTTAAGACAAACCAAAGAGGGGGACAGACAGACATGTAATAATTTCGAAAGATCATGCACATGCTTTTCATTCAAAAAAATGTTAATAAAACCTCTCGGGTACCACCAGCAACGGCATCATTTACAAAAACAATAAAAACATTTTAATGAAATACACAACAACATTTAATTTATAGTTTTAGCTCAGGTATAATACTGTTTATTATTTTTCGCACATGTTAAATACATACATACATACTTATTTTCATTAAAAAGACATTCAACTTTTTTTTATAAATTCAAATAAAAGAATTGTAGCATCAACAACATAAATCGGTTGCTATTTTATTCGAATCATACAACATTTGATGAGAGCTACGACTTTACACAACATACCAGAAAATGCAGAATGACCGCCGTCTAAGGTTCTTTTCACTGCTTTGTGAAAATTATGAGGATCTTTTACAAATCCGTATCCAAGAACAGGACCAATCGTGTTTGCTACTGCGTAAATTTATAATTAAATTACCACAGATTTGAACCAAAAATTTTAGTCGAGCCAATTTTGCAGTTAAGAGAGCAATGTTAAGATTAAACAGTCGTAGTAAAAATTATTTCATATATTCCGGGTTTTATAATTAATTCACATTGATTACTAAGGAATTACCAGAAATGTAGAACTTCATGCTTCATGCAATTGCTGCTGAATTAGGAAAAGCACAAAAATACCTACGCCTGGTGCATGTGTCGCATTCTACATAATTGTTTATATCAAAGATAACAGCCAATTGAAAAAATACTTTTAACACTTTTATAATCAAAGATATAGAATTTAAGCGAGATAAATGGCAGATAAATGGTAAATTTTCCTAATTGCCGAGCACGCTTTCTTTTTTTAAGCTTTCAAACTTTTTTTGAAACTAAAACAGTACCGCGTAATTTAATTTAATTTAATTTAATTTAATTTAATTTCTCATTATACATAATTGTAATTGCAGCTGTTAATTGAAATTTATTTGTTGGCTGCTTTCCACTTAAAACACCAAACTTTGAAATACTTTTATTTTATTATTAGAAAAAAATATGTCGGCACTCGTTTTTTTTTTTCTTCTTCAGTTAAATGATTTTGTTATTTTGCATTTCATTTTGTATATTTTATTAGTATTTCTTTATTTTTCCACAATCAAAGCCAATAATGCCGCTTGAATAAAGCGGCTTTAAGTTTAAATTTACATGAGATTTCAATTGATTTTCAATAAAAATTAAATAAATGCTTTATACGCTTTTAGAATATTTTACATAAATTACAAATGATTGGCAATTACTTAATTGATGATTCAACATAAATAAATCCTCTGGATATATAAAAACTAAAGAAAACGTCGTAATGGGTAAACACGATTATTATCTAATAATAAAATTAAAACAGGAAGTGGCAATTTGAAATGTTAAACGGTGGAGTTTAATTTAATCCTTCAAACAAAAAAAAAAAAAAAAAATCAAAGAGGAAATGCTTTTTATAAGACAAAGAAACTATGAAAGTCAGAGTCGAGTTATCAAAAAAATTTCAAATTTAAATAAAAACTAAAACTTTAAAATGAACATCTTATTCGGGGCTATTCACATACATACATATTACGTAACACTGTTTTCGAACTCTTTAAAGCCCCTCCTTCCACCTCTGTAACTCTTTTTACACAATTTTTTGTACAACATGTCCAATCGGTAAGAAATCTTTAACACCCCTCACCACCCCACCCACCACTTGGAGTGCAACGTATTATGTGAACAATTTTTCACTTTTGATAAAAACCCAATATCATCATGTATAGTTATAGTTAGCAACAGCTAACAAACAAATACATTAAGGTTATATCTAGGACCTGTCACACAATTCCTTATTTATGACAGTTGGCACCTAACAATGCTCACGACATATAAAAATAAAATGACCAACCTCACATAAAGCACAAGACGTTGAATCGTACGTTCGCAATTGGGAACCGGTGACTACTTTTGTAATAGTTTTTCTTAAGACCCATCTGCATAATTTCTACAAGACAGGTCTAGTTATGCTGCATAGCAAATCAACGTTTTCTCTATTTATTTAAAGAGAAATATTTTTATTTAAAACTTGATTTTATCCACAAACTGTATGTATAGCAACCTTATCGGAAAACAAAAAGTTCCGTGGCAAAAAGTAGCAGTTTTCAATATTTTACTACCCAAAAAATACACTCTATATTAATGTAAGAAAATTTGTTTTAAAAAGTACCAAAAGTACCAGGCTTTTAATATGTGACACTCCGAAAAGTACACTGTTAGGTTAGCAGATTGATCTGAAAGAAAATTAGGCTCCTGCCCACTTGGGTCCAGGTGAGGTCCCATTGTGCTAAAGTACACTGTACGTTAATATATATAAAAAGTACCAAAAGTTGCAGCTTTTATTATTTTACCCAGATTTTCCTTATTTGTTAGTAAAAAAAAAATAAATAAAGAAAAATTAAAAAGTTCCAATTTGTCCGTTTTTTTTTTTCCCCCTTAAAAAGTGTTCCATATTTAATATGCCAAATTTTATCCAAATTCATTGTGTGAAGGAAGATAAATATACCATAGTCTAATACGTTTCGATATAAGGACTTACGTTTCACCATATTCAGGTGTGAAGTTATGACGTTACGACACATAAATGAAAAAAGGATTTTATAAATTTTTTTCTTAATATTCTTGGGAGTATAATTATGTTTAATATATTTAAAAATCTAAAATTTGGAGTTTATGAAAACTTTTATAGATCATTAAAATTTAAATTTGGTCATGAATTTTTCATACAATTTATGAGGAATTTAGGAGATTATGTAAATAAATAAATTATTTAAAGTTTCCGATGTCAATGCAACAAACATGAGGTTTAAGATCAACAGCAAAACAACATTTAACATTATCCAAACACCAACAATATTTATTTATCCTCATCTCAAATCTGTTTAATGATCACATTTTTCTGTTTTTCGCCTGACACACTCTTTAAGCAATTCAAAAATGAAACGAACGATTGGCAAAACGGAATAAAGGATGAGGAAAATTGATTGAAAGAAATCAAGTACGAAACACTTCCTTACATTTGTAGGCTTTAGAGCTCTGTAAGAGTGTTAAAAAAAACGAATGAGGAGGAGGTTAGTAGTTGCATTTAGTTGAGTAGAGTTTGCGTTTCCAATTGCGTGCGGTTTTGAAGACGGAAGTTGGTTTGTTATCTTTAAAATAAAAAAAAAATACAAATAAATAAAAGAAAATGTATAAACATTTAAGCCCTGCAATTTAATTTTTTTTTTTGTTATTGTTAATTTTTTTTTCGTCCATGACAGAAAAGCTACAAGATCGCGAGAAAAAAAAATGCTGTAAATGCTGGTAATATTTTGAATTATGAATTTGAAAAAGGAAAAAAAAAGAAAAGATTTCTTGTATTCAATGTTTTCATGAACTGTGTGTATTTAAAGTCAAAGTTCACGTGTTTTGGTGTGCGTTTAAATAGTTTTTACGAAATTTAAAAGATTTCATTACAAGTCCATCATCAAAGTTGTACTCCTTTTCATCTTGATTGTTGTTGTTTTTTTTTTTCATTATTGCACATTATTTACATTAAACTTTATCATCTTTAAAATAATAACGAGCTAAACACTTTTAATAAATATTAAAATAACTATGATTATTACAATGGGTCAGGGCAAAATACATTTCATAATACTCATACAGGTATACATGGTATAACGAAGTACGAAGAAAAACGAAAAAGATGCGTTTATTTAAACCATTTTCTATTTTATTTGAAAATACATACTAACAAAAATTTCAGAAAAATTATGAAGTTGTTTTATAGAGGCTTTTGGATGAATATTTCGTTATATAGAAGTTTTATAAATTAAAATTTCTGCGTTATACATACATATATATAATTAGGGTGTTCACACTGTAGTCATATCAGTCATTTTGTCATAATGTCTTATTATTTTACAATAGTTTAACAAATTTGTTGTTGTGCTTCAAGCAAAATAAGTCATATAATAATAAGACGTTTTCAGTAGTGCGATTCAGTAACTTTTAACAATTCTATAATTGTTAAATTTACCGACAATTATAACATTTTGCAATAACGATTTTGTTATTCACTAATTACTTCTTAACAACATCGTTATAATTTCCTTTTACGTGGCATCTCTTATCAATATATAAGAAAAGCACAAAGAGAAATAAAGAAAAAACAAATAAATAAATTTATTTATTGAAATTTTTCCCAAAAATTTTTTCGAATTTAAAAACATGAATGTTAAATTTTATGGAATTTAGTTAAATGAATGTTAAATTGCATGTTTAAAAAATAGTAATATTATTATTTATGCATAAAAGATTCTGTGTTTTTTGTATATTGTTTTAAAATATCACTTGTGTTCTTGTCATAACGAACGTGCTACGATTGAACTGCTGACTTTTATTTATTTCATAACAACCGAAAAATTGTTGTCGTTAACATACCGATCAGTGATGGAAAAATGAAAAATTGAAATGGTACTGTCCGACAAGAAAAAGAGTACTTTTTTCAACATTGTGGTACTTTTTATATTTTTATTCAAAATTAAAATTAAAAATCTATTTTATAATAAAAAAAAATTAAATGAAGAAAACATGGCAGCTTGTAGGTATTTTCGGAGAAGAGAGTCGTTTTTGGTTGGCATAATTTTTCAACCAGGTTCAACCCCGCATTAGCGGAAGAAAACCAATACATGTACATACATTAAAAATAACAAATGTGTGCAAAATACACTAATACACACAAAGCTCTGTATATGTATACAATTTTATGCCAGATTAATTAGTCTCGTGTGTTTTCGAAAGAACAAACGTTGTGCGAAATAAAAATTAATCTCATGTAAATTGGACAAATAACATTAACAACATTTGCAAAACACACACACTAACAACAACATGAATGAAAAATTTGTGCATTCCTTATGTTCTTGTTTTGAAGCCAATGTTGTCAATGATTGTAAAAATAACGCAGATTTCTAAACAGGGAACAAAGCAAAACAAAAAACTAGTACTAAATATGACGTGGGGATACTGTGGTATTTTTGTTGTGCAAAAGTACTGAAAATGATACAAAAGTACTGAATTTTCCATCACTGATACCGATAGCGAATATCGTTAAAGGTGTTACTGATTACCAAATTCGATAAAGTTTCGTTATATTAATTTTAACAATACGATTGTCGTAATGAAAGTTACTGAATCCCACCACAGATTTGTCTTAAAATAACAGTAGACCTTAGTCGAGCAGCTGAAACTCTTTAGTCGAGCCAGCGATAATTTTTACATGCCGCCGCTACTTATAAACAACACAAGAATAAAAATATGTGTTTATATAAGTTACCTGCCTGGCAGCTTGTGAAAGTTTTTCCACTTGCCGCCGTCCAAAAAATAGTTCAGATCATGTTACCGGCAACAGGTGCTTTTGTTTTGACGGGGTGTTCACACTTGTCATATTTTGGAGTGCTATTATTTTATGACATATGACTTTATGACTACAGTGTGAATACCCAAAATGTATTCTTGTATCAAAAACATTGCAGGTTTTTTCAGGGGACTTGATAAAAAATTCCTTATATTGAAGGTTTTCTTTTAATAAAAGTTCGTTATATTGAAGTTTCACTGTATTGACGACTGAATTATTATTTATTTTTTAAGGGCGTTAAAAGAATTCATTCACTTTTATTTCGGCCCATGATTTCGCATACATCTTGACCTCTTTTGACTACATGAAAATCATTGTAATAGTTTTCATTCACGTTTGAATATATTTTTATCCGAAAAGTATTTCGATTGAAATTTTTAAAACAATACTTTACTTCTTCGTAACTTCGAAATTAATAGGATCATGCGGGGAATATTAACAAAATTTAAATTGGAAAAAATAATATCGAATATATAATGACGAGGAATACAATATATATAATTCAATTAAAAGTTCAGTGTACAATTTGTATTTTTTTTTTGGGGGGGATTTTCATAAAAAAAATTACACTCAATCATGCGTCCGTCATGTGGAAACAGCGCTAAAAATATTTTTGTTTAGTGCACGTACAGAAACGTACGGAATAGTTTAAATTGCGTATTATTTATGAAAATTTTAAGTTTTTCAATATATTTTTCGCACGCCGTGCCATTGTGCACCCTCAAGTCTGTTTGATTTATTTCTATAACAAGCGCGTTGCTGTTTATATTTCTTTGCGTTGATTTTGGTCTTTTTCCATATTTTTTTTTTTTGTTATTATAACTGATGATGTTACCTTTTTAATCTAGGAAGTCGTGGTATAAAGTTATATATTAACCACTATTTCCTTAACCCTGATTTCCCAATTAAACAACAAACAAAGAAAAAAAAAACATAAATGTTAAGATAAAACTCCGCAGTGCCTTAGTTTTACTTCCTTTCTTTTTTTAATTTAATTTATTAGTTGTTAAAGTCTCTTTGTCATTAATTTATTGAATTAAAACAAAATATTAACAATAAAAAGAGTAATAAAAACCAGAAAACAGAGAAAAACTCAAATAAATTCATATTAAATTTCATATTTTCAAATGTTGTGTTGCCGACATGCTGATGCTAATGCTGCTGCATCAATAAATGTTGTATATCGAACGTTACCAAGTGTGTTGTAGTAAAAAAAAAAAAAAAAAAATTATACTATTTATTTATTGTTTTTATTGGGTGAATTTTTTTTTTTTTTTGCTTTTTAATGGAATTTGTGGTGTAGGTACTGCTGACAAGGAAGTGTATGCACTTGAAAAAAAAAAGTTTTTTAATTAGGTAACAATTATTATGTTAATATGTATCATTATTAACACCATTGCGGTGTTCACACTGTTGTCATATCAGTCATATTGTCATATTGTCTTATTATTTTACAATAGAGTAAAAAAAATTGTTGTTGTGCTTCAAGCAAAAAAGTCATATAATAATAAGACCTTTTGAGGTATGGTTATGGTTTGTCCAAAAATAACAGTAGAAATCTTAGTCGAGCAGCTGCAACTACTTATTCGAGCCGGCGATAATATTTAAAATGGCGCCGGAAAATATGTACCAAATTTGAGAGTATAGGTAATGTATAAATTCGCGTGAATTCGCCACTACATCCACCTTATAATTAATTCGCCTTGAATGAAAAGATGTGATTGTGCAAGTGATCTGCATGGCAGCTTGTGAACGTTTTTCCACTTGCCGCCGTCCAAAAAATTGTTCAGCTCATGTTACCGGCAACAGCTGCTTTTGATTATATTTATTTCAGCAAGTTCGTATAGATAAAAAAAATTAAAAATTTTAATTGATAATGGACATTTTAGAAAATTTACAGGAAATTTATTGTTTTCTTTATTAACAATTAAAAAACATTTACATTTAAGCCAAAATGCAAACGTATGCGCAATAATCCGACTAAAAATGGAGTGTTGTTAAATGTTTATCAGCTGGCACAATTATTACTTAGCAACCTTATTTATTTATGTTCAGACTTGTCATATTTTGGTGTGCTATTATTTTATGACATATGACTTATGACTACAGTGTGAATACCCCACATGAGTTTTATATTTATTTATATCCGATGGCTGACATTGTATAAGATGAGAAACGTGAGTAGAGAAGTGTGCGGTAGGTTAAATAAACTTGTCATTATTTTTAATGTCTTCTTCCTAATTTTCAAACATTATTGTAAGATTATTTTTATTTAAGTGGTTCACACTATTCAACGATTCAACTGCAATAGAGTGCGAAAGAAAAAAACTTTGTTAGAATTTAAGAGCATGCAAGCATTGGGTTTTTGACTCATGAATCGAATCATAATTGATTGTTAAGAAACTAAAGAAATTTTATTGTTGTCTTCATTTTGGCACTTCATTATAAACTTAGCCGTTGTTTTTAATGAAATTAATTTATTTGATTTATACCATTGAATTAGGCCGGAGTAAAATGAGAAAATGTGTGTTTGAAGTTAAATAAAAATTTAACTAGCAAAGACTAAAACCCAGAATGCAAGAACTGCGACAGTGGTCGACCCAAATTTGCAGACCACTGTCGCAGTAAAGGTTGATGTAACTCATGTGTTATGCAGATTAGTGGTTATTACGGCAAAATGGTGACGTGTAAGAATATCCCACTGCATAGAAATGGTGGTCCATGTGGGATGCCCGAAATAATTTTGATGTCTTTCATATGAAAAAATTGGTGGTCGAAGTACTGCATTAGCGTGCAGAAAAGGTCAAAATTATTTATAAATAAATGTTTACGATAAAATTGATTTCAAATATGTTTTAGTACAAAATTTCAATAAAAATTTTTCTTAAAATGGATTTAAAATCTAATAAAAAATGTTTTATTATTTAGAGTGTAAAAAGTTATTCGAAAAATGAATATTTAACTTAAACACCCACTTTTCTTCTCAAAAGTAGGCTACAAATGCGTTAAAAATGGGTTTAAACGGATTTGAACTGGTTTGAAAATTCACTATTTTACTGCCTAATGTTGAACCGACTTCATACCCCCTTAGCAAAACGCCGTATGATAGAAACCATATAAAAAAGGCCAATTGAACAATGGACCGAAAAATAGTGAATTTACAAACCATTAATATGAAAAAATTTAATGATTAACTTTAAAGTTTAAACTAATGATAAAGGAAAGCCAACTGGTTGATTGCCGTGGTGGTAGTGAGATCTAAGCGGATATTAATTATGATGATGGGACCGTGGTGGTTGTTGGCTTCGAAATATGATAATATCAGTTCAACCTTCCAAACAATCAAAATTTATTTTCCTTGTTTTACTTGCAATAAGTTTATGGAGAGTTTTTTCGAATAATAAACAAATATTTTAATTAAAAGTTAAATTATACAAACTTAAGCCTGAAGAATTAAAATTTAAAAATTTTAAACTAATGTACTTTTTAGTGAAACCTAAAATAACTGCATTTGATAACGCGGGGGTCTTGGCCTACGACCACATAATAGGGGCATTATTTAAGCAATTAGAAAGTTTGTTTTTCACAGCAAGAGGCTGAACAAAGCTGCAATAAATTGTTGAACATGCATACATAAATAAGTGCACTTATATAAGCCCGACATGAACACACACACACACACACACACGCACCCAAATAAAATAAAGATACAATTTCCAGCAGTTCTGAGGGTTGACAGAAAAACTAAACTTATTGATTGCTTTTTGGAGTTTCCCTAATTTAGTAAATTACATTTTAATTTATTATGATTTAGAATCCAACTATTTTTATTACTATGATACACAACCAATTTTATTGCAAATCATAACATGAAAAACCACTTATCGAAGGCAACTGAATGAACAGCTGATAGAAGGTTAAGTTGTAATCCGTAATAAGAATTTGATAGCTAAAACTCAACCATCACTTTAGTTGTGGATCATAATAGAATATTACGTCCTGGATGGCTGACTATGCTGATCGAGAAATATCAGTGATTTTTTCTAAGAGACGCTTTGAACATAATGCATATATTTTCTAGTTTTTAATTTCAAATTTGCATTATTTGAATGCAATGGCAACTAATCAGTCGATCTGAAACCATTCGCATAACCATATGAGTTTGAAAACTTTTCCAACATTAGCATTAGCACCCAACGAAATATATAGTATATAGAAAAGCTAACTTACAAAATATAAATAAAATTTTCGAAAACAAAAACTCTTCATATATCTGGAAAAATTTGTTAAAACTAATGCGATATTGTAATATCTAGTTTGGAAACAAAGATTCGATGACCTGCTGGGTTCTCCAATTCCTTCCGATAGAACTTCACACACAAACACAAACAGATCTCTAAGAAACATTTGGAATTTCATCAAATTTGAAATGTTAAATAATGCTGGCGGGTGAAAAACACTGAGGGTGTTCAAATGAAACCTATACTTGCACTTAATGCAAATTGCAAATAGTGGGGTGAGAAGAAGTGTGTTCTTAATTAAGATGATTTAAAGGCTGCTGCTATTCATCGCCAGAATTGTGTAAATTTATTCAAAATATAAGCTGGTATGAAGAGTAGTTAGTAGAACAAATATATAATTGAGAATGATTTTATTCTGTAGTTAAACAAAATTTATGGTTTTCGACAACACTCTTAGGGGCGCAAAGATGGTACTTTAAAGAAATACGTGTGATGAGTTCATAGCTGCTGCAACATTTAAACTTTAAATTAATACAAATAAAGTAGTTTTTTTAATTAATTAAAATTAATTTGCTAAAGTTTTTCAGTCGAAGTAGGCGGACAATCTTACATCATATTTATTTTTCCTAAACGTGATTTTTTCAAATGATTTTTATATATAACGAACGAATTTTAAAGTTATTTCATATAAATTTATTAAACTCAGTTAATAATTATGTTGACAGTAGAGGTAAACATTAAAATAAGTTAAAAATGTATAAGAAATTTGCAAGACGAATTCGCTGTGCTGTAAATCAAGGCTTTCGCTGCTAAATTTTCCTCCAACTGGCAAAGCAAATGCAACAATGTTCTTATAGAAATATATAAAGAAAACTAACCTAATTTCCCAATATACGCCATTTCTGACAGTTCAAGATTGCACAGCTGATGATGACGTAGGCGAATATGGCCACCTGGTAATGAATTCGCCTTGCTGTAAATAACAGAACTTTTTGCTGGAATTTTTGTATGCATGCATAGGGGCAGATGCATCTAATGTTATTGTTATGTTGTACATTTTGTAGAATTAACATCATCTGTTAAAGCGAATTCGCCTTGAGAACTTTATTACATATTAATAATTTTTAACTGTGACTTCGTTCACGCTTCATGTTAATGAAGGAATAAACTGTATGACTACCAAATTTATCGAAAAAAAAACAAAAAGTACCAGATTTTCCTTATTTTACCGTCAGAAAGTACTATGTATGTTAATGTAAAAAATATATAATACAAAAAGTATGTACTAATATTACCAGTTTTTCCCTATTTTACTTTCCCAAAAGGTACACTGAAAAAAAATTCCAAATAAAATGTACCAGTAGTACTAATTTGTCCCTAAAGGGTATTATATATTTTAGTTATAATGGACCACAAATCCAAACATACGAACTTTCACGTTTATAACAATAGTAGTATAACAAACTTACACATAATGAGCCCCGTTAAACTACGACACAATGCGCACATTGTGATTTTTTGGACCAGCCCTCAGGGGATGACCCCTACTTATGCCATGCATTGTACCAGAACTAGGGAGAGAGCTTAGTTAGTGCAAATTTAATTTTACATCAGTGTTGCAGCGACTCTGGCTTAAAGTAGTCGCAGGAAATTTCTTTAGGCGTGTGAGCAGGCACCTTTTATTAATTGTTTTACTTTAACAACAATTTTGCTAACCGGCGAGCTGGGCCCTGTTGTGTACATTGTCTTGAAATAGCTTTTAGTAAGCATTACTATCCCTTCATCCCTTACAACAGTCCAATAGCAATAAATACATTTCCACACTAATGCACATTCGAGAAATTTATAATGCTGGTTGACTTGCTCCGACCAAGGATCGAACTCATGTCCTAAGCTATAGTTTGCGTTGTAGTCCACGCGCAAATATCTTCAGACAACAAAACTGCCACCACACAGAAAGAAAAAAGCTTCGCAATACAAATGAATCGATTACATTAACTCCCTCACATAAACAACGAAAAGTTTCATTAGTTGCAAGAAACATTGCGTTGACGAGATGAAAAAATTTGATAAGCATCAGAAAGCTGGTTTTCAAACACATTTTTCACATTTTGTGTTCTCGTTAATGCTACGAAATACTTTTGATTGGGAAATTGAATATTTTTGTTGTATAATTTTCTATTTCTGTTTTTTTGCAATCATACCGGCATGTTCGCAAAATCAGAAGATTTCAAATCAAAAGTGATTTTTTATGTTCTGTAAATCACTCAAAAGACTTTTAATTTAAGTAATAATAAGATGCTGGTAATAAAAGCTTTTGCAAATTTCCTAATGATGGTCTTGTCTCTTTTGTTTATTCAACCCTTAATAAACCAGAGTAATTGTACATCAATTTAAAATGGAAATTATTTAATAAAAAAAAAAAATGGAATGACATCTACATACACAAATACTCGTACATACAAATGTAATTTCATTCATAATTAATTTACAGTTAGTGTGTTAAGATTTTTTGATTTATGTCATAAAGAACTTGTGCAATTCAAAGTAACAGCATAATTATTATTTCATTTTACGGCCAGAATTCCAATAATTTTTATTTTTGCTTTCTGCAGAACTCATAAATATTTTATAGTTTAATAACTGTGTGACAGCAATTGTGCAAAAATTTGTGGATATTTTTCTTTTTTTGTTTTGTTTTGTCATAAATTCTTTTCAACAATTAAGTATTGCAGTAAATATTTTATTTATAGTTTCAAATAATAAACAAGTTGCTCTTAAATATTTTGAAAAAAAAAAGGAAAAAATCTTTGGAAAAATACTTGTAAATATTTCGTTCATTAGAAGGAGGCTGGTCAACAGGTGTTATTTTGGCGTTACATTTTTATTTTATTTTTATATTTTGGCAGTAAAAAAAATCGCTATGATATTAAAAATGAATGTAGGTGTAGTATTTGCTAGCTTAGCTGCCTTTGTAATATATAGTTTTTTTTTTCTTTTGTGGAAAAATGTATGTCACTCATATTTCTTTAATGACTTTAAGCAGAAACTTAAACTACATTTTATGCAACATTGACGTTTGTTTCAAAAGAAAACTTAAATTGTACGAAAGCATTTTTTTTTTTGTTGTTAAAACCGCCTTAAATAAATTTTGCCACACTTTAAAGTGCAACCTTTAAGTTTTTAAAAGTATGTCAGCGGATATATTTGTAAGGCCTCACTTGTTTAAAAAATAAGATTGAAATCATTGATAAGCACAAATGTGTTCGAAAAAACAAAACACTAAACATTAATTACCCTAAAATGGATAAGTTTCCAAATACAACGGCCGAACAAAATACTTACAGTACGAGCTCGATTTGCGCAATCGAAAGGACAAAGTTGCGTGTTGTGTTTACGGAATAAAAATTCAATATAAAAAACAGCAGTACTTTATTTATTAAATTATTGGTTAGCACGTTTATTACTTTGCAAACCATCACTTAGGACCTGGGTCCAATATCTGGTCAGTCATAATGTACATTACGACTGCTGGACTGTTTAAGTGATGAAGGCATATCACAGGTCACTAAAAACTGTTTCGGCAGCGAATGTTAATGTTCCAAACCAATGTACACAATATCGTTTGCCATCCTTCGTTAGTTAGCAGAATCATAGGCGAAGAAAACCAATTAATAAAACTGATTGCTGAGAGAGCTCCAGAAAGTTAATGCATCTACTTAACACCAGAGGATTTCCAGCATTGCTCTAGAAATTAAAAGAAAGCGCAATGACTTTGTATAATTAAGCCAACTACATCTTCCACCTAATATTTTCTCTACTCTATCGCTTTCTCCAGAGTTCTGGCACATGGCATTGCATAAATAGGGGTCCTTCACATTTGATACCTTCATAAAACTTCGGAAAATTTCCATAAAAAGAGAAAAAAGAGATAAAGTTGCACTTATCGAGAATCATTTTGGAAAAACATAATATATAAAAAAATTCCTATTGCGTTAACCGGGTTGTTGCAATTATCAAGGGTTGCACAAATCGAGATCGCACTGTATTCAAAATTTATTATAAATTAAAGTGAAAATTAGGTTCTTTCAAAAAACACTCGGCTGAATAGTTTTCAAAAATATTAAAGCAAATTAATCATTTCGAGGTATGTGTGTTTTTGGAATTTTACTCACTTAACCCTTTGACAACCTGAAACTGAGTGATGGGGATCGCTTTGAATTTAATACGAAGGCAAAGTGCCATTTTAAGTGTAATTATACACTCTGTGATCTGGATCTTATATCCAGTCTTAACTTGACTGCTTCTTTAGCGTCAGTAAATATAGGGTGTTTTTTATAGTGTCACAACTTTGAGTTGGCGTCACTGCTTTATTTGAGCACCCATTTAACAGCTGATAGCTGCTTTTTGTTTATTTTGCTTTGAAATTTTATTAGACTCGACTTACAACAGAGCAACCAACGATTGCAAATTGTTGAAATTTTTAATCAAAATAAGCGGGCGCTACAATTGATTTACTCAAAGAAACTTTTGATGAAAAAATAATTTCACATAATAGCCTAATTAATTGGCCACCTAGATCGTCTGATTTAACCCCATTAGAGCATTTTCTTTGTGGTTATGTTACCTCACTTGTCAACGTCGATAAACCACAAACAATGGAACACCTGGAAATCAACATTCGAAGTTATCGGCGAAATACTGCGGCAAATGCTGCTAAAAGTTGGTGTTCGAGATTGTGCCTTCTACGCGCCAGCCGTGGTGGCCACATGGCAGAAATCATATTTAAACATTCATTTTATAAAATTTTCTTTCCAATAAAGGCCGTTTCATTGATATTAAAAATATATTTCCTTGTTTTATTATGATTTAAACTTGTGTCACTCTATATAATAGGCCTTATCATGAGTGTCGTAGTCGTAGTCGAACTTTAACGACTCCCATGTAAAACATATAGCGAACGTTGCCACATTTTACAGATTTCGTCACGACTACGACACTCGTGATAAGGCACAATATTATTTCTTTCCGAAAAAAACCCCTTTTTCCATATGCAAACCATGTGTTTGAAGAGAAACCAAGAAACAAAAGCTATCAAATTTAAATTTGTATACGAGTATATGTTGTCGCACATAGAATTTTGTCAACAGACATGTTTTTATTTTACAAACGAAAGCAATTAAAAATTTAGGAATACTAGCACCCACATTACAATAGTCTAAAATAGAGTCCACCACTTCCACTGTTTGTAAATTAATTTTAAAAACTTTTTCGTCACACGATCATTCGTTTATACGCGCTTCCCTCTAAACTTTCTTTTGTTATCTTTGTCTTTTTTTTTTTGCCGTTTTTCATCATAAAATCCATATTAATATTGTTTTAATGTCAATATTAAAAAATTTAACACGACACATAAAAATCAAGCTTAAATAAACATCTTCAGAAACTTGTAAAAACTTTATACAGACGCCAGTCATACATAAATATTTGGAAGATACTCGCATGCATATCTGTACATACAACATAATTCATACAATAAAACAAATGTAGGGGGGATGTGATGGCTGCATGTGTGCATCTTTCGTGAATAAAATAAAAAGAAAATAAAAGCATGATATTAAATGTAAATTTATCATATTTTAAAACATTTTGTTTTAAAGAAACACATAAAAAGCTTTTTTTTTTTCTTGAACAAATAAAAACTATAAAATAACAAAAATGATAATGATGACAAATTAAGAAAAATTGCATTAAAAAAATAATATGATTTTTTAAACTTAAGTGACTGATGTGACTTGAAAGGGGGTCATAAAGTCAGTGATATAGAAAAAAAAAATTATTATCGTTGAGAAAATAAATAAATAAAACCTGCCTTGCAGTATCAGAATTTTGATACGTATAGCCGAAAGTCAAGGCGATATTCCTGTAAGTTCCCGATAAAATGATATTTAACAAAAAAAAAAAAAAAAATCACTGTTTTTGATGAATTTTTATAAAATCCAAAAAATTTTAAAGATTTTTTACTATGAGGGGGGCATGGTCTCCTTTTCCAATTTTTTTTTTTTTTTTTTTTTTTCATTTCTTCAATAACTTCAACAAAATGTTTTCTTCCCACTAATTAATAATACAACATGCTCTTAGTGTGAACGGCAAGATAAATTGCATAAGAAGTGAAGTGTTCAAAGAAACAGTTTCATCGAAATCACAAATTCTTTGAAAAAATTATATTTCAATGAGCAGAAAACAGATGTTTTATTAGCATAAAAACAGTCAAATTTAAATAAATTATGATAAAATAATGTAAAGTTTTCAATCACAATTTAACAATTTTCATTAAATTTCAATCTAGTTTTTTTTTAATGCAAGTATATCTAAAGTGTAACGATAGAATGAGTTCTTTTTCCCTTTTCCATTTCTGTCATTATTGATGATATATTGTTTTAAAAGAATTTCTTATCATTATTTACATACATTTTTATGGATGGCTGTACTGCAACAAATGTGTTGAAGTTTTTCTGTGACATGAACATTATAGAAAACATTCTTTTATCAATTGCAACGAAAATAAAGAAAACTTAAAAGTCAGTGTTCTAAATATGTGAAAACGTCCAAAGGGCAAAGTAATATTATTCCTAATAGAAGATCAACGTTAGGAATATGAACAAAATTCCTAAAAATTGCTTTAGGAAATTTCGAAAAATAAAAACTCTGAAATATTAAAATTTTGGTTATGGTGGGTGGACCGGACAATTTTGTTCTTTATAAAAAAAATATCGTTACAACATCGTAGTGAAAAATATTGGCATGTATTTTTAATGAACAATTTGCTACTGCTTTCAGAGTAGCGCTTATTTTTTTTTTGTTGACATCAGAGGAAGTGAATTCATAAATTCAATGAATTAAAAATTTAAAAAAATTTAAATTTCCCATGAATTTCTAAATACCGTCCCATGAAAATATTAAACTTCATTGTTGCAATTTTAAAAATTTATAATCACAGAGCTTCGATGCCAACCACGATCATCTTTTAAATGGTGCAATAATGGATCAATTTAGATTTGCAATTCCCGGCTGATTTTTAAAGATTCTAATAATCAAGATTGAAAATCTTTGCATCGCAACATTAAGTAGGACATTCTAAATGCTATAAAATCGATGGGTAGGATAATTTTTTGTGAACCTTTTTAGCCTCATATTATACAGTCGCTGATGACAAGAGATATTCGATTTGAAAGGTGTCTTCTTAGAAATGCACACAATAGATATTTCATGAAAATATTTGCATTATTTTGGGAATTATAAAGTTTTTACTAAATACAAAAAGTTCGCTCAAATAAGCGGAAATGAAAAGTTTTCAAGCATGCAAAAGGTTTTTCTGTCGATCTTAAAATGTATACATATGTATATTAATTTTTGGACTACAATCATAAAGCTTCCACATTTATTAATTGGTAAAAAAAATATTAAAAATAGATCGTACTGAAATCGAAGTTATAACTACTAAAATTCAAATACCAGTCATATAACTGATAACGTTTTGAAAACTTGAAATGCATTTTGCCCAGTTTCAATATGTGTTGAGATATGACTACATTGCAATAAAGGAACGAGAGCCTACATGAAGAATTTGTAAATATATATTTTTATTTGTTCTCATTAGTGCGATTAGTTGAAAAATTGTGCATCCAATCAATTGTAATTTTAAAAATCCCGTCATGAAATTATTGACAATGTTATCCCTATCAGCCCAATTACGAATTTTCATCCTTTTCGATTCCTTCTACTATTAATTGCCATTTCCATAAGAGAAAAAGTAAATACTTTTTCTAAAATTGAGAGAAAAATATTGTTACTCTTCCTCACATTAATAATATTTACTGTTTTCCTCATGGATATTGGTTCGATCCTAACTCAGGCCTGTTGACAATATATCAATAAAATAAATTCAAAAGTTTGAATAGAAAGATTATCACATACTTAAACATGACAGCATTTCTAGCAGTTTTTTTATTCAAACAAGTCGAATTTATACAAGGTGATCTTGTTCCAATTTCGCTTGAAAAACTGCCTCCTTGGGATGTAAGAAAAAAAATTAACTGAAAAATCTTCTTTGACCTCTAAGTGAGCTCAAATATACAACAGAAGAAAGTGACCGAATATCAGCACCTGTTCTCTCGAGGCCAACTTATTTGAATTCGCCATGATTATGAATACGAATTGGAAATTCAAAATTTTAGTATTAAAATACATAAAAATTTTCTGAAATTACAATATTAATGCACATTTTAAAAGTCATCATTCTTTTAACATCTGTCTGCTTAAATGTCGGTAAACGACATTTATTTCCTACCATAAACCATTGTGTTCATTATTTTTTAATTTATCGTCTTTTTTTTACATATATTTTTTTTTTCTCTTTTTCTTGTAAAAACATACATACATATTTTATGGTTGTAGGTTATGGTTGATATCAATGGTTAATAAACAATATTTATTGTTGTTATTTTGTTGCTGATAATCTGTTTCAGTTTTTATTTACATATTTTGTTTTTTCTTTTATTAAAAAAAAAAAACAAAGAGAGAATAAAGTTAAAAAAACAAAGAAAATTACATAAAAAAAAATTAATGATTAACAAAATTTTTGCAAAAACAATGGTCCGAGAGGAAAAAGTTTTCGCCGACCACAATTGTGTCAAACAAAAAAAAAATGTTTTCCCTTTATTGTAAAAAAGTTTCATTCCAAATTGATAAATTTAACAAAATTACAGGAATAGAAACTGAATCAGAATTATATAAAAATACTAGATGACACGGCAAATGTTTTTTGCCATACAAAATATTTCTAGTGCATATTTTATTTTGGATGTTATTAAAAAATAGCGAATGTATGTATTGTAAGTGTGTGACGATGACCGATGAAAAAAATAGTAAACAATAATTTTGGTCTGTTCGACGACGATTCTCCTACATGAGGCGAACGTAGCAACATCTGTCATTCAACAACAAAATAATTATGAGCCATCTGTTGGGTTAATAGTTTACTAAATACAGGAATTGCTCCCTCCCACCCCTCCTCTTTCCCTTCCGGTTTAAAATATACTTTAAAACCTAATCTCATACCTACCAAATATACATAAAAAATTTCATTAAAATCGGTCGAGCCGTTTCGGAGGAGTTCGATAACAAACATCGTAACACGAGAATTTTATATATTAGATTTTAGCAAAAACGTAAAATTAAAGGAATTATGTATTTTTCTGACTATTTTATTTCTGAGAATAAATTTATTATAATGAGGAATACATATTTTGTGGCATTTAATGTTTCTCAGAAAATTATTTTGCACTTAAAAGCTTAACTCTCCTTTCAATTCAAGTATTTTTGAATTAAAATCATTTATTCTAATATAATCAAGCATTTTATAAGCTCTCAGATAATGTTTTTTAGTGCAGCATATAATTTTTTCTATTTCCAAAGGGAATACAACAAAATTAAAGTGATTGAAAACAAAACAACAACAACATTAAATATGTCAAAAGCTCCATGAGTCAAAGCAAAAAATGCAAAACATGCGATTACAAAACAATAGGAATAAAAATAATCTACTAAAAAATTTGTATGTAAATGGTACCTGTCGCCTAATAAACATGAAAGTTTAGTTAATCCACAAAAAGCTCATAAGTAAATAATCAAATGAGGCAAACGCAAGTATACCTACGATTATATGAAATTGACAGTGAAATATAGAACAACACAATTGGGAATAGGAGGTAGACAGTATTATACAGCAATTGATATTTAATACACAGGCAGCATTTAAATTTTAAAACACAACTTTACTAAAGTGATATACAGTCGACTCTCGATAATTGAAAAGCCAAGGAAAACTTGAAAATAACCAAGAGACTTCAAAAAAGTAAAAGCAGGCACCGTCACCCTTTTTATCAAATGATAACTATTTAATCAAGTTTGAAGTACTTTTTTATAAGAATTAACAAATATAATCGATATTTCGCCATCATATTGAGAAGTTTCGTTTTGTCACATCAATTAGTTGGATATTTTATTCATTTAGAATTTGTAGATGTGTATGGTTCAGCTAAATGTAAACATTACAAAAAAAAAAAAAAAAATTCTTGAAGCCAACACAATTTCCTGGCTTAAATGAATTTCCAAAATTTATTATACCTTTTTTTTCTTGTTTGTAATTTTCCCTCAGTGTGGTGTATAAAATGTAACGGTATCAGTTACGTGTCAAAGTTATACGTGATATCCGCCGCTATGGAATTTAAAATATTTATTGCAATAAAGCAGTTTTTATTATTTTGTTAATTTTCATTTTAAATTAAAGTAGACAGAATTATTTAATTTAAACTTACTTACTTACACATTTAGAGTATATATATGTATATGTATGTACGAGTATATAAAGAAATTCATTTATTTGCGCACTTACCTGAAAATATAAGAAGAAGGAAAAATATAAATAAGTTGCATTTCTTTAAATTGAAAGAAAGAAATAAGAAATATTTAAATTAACAATAACTGCCTAACTAACCCACGATATCGAACGATGTCGATCGCTTGATTTTTAGACGTAAAAAATCTGTCTTGCGTTCCACTAATAACCGATTTTATTTAACTTATTAACGGTAAGAACGAACTATCTGTGTAACAAATTTATCGAAGAGAGAAGAAGTAACAATAGACCAAAAGTACCAAAAAAAAGACCCTTTATTTGTCATTACTCAATCTGTAATTACTTGACAGATGACAAGTAAAAGCTGTGCATTGCAGTTACTAAAATTTACTAAAAAAAAAATTGGTGAAAATTTTGAGAGCACAGGTCGCAAAATTAATCTTTTTTTTTTTTTTTTGACCTGCTTCACTGTCAGCGATTATGAACCTGGTATAGAAATTTAAGATTTTGAAACATGTTAACGAGAATATTGCTATTACTGCCCATAGTGTTAAGAAAAAACCAAGTTTATCCGATTTTCGTCAATGTTTGGGTTTGGGAGGACCTGCAAACGTAGCCTTGGCAGTCGTTTCGTTCACATGATTTCCCATTATTAAAGACACTTAAGTAAGCATTCAATGATTTCGATTAAAAATAATCGTTTCCTTTTTACATATTATAAGGAAACCTCTTATCTTTATACTTGTTTAAACGGTGTAATACATACTTCACTTTATCAGATCTCTTTAATATTTATACCAACTATATTCGACCGAAAATGGAATGCAACTGTCATCAATTATTCAAAAACTATGGCAACATCAGAATGAGAAAGAGTATCAAAAATTGAGAGAATAAGAAAGTCCGCAATGAAAATAAAATAGATTTTAATTTCATACCGCTCCGCACTGCGTTTTTTTTTTTTACTTCAAAATCGTATGAAAAACCGCACCGTAATAAATTATCGCAACATTGTGTTCAGACCCTGAGCCTTGCGGCCCAATCCAACGGTAGTCTTAACACCGTATGAATATAATTTTTCACAAACACCCCCGAGGCGCCCCCTCGGGAACCAGACGGACCGCTCGGGGATCAACATCAGGTTGCAATTTCTTAGACATGGGGCGCGTTCAGCAGAAAAACAGATTAGATGTATCAACTTTTGATTTTATTAATTTTTCTGAACGATCTGCTCACTTTTTTCTGTCAAAATTATTAAAAAAAATTGACTTTTCAAATAAAATTATTGAATTTTATTTTGTAAAAAGATTTCATAATATTTGTTTGTGAATTTAAATGAATTAAAATTTTAAAATATATTATGAAATTTGATTCAAAAGTCAAACTGAACTGAAATAACGTAATTTGATGAAATGTATCGTACTTTTTCTTTGTTACCTAAAATAGTGAGCGCTCATTCAAGATGTTCGCTCATCGCTCAGTAATCAAAGCGTTCAGCAGATTGTTGAGCAACAGTTGTGTAGCAAACTGTGTCTGCTGAACGCACCCATCGTCAACACCACATGCCTAAACACCTTGCTATATAAACTCTGTTGTTCCGCAACAGCACATAGACCGAAATCCAAGCAGCCACTAGCACTGGTCGAGCATCAGTCCTTAAACCAATACCTTTCCAAGCTTTTGGTAGCAACCACAGCCCCAACTTGTACTCCCAAAGGAGACCCCACGAATAACCGGCCACGGCGTCATTCCTCCAACGAGGGTTGTGCGATGATGCCAGCATATCCATTGTCAAGGAGAAGGAGTATGCCGAAGCCTATCCGTCCACGAGAGACCTGCATCACGCAACAGCACACCGCAATTGTGTGTCCAATGTAGGACATCACTTGCCCTACCCCCCGGTAGTCAAAATGTTTTGTCAGCAAAAGTTAATTACCATTTTCCGCAGCAGGCAGGCACAGCACCAATATGATAAAATGTACTTCACAAGATCACATTCGTTTGTGGTCGATATGCCAGTGAATCGCACTACATATTGCAGGGAAAATTCTTACTTTAAGCTGTAAACACATAGACCACAGCGAGCAAATATGAAAATGAAATTAGTCTAATTTGACAGCAACAGCCAAAGTAGCATAGACAACAACCTGCCTTGCTGTCGTCAAAATAATCAACTTCACATAAGCTGGTGTATTTCATTTTTGACACATTGCTGCCTGCTGCTCGCTGTGGTCTATGTGTTTATAGCTTTAGCCGAACCATTTTATGTGGAATAAACTCCCCGTAGAGGTCGCCTTCAGCATGGTCAAGTTCATAAACATGTTCACAGACACTACTCCCTCATATGTACATACATATGTTATGTTGCAAAACATATGAGGGCGTCTCCGAAAAATGCATTGTTGAAAGTTGAGTTAAGAGGATTAATTTGTTGCAGCGTGAGAGCATTTGAGTGTTTTAACATTTCATAGTTAAGGCGATTACAATTTTATTTCTTTTTTTTTTATGAGTAAGTATTTATGTATGTTTTTTTAATTATTTCAATATATTTTGATTATGTATGTACATACATACTTTTATAATTTTTTGTTTGTTGGAGTGTGTCATCATTTCAAAAGTGTTAAACTTATAAGATAAATGACGACCAAAAACTGTTCAAAAGTCTAAAATATTTCAGCAAAAGAGATATTAAATGCTACGAGTACAACATGTTTTGTAACTCTAACAGCATCTCCGCCCGAAGGACAATTATAGTAGTACTTTTATTCAAAAACGATTGATAAAGCTAAAGTGCACAATAAAACCTTTTTAAACAAATAAAATTCGTAAACTCAAAAACAAATTAAGTAAAATTTAGGAAATTTTAATAAATTTAAGTTCCAAACGATTGTCTTATTGCGTTAATGGCGTTCTTTACAGAAATCCTATAAAAATGTTCTTGATGTTACGAAATATATATGTATGTATTTCATCTCTCACAAGAAATTTTTCGTAATTATAAGAACATATTTAATAAAAAACAAATCAGTGTTTATAAAAAACAGTTATTTCAAACTTTGTCATGGGGCGCCATCCTAGTTAGAAACAATGTCACAGATAACCAGAGATGACAAAAAACAAAAAAATTGGACTTGGATCATATATTATTTGTCATAAGTAAGCTTCGTGAAAAAGAGACAACATTAGTGTGTTTGTTATGAAAGTAAACAAAACGAAAAGCAAAAAAACGTTCAGTTTTTAGTGGAAAATGCTACATAAAAGCACGCTTAAATTTAATAAAATGTGATAATATTAAGTATTTACGGCATATAATTCTAAAATAAAGTAATAAAACAATTTAGTGTGTGCTTATATACTCTGTATATTAAATTTATATACATACGTACATGTATGCTGTAAATTTGCTTACATACACACATACATACATACATACTTGATAAATTCTAATATTTTGCAGATGTATATAGTAATAAAATACAAGTGAAAAACAACTTAAATTAATTAATTAATAATATTTTTAATGTGAAGTATTGAAATATATGGATATTTAATTAGTTTTGTGATTTATAATTTTAATTTTGATAGAAAGACAGCACAAAGAAAAAAACGAAAACGAAGGATTGTATGAGTGTATACAAACGAGTATGCAAAATCTTCCGTCTCGTGTCATCTCTGGTTATCTGTGACAATGTCTTCATCTAATTGCATAGTGGTTTATTTCTTTGCTATGTGGTTTTTGATCTTGCTTAACCTCTCTCACTTCTTTACTTTCCCCTGTAGAACGCAATTGCTTAATGATATAAAGCCTTTCAAATCAAATCACAGCAAAAGGATGGAAGACTAAAAACATCCTTTAATTCGCACTCTTAAAAGCTCTTATACGCACACAAATATATATGTGTATATGTGTATACTTAGATTTCAAAACAACTTGTAATTGTAAACAAATATAAAAGAAACCCACAGTTAAAACTCATAGAAGTGTTCAAGTGAAATCATATGAAAATGTCATTGAAAAATTTAATTCTTCTTCGCATCATTTTGTGAAATTAATTAATTATGTTTTAACTTTTGCCCGGAGAAGGCTGAAGGAAAAATGTGTGTACGAGATACAGAATTTAACTGGATTTTATTATACGGCTGATGATTTTGCATAATGAGTTGTTACCTCTAAAAAGGTTCAGGCCAGATTATAACATCATTATGAATATAAATAATTTATTTGATTTTATGCATAATTGAAGACTAAAGAAATTAATGAGCTAACTAGTGTTTGATGGCAGTCCATAAGCCTGACGCAATTAAAATGCACATAATTAAGTACATATTTCATTAGCAAAGAGAGCATAGCGATATATTTATGAAAAAAAAAATATTCTCAGATTAAAGCAGAATGAAAAAAAAAATTAACAAATTAATTCACACTTCATTGGCAACATACTACATATGTATGGCTTTATGTATACATAGATGTTTGTATATACATAAAGTCGCTCTTCTTCCTAGCCATTATAAACCTGCAGTGGTGATTTGCTTAAGAAGTTTTATTGTTGAAATTCATTTAAATAATATTTAGCGATGACTTTCATAACAGATTAAAACGTTATATTTTCTAAAGCTCTGACTCAGTCAAAAATCAAAACAAAAAAATTTAAACAATGACATCAGCCAAATGTTTTTACTTACTTCTAGAACTAACGATATTTTTTTTTTTGTCTGTTAAGAAATTCTATTTGAAACGCCATCACCAGCAGTCACCTACAAACGCCAGTTTATTTTCAAATAATTTTAAATAAATTAAATAAAACTGATAAGTATACAACAATAACAACAACTGGCAATTACTTTACAAAATAAATACGAAATTTAAAAAATAACCAGTTTCATAAAGACCAATGGAAAAAAGTGGTATGTAATTAGAGTTGGAAGTTTAGCTTAAAATAAAGTTCTTATCACGAAGAGTACGGCAAAAGGCTAAATTTTGCAATAAATTATGAAGTCCACTTTAAAAACAGCACAAATTTTATAAAATTAAAAAAATCTATAAAATACACAAGAAAAAGATTTATGTAAATTTAAATTTTAATTTAATAAAACCCTAGACACAAACCACAGAATTTAGCACAGCTCTGTTAGCAGATTAAGAGTGCTCTGTAGAAATATAAGTCATATTGGATGCACTAAAAAATTCTTTTTTTTAGGTTACCACAAGGTTTAGTTTTTATATATTTATCACAGTTTTTTTCCCAAAATTATACTTTTCATAGTTTAACAAGTACATTGTTTACAAAATTACTTAATTATTCGGTTTCAATTTCATACGTTTCATATAAAAGCAGCTGGCTTAGACATACTCTTCTCTTCTTCTTTTTCTTTCGATTAGGTTTTTTTCAGAATAGCAATTTTCGATTCGAGCGTAACAGAATGCGGGAACGTAAACGAAACGCAGAATAAGGGTGATTATCTTTTAACTGTCCTCAATCAAAACAGAAATGGGAAGTTCCAGATTGCAGCCTTATTATAGGAAATGGAGTCAGGTATCTTCGTCTAGATCGGTTAAGCGGTTTTAGAAACACGTTCGACATTAAAAAAAACACTAAAAAAGTATAGAAAGTATTGATTAAGAGACCTAAGCTTTTGAAAGCTTTTGAGTTATAAGTACATATGTACATACATAAGTATATAAGTATGTAAATATATATAAACCATTAAATTTCTATTAAAAAGTAATAGAATAGGCGTGGCATTGACAATACATTCGAAACTTTGTTCATATATACGAATAAATGTATACGTACGTGTGTTTTTCTTATTAGCATTTCATCTCAAAATAACCATTCACAACAATATTATTCAAGTTAAAAGCAATTAACACTTTATCTTAAAATAAATAAATTATTAAACAGCATTTCAACAAACAAATATAGGAATTAAAAAAACAACGGACAAAAAAACAAAAAATCTATTTGAAAATTCATATTAAAACGAATATTCATAATTACTTCTGTAAAACATCTGTCAGTCATCCAATATTTTGTTGGTAATTGTCAATTGTCCAAACATTTTATTAAACGATATTCTTAGAAATTACACAATAATAAAAGAAGAATTGAATTTTGTAATCTTAAGTCATATTTCATTAATGCCATGAGCAAATATTCAAAGCAATGCACGAATGACCTGACAAAAGTGAAGGTAATCGATCATTTTAAAATATAAAGCTTTACGACATCTCTCAAAAAAAAAATGTTCGTGTTAATACTCTGTGTATCAAATTTCTTTATTTAACAAAAAATTTGTGGACACATACATAGTTGTTGTTACATGAGTAACACATGTATGTACGTACATACACATACATACATATAAAATTCACAAAAAACTTTTTTAAATTTCTTTCTTTTCTTTGTTAATAACAAAATAAAAATAAATAAAATTTAACAAATAATAAAATCAGCTAAAAACATTCATTCATTCATTCATTCATTCATCTATTCTGCAGTCATTCAAGTTACAATGCTTTTTTGTCGCTTGGAAAAGATTTGTTTTTAAGCTGCATAGAGGGACAGATTCCATAAGATATTTTTATAACAGAAATAAAAAGAAATCTTTTTAAATAAAATGCAACTAATATTATCCTAAATAATAGATAAATTGTCATTATCAAGAGTTGCCAGATTTATTTTACATCCACACACCAAATCGAAAAACGGATATCGTCAAAATTTAAATTATCTCAACCAACCATTTTGAGAAATTTTTTAAAATTTCACATACTCCGATCGAAATTGTTTAATTTCCGTATTTGTATTTCAATCGTTATTGATTACAAGTTTTCAGTACCTCGTTTCTGTAACTTGAAAAAAAAAGTGAAATAATAGTTTTCACACGATATTTTGTTGGATGGCTCACAGAATATTAGTAGTATTTTTATATGAGCCACCCTGCAAACTTAATAAAAGTACGCATATTTAAATTTTTTTTTTCTCTCACTCATCCGCTTTTTCACAGAATGATAATAAACTTTACGATGTGAAAAACTCTCATATTATTTACAGAAACGATATACAGACTCCGTACATTTCGTATTTTGATTTTACAGTGCTAAAGTTTTTATACCTATAGGCGTTTATTTAAAAAGTTTACTAGTAAAGCTCAAAGTAAGCTTTTTTATTAACATGGAAAGCTTATTTTCTTGACGCTCCTAAAAGTATGAATATTTTTTATTGTAAAATTCATTGACAATCATAATTTGGATTTCTAAAAACACAATTTTGGATTTAAAACCACTTTCGATCGGCATAGAGTTCTATGACATGGCTGTATATATAAATTAATCTTCAAAAGCATAAAAGCTAGGGATCCCGGATCCAACTTTATAGCAAATACACAAACCTTAAAGTAGTTTATTTTGTTTGTTTTTTTTTTCTTTGTGAAAAACCACGGTTGTATTTCTAGGTAGATCCCAAGTTTACCGCAGCGTATGGCGCAGAACATAAGGCTCCGTTTTGAACACTGTCTTCAACTCGACGGAAGACATCTGGATGACATACTCTTTAAAAAATAGAATCCGCATGTCCATTCTATCGTGCAACGCTCTTAATAAAACTTTGTGTCAATTATTGCGTTTTTTATTTATGTTTGAAAATATAAATTTGCCACCAGACACCCTGTATAATACGATTTTGCTAAAATCTAGTAGAAAACTTCATTTTGATTCGTAAATCTAATAAAAATTAACTTGATTTTCTCAGGAGTAAGAAAATATTAAAAAATTAATTACTCGATTAATCGATTAATACAAAATTTTTCAATATTTTCGATGAAAAAATGAAATGAAATGAAATAACATTAATCTAAATCTTTCATTTAAAACAGCGGTGCCCACAAGTTCCTTATGGAAGAGCAAACACCAATACATTTAAAGAAAAACAAATTTTTGTTCAAAATTTTTTGTTGTAAAACAAATACATGCAAAGAAAACACAAAAAATATATTTCATATATTTATTTCATATCATACGTTAAACAAAAACAAAATGTACATTGATGATCGCTATCGTCAATGTTTACCAGCAACGCATACGAAAGTGTTGTTGCTTTGCTCTTGCGTGTATACAGTGAAGAACGACAAAAAAACTAATAAGACAAATTTGTTTTTGTATTTCGTATTGCTAGTGCTGAGTGCTGTATGAGTATATTAAAACACACAGCCTATAGCTAAGAGTAATACAAAAACAAATGAGCATGAAGAACATAGGGCCTGGGCACCGCTGATTTAAAACAAGTAAAATCGACAGCCATGTCACAAACCTTAAAAACCCTCCAATTTGTCGTGTCAATTCAGTCAGCTCTGGTAAAAAGTGGGAGTAAAGCCTGGTTTGGTAATTGTGAAATTTGTAACGCAATAAATAAGTGTCATATCAAAATCTCTGTAGTCTTAAGAATTTATTATGAAAGAAATAATAAAACAAAATAATTAACATCTATTTAAATGTAAAAAAATCACAATTTCGAAATCTCAATTGTCCATGCCTGCTGTCTTTATCTTTTCAGCTTTGACAGTTTGTGTTTCTTTTCTTTTTTTTAGCTTAAAGCTGTCAGCGGCAACATAAAACGTCAAATTAATGTCAAACGATCGTTAGCTATTGTTTCTATAAATATTGTAATTTGTTGTTGATTGTATTGTAAATACGTAATAGGAGTACATATATTAAATTCAAAGAAAATTGTGGTAAGTTTTCAAAAGGAACAACGACTTTAAATAATAATAATAAGTATGTGTTTCCGGTGAATTATGTAAAAAATACAAATTAATTGATGAGTGATTTAAAAAGAAGGAAGACATTAAAATTTTTATACCATCGAAAAAAATAGAAAATTTGTAAATCTTTTACAAAAACAAAATATATTATACACAAAATTTAAAAATTGCCGAAAATTTGAACACAGAATGAAAAAATCGTTTGATTTAACATTGATCGGTGATTTGTATTAAGAACTTATTATTTCGGCATGAGTTCAATACTTGAATTCACAAATTACATTTTACTGAAAATTTTAAATTTTTAATTAGAATATCTAATTATGAGCGTCGCACAACGAAACCGCTTCACTATATTATAGTTTATCTTGTCAAGGTGAATACTAGGTACTAAAGACGAATAGAAAAAAAATATGAAAGTTGAGAGACATTTCTTATATTTGCAATATTGTTTAGTAAGAAATTCCACATATCTGAAAATTAAGTATTGCATGCATTTTATATAATAATACCATACCCGCCCGGTACTTTCTTACCTGTAATTTTTAAAGTAAAAAATAAAGAAAGGACCCCACATTCCAAATTTCATATTCCTGGACCATTTATAAAAATATTCCCTTTTGGGACGCTTTTACCCCTTTTTACCTCTTTAAAGTGCGAATTTCTAAAAATTTATATTTTGGTTCGAGTCTTCGTCCTGAAAGGAACCTACATTCCAAATTTCATATTCCTGGAACCATGTTTAAATATATTCCCTTTTGGGACGCTTTTTACCCACTTAAAGTGCGAATTCCTAAAAATTTATATTTTGGTTCGAGTCTACGTCCTGAGAGGAACCTACATTCAAAATATCATAATCCTGGAAACATGTTTGATAATGTCCCTTTTTGGGCCGTATTTATCCCTTTTTACCACCTTAAAATTCGAAAAATCCCGTCTTAGTGGATCTACACTCTGTAAAAGGAACTTACATGCCAAATTTCAATTTTCTAGGTTCAGCGGTTTGTGCTGGACGATGATAAATGAGTCAGTCAGTCAGTCACTCACGCAACTCTTTTATAAATATAGATTTTCCAATACCATCAACAACAACAGGAATATTTGATAAAAATAAACGACGAAAATTTTCAACTCAGCAGCTGATAGTGATACACACAGTAATTAACTTCGTTAGATCACTAGCTAGTATACACCTTAATATATAAGGTTTTCCAATAGGTATGATATGATTTTGAAGTGACGTTACGGCCATTTGTAATATTTCATGACCTGTCATTTGTTTTTCATTGTATTCAGTAGTGTTTACAATTTCATCATGGAGAGATGTACGCAAGAACAACGTTTACAAATTATTCAGTTTTATTATCAAAATAATCGTTCTCCAATTGCAACTTTGCCATTTTATGGTCGTAATAATCGTCCAAGTGTGCTCGCTATTCGTCGAATTTTTGAAAAATTTGATCTTACATTTTCTTTACATAATGTTCAATAAGTGGCAATAAGACAAAGAACCGCTCGTATTGCAGCCGTTCAGGCAAGTGTTGCTGAAGAACGCAATTTCTCAACAATTGGGACTGTCTCAAATCAGAACCTGGCGATATAGATCGATGATAACCAATTTTTTTTTTTTTGGCCGAAATTGGAAGAAGTTGATCTTGACAACATTTGGTTCCAACAAGACGGGGCTATGTACCCCCAGAAAATGCAACAATTGAATTATTGCGAGAAAAGTTTGGAGATTCGATTATTTCAAGAAATTCAAGAGATATTGAATGGCCGCCAAGAAGTTGAGATTTAAAACCATTAGACTATTTCTTGTGGGGTCATTTGAAATCATTGGTCTTTCGAAATAAACCAGACTCTCTTCAAGCTTTACAAGTCAATATTGAACGTGCCATTCATGACATACGACTTGATTTAGTGGAAAAAGTGCTCGAAAATTGGGTTCACAGAATTCGTTCCTGCATAAGAAGTCGTGAATATAAAAAGTATTTAATTAATGCCAGTATTGAATTTAAGACGATATAATAACTTTCAACTGAAGGAGCAATTTTGTGGAACAGTTTTAATATCTAACGAACCCTTCGCTTTATGAATGAATATTTTTGACCATTTCGCTAAAATCAAGACTATTTAAATTATTGCTTTACATATTTAAATAAAAACGGTGAAGTCTACATTACGTTATATGCCACAAAACTATTTCGAACAAGGCGAGGAAACCATCTAAAATGGAGAGGCATCTTTTAGCAAAACATCCGGCTTTGAAAATAAAATAAATTTTTTTTGATTCAACCTAAAAAAAACCTGGGCTTCACAGGGGGTCCGCGAAAAATAAATTTTTTGCAAGAGTTCGTGACCAGGAATTTGGTGATAACACCTGCTCTAAGGGATGGTCATATTTTTTGGCATTGTACATTATGTCTGGAAGACTGACTGAGCAGACATTGAAACGAGGTCCTAAGTCATAGTTTGCTTATTAGTCAAAGCGTAAAGCTGGATTCACCCATTGTTTCCGAATAAAATTTTTGTCCGGACAAAATTTTTTTGTTCTGAAACATTTTTGCAACTCGATTCACTCATTTCGAACAATTTGTCTGGAAAATCAAAGCTACCGTATAAAATACATGTGTTTTATTAAATTTACAAGGTGTTTTATATGTCAAACGCACTTATTTTTATTGTTTAATAAGAAAATTACATGTTAAAAAAAATTAATAAAAGTCAGCTAGTTTTTTACTAGCAATTGAGCTTTTCTTTATTTTTATTTTACTGGATATAAGTTACTATGTGCTTTTATTATACATACTTATAACATTATGTGGCAGCTCGCATCAACTTTGGCTGAGAAAATAAAATAGGTGGCAGCTTGTTTCAACATTGTCCAGACAAAATTTAAAATTAAACCAATTCAACCAAAAAATGTTCCGAACAAATTTTGTTCTCTTTTTCTCTCACTCTCAAAAGGAGAAACGTCAAACTTCATATACAGCCCAATCACGAATAATAATTCCGCGTGAGTTTTCTCCCTTTCCCCATTCCTCCTATTATGAATAAAAATCCCGCATGAGATTTCTCACTTTACCTTTTCTACATATTTGTACGATTTTTATCAACCGTGTGAAAGAGAATAAAAGTGAATGGGGAAAAAAGTAGTTATTCTGAATGCCTTTGAATACAGTTTTTTCCCTAAAAATATTTCACTTAGAAAACTGAAGGGAGTTTACATAAAAATGTAAGTAATTTTTAATAAAACACAGTTTAAATAAATAAAAAAAAATTTAATTGTTTATTTAGGTCGAAGAGCACAAATAAAGCGCAATTGCAACATTTGGTAACATTAATGGAATCCAATGCAGCCATTGTAAATACCTGCACGTACATACATTGAAAATTGTTCGCCCTTATGTTCACTCCCAATGCAAAAAGAACCATGCTATTTTTTTTATTGTTAAACTTGTTGTCGTAACAGTACTACCTGCAAAATAAAATCGCATTGTGAAAAAATGCTTTAGAGTTGACAGCTGAATTGCGTTGATGCCAACTCTAAGAATTTGTATAGTTACGTTTTTTAGCGATTCTAGTTTTTGGTTATTGGTTTGACGCATGATACATTAAGGATAATCACGATGGGTAGTGCAAAGTGTGCAAACGATGCAAATGTGTGCAAATATACACACATTTGCACAACATAACAACAAAATGTATGTATTTGCAATTTGCTTAATTTTGCTTCGTTTGGACTAAAAAAACCATGAGCAAAGATAGTACGAGTAGTGCATATTTTATCAATTGCAAACGAAAATAAACAATAACTTGTGACATACAGACTATCATATTTTTATGTTTAGAAAAAGAAAATTTAATTTTGTAACTAATTTTAATTTAATTTAAAAAGTTTTAGTCTTCTTTTTTTAATTTATTAGTAAATAATAAATTTATGCATTTGTAACTTGACATCTGAGGTCAGTGTTGCCAGAATTTTTGATGGGCTGCCACATTTTTGTGAACAAAATTACATGCTCTTCACAAAAATGCAATAAATTTAAAAGTACGCTCACGAAGTACACTAATATGCACAGCAAATTTGCAAAATGCATATTTGCACAATCACCATCGTGATTACCCTTATTATAAATAGATCAAAATGCAAACAACCATCACCGCACTATCCTACACAGTCGCGCGATTTGCAAAATATGACATGTGTGCTAAAAATGTATAGTAGTGTGGACTAAAAATGCAACTGTGTGACAGATTTTTTGGCAAGTCGTGCGATTTGTAAAATTTTATGAAAATTTTCATAAAATGATAGCTTTCAAGCGATCAGAGGAGTATTTATTGTCAACCAGATGTTTTGGCATCAGATTTGTATGACAGTGTGGCACCTACAACACCATTTTGAAACGATTTTTTAAAGTCGGTCCGATTTTTGCAAGATTTTCCTGTGAATGAATCGTACGATTGTGTAGGATAGTGAAGCACGGCCTTAAACTGACAAAATATATTTTGTTAACTATGTTTTTAAAATACAAAATACAAAATACTTGCAGGACATGTATTTAAAATACAAAATACTTCCAGGTTATGTATTTAAAATACAAATACAAAATACGTATTTGTATTTTAAATACGTATTTCAAATACATGTATTTCAAATACTGCCCAGCCCTGTCTATAGTACTTTTGAAACCTGTTGCAAGCTAAAAACTTTAAATCGAGCAATTAATTGTATTTATATATGTACTTACAGTGACAGCGGCAACTCAAGAGGATTAGATGCATCCCGCAACTGCCTTCTGGTGATCCGTTGGTTATTTCTTTCTTCGTGTTGTTCTTCAACAACAAGTGCTCGTAAAGTTAAATTATTCATTTCAAATTTTTTTTAACACAAATTAATTTATATATAGACGTATGAAAATTAATATTATCAGGCTCAATTTCAGTATTTTTTATTTTTATTTAATTAGCTTTGCACACACAAAACCGCAAATTGGAAACAAAAACAAGAAAATTATATGCCAATAAGCAAAACAGCTGGCTTCAAAATTCAGTGATGCCACTTTTTAACTTTTTTGTTCCCGCGGAATTTATAATTGGAGGAAATTTTTCTCGAGAAAAGTATTTTCCGTGGGAGAGAAATTCCGAGGGAATATTCGTGATTGGGCTGATAAAAAAATTTTGTCCGGACAAAAATTTTGTTCCGAAACAATGGGTGAATCCAGCTTTAATCACTACAGCCAACACCAACTTCAAATCTATGTCCAATAGCTTTCCATTCTCTGTTAAAAAAATCTTTATTTCAAATTGAACGGAAACAGCGATATTTATTTATGTATTCAAAATATTGACTTGAAATATTTTTGTGTCATGATAGTAGATTTTAAATAAGTAGAGTACTACTCCCGCCCCTTTTTACTTGTTGTTTAATTCTATACGAGTACATATTTATTGGCAGGCATGCCATCGATACTATTTTGTCATCGTGTACAGTAAAACAAAATTCTAGATCGATTAGAATTGATAATTTACAATATCCAGTTGAAAAAAATAACCATTTATCGACTCTGTCATTTGTTGGGTAAAAATAATAAATTAACATTTGATCGCAAATTTATGTTTGAGACTTTTTTCGGTTTTTGTTTCTGTGTTTGTTGGTTGGGTATATTGAAAATAAATAAAATTTTTTTCAAACAATACCAACGGTATTCAATTCTTTATTTATTTTCCTTTTTTTTTTTTGCATTCAACTTCCTTTGCTGGAAATAAAAATTACTGCATTGAATAAAGAAATATGCATACCATTTTTTTGCAACAAAAATTTAGCTGCAGCAGCAGGCATTTGTTGCATTTATCACACCCACCAGTTTGGAAAAATATTTATATACAACAAATAAAAAGCAAAAACAAGAAGAACATGATGTTAAATTGCAAATATTTATTGAAAAGAATGGAAATAAAATAAATAAAACAGCAGAACATTTAATTGTAGGTTTTTGTGAATTGCACACACATTAAAAACTAAATGAAAACGATTTTTTTTTTTTTTTAAAGCAAATTTTTCTTATAGTGTAAACGCTTCGCTTGGATTTGTGATAAGTTTTGTTTATTCTGGTTTTTAGGTTTATGTATCGACTATAAATTAATTATGTTCTGGTTTTAGTTTGTGGAAACTAAACTGGAGTATTTGCACATTATTTTTTTATTTTATATTTGCGAAAAATGTTTCTCGTATGTATATGTGTGGCTCGATAAAAAGGGTTCTTTATTGACTTTGTTGCTTTTGTATTCTCAAATGAAATGTTTATATGTAGTTTGTTTATAAAAAAAAACCCCGTTAAACAAATAAATATCAATTCATTTCATTTCGTTTAGTTTAGTTTTTTTTTTCTTATATATGATTTTCTTTTTATTTTGTTTGGTTGGCCTCATTTTGACTCGACTTTAATATTGATACAACCAACGACCAACACTTCCAATGCAATGCAATGGAGTGCAATGCAATGCACAGTCAAGCAGAGAATGCTAGTTCACAGTCAGTACATTATATAAGTGTGTACCATATCAATATTTGTTGTTGTCTTTTTAATATTTTGTTGTTGTAATGATAAAAAAACATTCCTTGGCTGTATGTATGTACACACAACCGTTTATTAACTAATTATTCTTTTTTTTTTTTTTTAATTTTGTAGCGTGCAAGTTTCAATAATTCATATAAAATGTAAAAAATAATGATTAAGTTACTCATTCACACACACACACACACACACTTACGCACACACATATTAAAGTATTATTCTGTTCATGTTCTTTATGTTTGCTGTCGCTGTTCTGTCTGTTGTTTTGTCAGTCAGTCAGTCATTGTGAAGGAGTGTTTGGCTCCGTTAGGCATTTTTCAAAAAAAATACGCACTACATGCTTTTCAACAATTAAAACCTGACCACCATCGCCGCCGTCGCCCGTATTATTATTTTTTTAATTTTAGTTTTTCTAGTCTAAAGACTATTTATCGCATTTAATGAAAGTTTTAAAAATAAATAAATGGGGGGCGACACAGTGATAAACGCAAACTTCGCCTAAATGGGAAACAACATGGATGATTAGTTTTAGAGAAAATTCAAAAAAAAACTTTAAAAATTATTATTATACGATTATAATTATATTGATGATGATTTTGAACTTATCCATACGTGTAGGCATATACGAGTATATATCGCACCCTAAATACAAAAGGGTCACAATCAAAATTTTCCAAAACTGACTTTTTTCCATAAATTAATTCAGAGTGCACATCGCTACTACTGCAAAAATTTCTTTCCCATCACTATCTTCTTTAACTGGAAAAATACAGTTATGTCTAAGTTTATGTTAAGTGTGCTGCTTCTGCACGAAAACAGTTTTTTGTCTCTCCTGAAAATTTTAGTATTTTGAGTTGTGACCCTTTTGTATTTAGGGTGCGATATGTACATATTATGTATATGTAAATCTGCATATTATAAATCTCTTTATTTTACATATGTATTCGTTTTTGGATTTACAGGCCAAGAAGTGTTCGGAATAATTCTGACAATAAAAACCCGACTTTAATACAAAACTGTAATCAAACTGATTACAAAATCAACACAACTATGCGAAAGTTCCAAAACCGGCGATAATTACTTTCTAATTTCTATTTTACTATCACGGAAAATTAAGGAAATCTCTAAACTAAAAAAAAAACAAATATTTCAAAACTACAAAATAAATAGCAAATGGTTCATACATGTCATTTGTAGGGTGATCAATATTTCTAATATTCGAAAAAATTTTCTGGTATTAAACTGCATGAAACCGTGATCAAAGAAGAAATAATTTTAAAAATCGGTCTGTAAATGGAAGAAGGGTGGGAATGTCGCATCTTGGCCCAAAAGTGGCCAAACTTCGAGCAAAACGTTCTAAAACGCATATAAAGAATTTTAAAAACCAGACCGCATATGAAGGAGTTATGCAGAACTTATTGTAATTCGACCAAATGGCAAGCAAACCTGCAGTGCAATTCAGTAACTTGTTACAATTCGATAATTGCTAAATTTACCGACAATTATTGCGATTTGCAGTATCGATTTTGTTATTCACTAATTACTTCTTAACAACATCGTTATAATTTCCTTTTACGTGGCATCTCTATCAATATTTAAGAAAAGCACAAAGAGAAATAAAGAAAAAACAAATATATTAATTTATTTATTGAAATTGTTTCGAATTTAAAAACACGAATGTTAAATCTTTTTGAATTTAGTTAAATAAATGTTAAGTTGCATGTTTAAAAAATAGTAATATTATTATTTATGCATAAAAGATTCTGTGTTTTTATATATATTGTTCAATTTTATATCAATTTTGTTCTTGTCATAACGAACGTGCTACGATTGAACTGCTGACTTTTATTTATTTCATAACAACCGAAAAAATGTTGTCGTTAACATACCGATAGCGAATAGTGTTAAAAGTGTTACTGATTACCAAATGCGAAAAATTTTCGTTATATTAATTTTAACAAAACGATTATCGTAAAAGTTACTGAAATTTGTGGGGTCCAACTCCACACTTAAAAAAAAACGGTTCGTAAATGATTCGAGTTTGAAAAAAATCTACACGAATTGAACAGACTACAAAACGCATACAATTACGATTTTCCACGAAAAACAATTACGAAACCAAACAAAAACTAATTTTTTTTTTTTTTTTTTTTTTCGAAAAAAAAATCGTTTATGCAAAACAATTTTAAATTTAAAATCGATTAAAAACTCATAAAGAATGCTGGCGAAAAAATTCATTTTAATACAAAGATTCCGAGATACAGTGCACTTGCGAATATATGAACACCATTTTTTAACGGATTTTTATCGAAAATTTATGAAATCTTTGTAAACAGGGTTGTAGATAAATTCTGCTTTAATACAATAAGCAACAACAAAAAATTCAACATAATAAACTTTTGTTTTTATGGGAAAAATGTTTCTAAGGGGAAATTAGATGCCATTCGCAAATATGAACAATCTTGCAAAATTGAACTGGCTTGGTTTTAATTAGTTCATATTATCGCGATCGCACTTTAATCCATTTCTAATTTAGGATACACTCCAAAAGAAATAGCAAATCTTTTCAAACAAAAAAAAGAATTATGAAAATCGGCCTATAAATGCAGAAGTTATTCGATAATCAATAAGTCGGGCGAGCAAATTGTAAGTTATGGGATCAATCTGAGATTAGAATAGGTTGAAAGGTGAATTCTGCCACACAAAAAAAATACATACAACCGTATTGATAACATTATTCTTGTTGCCAGCCGATTAAAAATTTTGCATCACCGGCAGAGAAAAAAATAGCGGTGGGTACATTTGACGAGATCCAACTAACTACCTACCGACATAATTTCGAAGCGCTGGATCAAAGCTTGCCAGTCCTTTTTTGGGTCGTACATTCTTAATATGATTTTCAATTTTGTTTCGTATTCATGTCAGAGAAAATTCGAAGTAAGAATTAGAAATTAATCAGGAATGTGATAGAAATTCGTACATGGAATTAAGAAATTTGCATTTTTCTGCTGCATAAAATAGTTCCTCAGGGAAAATTGATCCAACATTAAAATATTTTATAACTTAATGATTTTATACAAAAACTCTCAAGAAATTAAATGAGAATATTTACAAAAACTAAAAGCAGACAATGTGGAAAAGTACCAGATGAAAGTCGCAAGTCGCAAGTTTCAAAATTTGTAGACTCTATTCTGTTAAATACCTGCTACTAATCGAATACTTCAGGAAATGAACAGAAACTATATACCAGCAAAATGCCAACAAGTCTGAAATGAAGAACTGTCAGATAGCTCAGATAACTTAGTAGTAAAGTTTCCGTCTCCTTCCAACTTAATTGGGAACAGCAGCAAAGTTTTTCCATCTATTCTAATGTAATTCAAAACAAAATTTAAGTGCGGTTTGAATAGCAGTTTTTATATTATTTTCATTATGATTTAAAAACCAAAATATTCAAAAAGATTGGCAAGAAACCGTTTATTGTTTGTAGAAGGGTCTCCGTGAGCTCCAAAACGGTTGGGAACTGCTGCTTTTAAAATTATCTTTAAACTGAACCATTTTGAAGTTAATCTTTTATATGAAAATAAAGTACATACTTTCATACGTAATAAAATTTAACATACAAAATCAAGCGGATAGAGGGGCTAGAGGAAAACATGCGTTTATAAAAATAAAATTGAAAACAAACACACATGATAAAAAAAAAAACTTTATACTTAACTGATAATTTTAATCTACATACATCTCAACGTGTTTAACTTTTCTATTTGAAGTAATTAAAAACATGTAATGTTTTTTTTTTCTTTTTGCTTTAATTTGCTTGATGTTTTAATCAACAGCTACAGTCTATTTTTAAATTCAACTCAATAGATTCAAATGTTAATTAGAAAAATATGTTCACACTAAACTTAAAACAGTTCTTTTGCTTCATCAAGGTTACAATTGATTGCAATTTTGCCCTTTTTTTTCTTATTTAGAGTGTTAAAAAATTGTATTGTTTTTTTTTTTAAATTTTGTTTGCGTTTTTTTTAACAAAACAAAAATATTTCAAGGTTCCAGAAAGTGTTAAACAAATTTAAAATTTGTATACTTGTGGCGCACGTATAAAAATAATTTTTGCCAAGTAATTGATGATGTGTGTCACACAGTGCAATATAATAACAGTAGTTGTATGTACATACATACGAGTATCTAACTTTTTATTATCAAAGTCTCAATGCTTTTGACTATGTTTGTGGGATTTTCATACAGATATATTCAACTTTTTATTTATTTCTTAAAACATTTTGTAGAAAAGCCAAAAAAAAAATCGAGTTAAATTAACCGAATCAAATTTGAGCAGTAAAAAATAAACCAATAAATACACTGATAAAAAAATTAAACATGCATGTACTGAAGTGGTTGGCCTGTACAATCGGTTTCAAATGCCTGCATCAATATTTCTTATAAATAAAAGAGACGATTCTACTAGATACTGATTATGGTCCTTCGTACCCAATTGTACATTTCGCCGTTTAATTCGAAATCGAAACAAAACTTTAGCTATGCCTTTGACTATTTTTCTGCTTAAATATTTCCTTCCTCTATTTTGCTTTCTGAAAAGGGCTGGCTGAAGACTGCAAAGCAAACTACGACTTAAGACCTGGGTTCGATCCCAAGTCATTGTATTAATACTTGTAGTAAGACTTTTTTAACTGACGAAGGCATAACACTGTTCACTATTAACTGTTCCGGCAGCCATTGATACAGTTCCTAGCTAATTCAAAATTCAAGGTCCTCCTACTGCATACATATTATACATCGTTGGATAAGTAATTAAGTATAGTTTTTAGATATATTATGTCCAAGTGAGTGACGAAGAGAAAAATCCCTCGGACTTAATCGAAAATTGACATTAGCTCAACTTTTAAAGTTTTGCAGAAAACTTCTTAAATACAATTCAGAAATGAGACTTACTCGTATGTGCTGAAATTGTATTGATCATTGGATCAGCGTTGGTTTTGTTACTTTTTACCACAAATGTTTTGTTTTTCATTAATGTGTTCTTGCGTACTTTTGTCTCATATTGGTTATTTTTTTTCGCAAGCGAAAATATATCTGTAGAGAAGAGATTTTTTTATTTCCTAAATGTGTTTAAAAATATAATGTTTTCGAATTTCTAATTTCTCAGCGGATAGCGTTAAATAAAAGTACAAATTTATTTCCAAAAACTGTTTGGCCCATGGTCCATTTACAAGGCCTGTGCAAATCGTCAGATGTTTTTTGTAGGGTTGTGTTTTGGCCGTTAAAAATTGTCAAAAACATGCTAAAGATATCAAAAGTTGTTTACATTTTTGGCCACCGTCATCAATATTTTTGTTTCAAGTTTTTATGCTTTTTGTTTTAGAACCAACTTGTCTTCTTATTGTTTCAAAATAAGCACTAAATACATATGTACATACGAAACATATTTTTCTGTGTGTTGTAGACAGCTGTTTTTGACATCACCAGCATGTTTGCACAGACCTTGTAATTCGACCATGATTTAGCGGTGGCAACACTGCCTTCGATAAAATTTATAATTGGTTCAAATAATTGATAAAGAAAACTGTGCCCAAATATGCCCAAAACTTTCTGAGAGATCATCTAAAATTGAGGTTAAAAAAACCACAAATATAATTGAGAAATTAAATTTATATTATCAAATAGTATGGATCCTTCGCTACAATTTCCCTTTTCAACTCAAGTTCTTCTTTAAAAATTTTATAAGAAAAAAAAAACAGATATAAAATTGAGAAATGACTATCGATACTTGGCCAGCATTTCCAATTAGGCCAAATAACTGGCAAAGAAAAATGTATCCTCATATGTCCAAAGTTTATCAAAGATCATGTAAAATTGTCTAAAGCTACGTTCACATTTATCAAATATTTGTCGAAAAAAACGTAACCACTAGTTTTGCTTAGGGATAGTGTTGTTTTACTTGGTTTTTATATCACAAAATAAAATTAATTATTCTATCAGAAAGTATTTTTATGCAGTTTTTTAAAAATGCGAACCCAAAATTAAAAATATATTGGAATTAAAGGAAATAAATTATTAATTTCTTTCTTGGTTACGTTTTTTCGACAAATATTTGATAAATGTGAACGTAGCTTAAGTTTAATTTTCAAAGTTCATAATATTTTCATAAATCATAATTGAGTAGAATCAAAATATTTTATTTGTTATTATAACGTAACCACTTACGTAAAATATATTTAACATGGATATATTTTTATGGGTATGAACCCATATGATAATTTACAGACAGACAGATATATTTAATTTATTCATTGACTGGTTCTATTGATTCTTGATACACGTTTTTTGTCATTCTTTTATTAACGAATAATTGGTAACAGTTTTTGTTTCACTTTTAATTTTGTATTGTTGATAAAACAAAAAAATGAAATATATTGAATTAATTTTTTATTTTGATAGAAAAATGTCATAGCAACTGTACACAAATGAATAATTTGAATTATTTATTTCATATTTATTAAAAATTTATTTTATAAGAGACTTTTAATGTGACGAATTAAATTTCAATAATAATCATAAATAAGGGAATAAGACTGTAGAATTAAATTTTATTATGACTCTATAAACCAGTGATAGGCAGACAATTAAAGTGTAAGTGTTAGTGTCAGTGTAAGAATCGCCGATATACTGAGCGAAATAACAAAAAATTCATGATTTAGGCTGAACCCCACACCGAAAGAATACAAAATAGTTTTTTTTTTTTTTATAAAATTAAATTTTAATCCTATTATTTGTAAAAAACTAAATACTCGTAATAAACCATATCCCCCTAATTTTAACATAATTCCTGCTAAAATTATTGATCCAGCAATTGGAGCTTCAACATGAGCTTTAGGTAATCATAATACGACAACAGAACATTAGTTCTTGTGACACAACGCACATCGAACAAAACAAACTAAAAACTGTCTGTTTGACTTACTGCGCCATAACATTGGTTGCAGAAAATACACGTGGTTTGATACAACATGCCCACACAGAGTAAGACCAAACAGACTGAAACGAACCTCATTGCACATAATTGCCAGCTATCTTATGATGTAAACCACACCAATTAAGACAAGGCAAAAAAAATGTTGTTTAATTACCGGTTGTCTTTTAAGACAAACACTTGATGTTAACTCTTTTTTTTTTTGGTGAGGGTTAGCATCAAACAAGTGTCTTTGTCGTTCGTTAGTGAGGGTTAAGCCTAAGAGATAAAGCAGCTTCATAGAAACGTTTATATAAAATCTATAATCAATTTATATAATAGAATTGATCTGATACAATGAACCTTCAAGCAGCAAGAGATATTTTGTACCAGACATCAAAATCTAAACCCATAGTTTCCGTAATGATTTAAAAAAGTCAGTAGCTCGCAAAAGACCACCCATATGTCTTCCGAAAACATAAGTTCGTATTTAATATTTTTTTAATTAATACGAGTACTTTCATAATTTCGCCTTCATGCTTCTCGTCTCATTTAAAACATGCTCGGTATTTTTTGGTTCTACAACCAAACGATCCGTTAATTCTTAAAGGTCATGGTGTAGCAAGATATTCGCCTTTTGTTAAACAGCGAGAACGTTTCAACACTTTTTATAAATTTTTTGATTTCCACATATGATTCATATTCCAAATATGAAAACAAAGTGCAAAAAAAAAAAAAAAGCTGTTTGAAAGCAATTTGTGAAAATATTTATTTAAATTTCAAAACAAGTTCAAAATCGATTTCTGAAAATATTCCTAAATACTTGTGTGTTTTATATAAAAATTTGTTTATTTTTATTCCAAATTTCACAACCAGTTCAATATTTTGTTTATGGAAAACATTTATTAGAAAGAATAATTATATTAAAACGCAATAAGAATATAAATGATATCGACATACTAACATGCTCTTGAAAAATTATAGCATGTGAGAAAAAAAAAAAAACAATATTTGTATGCAAAAATATTTGAAAATTTTCTTACTTAATTCTAAAATATATTCTAATAAATTATTTTTAACTCTTTTATGTAGCATCATGCACCAATTAACTATTATGTCAGTATCTGTTTTGCTACAGTAACGATTGGAGTTACAATAATTGAATTCAGTGTTTGAAGCAAATAGTTTTGCAAAAGTGTAAATGAAAAAATATTATAGAATTATTTTTTTAAAAAGTCCAACAATTATATACACAAGAGTTAGATTTCATAAAAGCATTACGATATTTAGCAGTTACACTTTTGCAAGATTATTTACTCCAAACACTGAACTCGGTTGATATATTAAGTTAATATTTGATTAAGTTTAGTTTAACTCATTTTTAACGAATTACAAAAACCGGAGGTTATAGTTATTATCCATTATCTCTATTCATTATCTCAGTTGGTCTCATTAGTTACTCAGTCAGCATCTGATCAAATTTCAGTGAAAATTCTATCTATTTTTGGATTAATTCTTTTTGAGATCTATTCAAGGCTTTTTCTCTATGCACTGTGGACCGTTTGTGAATGAGTTTTATTTTAGGCCTTTTATATTTGCAATCGATTGGATTATTTTTTTTAAACACTTTATCCTAAAGAATCAAACTTGTTTTTAATCTAACTTTTATGTGTTTCAATAAATCCATTAGAAAATGTGTTCGAAATGCATTAAACAATTATTTATTGCCACGCTAATTGCAAAACAAACTTAATAAATTCTTATTGTAATTATTAATTTAATTGGAATATTGTTTTGTGTTATTGTTAAGCAAAAATTGAGAAAGCTTTTAATTTAAATTGCACAATACCATTTGTGAGAAATGAAGGTACAGTGGGATGAATGTTAAAAAGAAAAAAAATTTAATTGATCTAAAGAAGATCAACATTTTATTGAGAAATACATAGTTGAAGATGATATGTTGTTTTGAGGAATAATCAAAAAGTTAGTAGCAATTAATTCTTTACTACACGGCAGAACGTAACAAAGTCAATTTGGCAGACCGAAACATCACATCAGTGCCAGCTTTAAATTAATTGAGGATTTTTATATGTTGAAATAATGTTTACCATCACCCTTATTATATATATATTTTTTTTTTTTTTTTGATAATTTCATTATTTATTGAATCTTCAATAATAAATTGAAACATCAATAAGTTATTCAAATCTTAATCTAAAAATGTTAAATATATGTTTAGCCAATGCTAAACAAAATTTTTAATTTCGACGGTTGATTTTTGTTGATTTACATCGCTCGTGTACATTTGAGAGTAAGAGTATCCCTCCTTCTCAACCTGGTGTGGCCTCTATAATTTAGAATATTGCGCGCAAGTGGATTTGGGTGCAACTCAAGTTTTTATATGTATTTTTTCACGTGTCTTCACCAACGGAACATCTTTGTGAATTCGCTGATTTCGGATATACCAGGGGGCTGCTGTTATTGCACGTAGAATTTTGTTTTGTCGCCTTTGAATTTTTTACTACGTTCCATGCTGAGGCAGTGCCCCATAACTGGATTCCATAGGACCATATTGGTTTCAGGATCGCGTTGTATAATAGAAGTTTACAGTCTAGGCTTAGTATAGAGTTCCTTCCAATAAGCCAATTCATTTGGGCTGCTTTTAATTTCATTTGGGTCAACTTCGCGTCTATGTACGATTTCCATGTTAAGCGGCGATCAAGGTGTACTCCTAGGTATTTGACTACAGTGTGTTAGGGTATAGTCTCGGTGTTTATTTGTATAGGCGGGCAAGAAACATGCCTTATTATATGTATATGGCAACGACAGTAGAAGACAACACCGTTTTTTATCTTTTGTTGTCAATCGGTATTCTAGGTGGCAATATTGCCATTTATCGATAACTTTTACATATGTTTGGTATTTTGTACGCAAAATTTATGGTGATGTTGTCTGTAATTGCCTTCGATTTTGTCGTTTATTTTTTTGGTGTTGTCTTGCGTTGCTTTGTGTTGTGTTTTAAAACTTTGAAAATATTAACGTTAAGATGTCTTTTTTACTGCTTTTTTGGCATTTTTATATATTTGTGGCGTGTTTTTGGTTTAAATAAACTAATGGAAAAAATTTAAACAACAAATAAATGCCAATTTGAGAAGCTTGTGCAAGAACATGAAAAGAATCCATCACTAGCTAGAGGATTTCGCAATGGAATTGCTCCTACTAATATACTTGTATGTTTAAAATATGGTCTTTTGAACCGAAAATAACTTTCAAGTTTAAAAAGGATAAAAAAAATCCATTACTTGGGAAATTATTGCTTAAAATTTGTTACCTACTTCTCATCGGACAAGCTAAAAATATAAGACTTCTGTCTAAGTAGTCCTTTTTCCACTGTAAATTTATTTATTTTCTTCGTCACTGGAGAAGAAAAATCATTTTTATTTTAATGTACGCACAAAAATTTTATTTATTTAAAAACTCTTTTACCGAAAATAGTCAAATAAATTTCAGCTGACTCAAATATTAGATATGTGTATTGTAAACAATCAATATCGTCATACAAAATTAGTATTGACGTTGTTTTCTATTGATGTTGCCTTAAAATAGCCGAAGTTGTTGCCAACGCCTAATAGAATAAGGGTGAATGCATTTTCCCATACATTATTTGTATGGAAATAAAACTAAAACTAATTTATATGCAACGTTGTTATGTTCTGTCATGTAGGTTAGAATGAATTAATCTTAATTTTTGCTTTGTTTCTATTATTTCTGAACAAGATGCTACAAAGAATTAAAATTGAATTATGGTTTGTTAATAAACAGCTAATTTTTAAGCGAATGGGTGTATATTTTAATTCCTGAATATTTTGTGTTTCTTTTTTTTTTTTCTTCCCACTGTGCCATGCGTATATAATTGGAAATCTAAATAGTTTTAAGTAATGAAATCTGAAAACTTACTGTTAACTTACTAATGGCACATACATACATACATTCATGCATACATTCATTCTATAAACGTTTGGTAAGAGTTCTTATAAATGCGAATTATTTAGAAACCGTTTGCAAACGCTTATGTACTTAATTGAAATATTCCGCAATAATTTATAAAATAAATTGAATCTGTATACAAATTTTTATAATATTAAAAATAATGCTTTCATAATATTTGCAATATAGCTTGACTATAAATTTAAATCAATTTATTATTTGAAACAATGCAGCAAGAATTTATCACAAAAATGTGTTTTTAAAATTTTTCTGAAATTAATGTTCAGTTAAATGCGTTTGATTATTTAACAACATTTTCAGACATTTTTATATCTAAAAGTTACATTCGCCTCTAAACTACACTTTTACCAGGGTGCACAGTAGGCGGAAATATGGTTGTAAAAAAAATGTCTATATAACTCCTAAAATATACTTTTATTAAAAAAAAAAATCACAAATCAATTAAGAAAATTTTGTTTTCCTGTAAACATTTTTTTAAAAATTTTACATATTTGTAACATAAAGAGTTAGAGATAATTTAAAATAGACTTTTTTAAAAAATCAATAATAAAAACACACTGCTTTATTGAAATAAAGAATATTTTGATAGTTATTTTGTCCTTCTAAATACAGCAAACTGCCATTCCTTTCAGGAAAACAAAAATGGTTTTTCGGAATTAATTTTCTGAAGCACCAAAATATGGCATGGTTTCTGTTTCCGAACGGATAGTCGAAATCAGTGACAAAGGAAAATGTGGCCATATTTGTCCAAGATGATCAAAAATTTACTTAAGTTCAATTATTAAAATTTTGTTAGAAAATATTCCTTCGCAGCAATGATCGTTTATATTGTAGAAATGAGCGACAAAGAAAAAATTTACTCACATATAACGAAAATCTCTTAAAGATCATAAAAAATTGGCATGAGTTTAATTTTTAAAACAAAATATATTACAAATACAATTGAGATATAAGATTTATGTCCCGGAATGCTAAGGATCTTTGGCTTCAACTATAATTATTGGTGAAATGTATTTATTTTTTTTTTTTTTTGAAAACTCAGATTTTAAAATATGCATCAGTCTTTTCATGAGAGACGTTTTTTTCGGTGGTAAATTTTGTGATTTTCACTTTGTTGTTGAGTGAAATAAATGGGTTTTCAAAATTGAGGTATCATTTTAATTTTGCTGCCATTTTCTTCTACTTGTAATTTTTATTCTAAATTATTACTTTCCGATTGTAAATAAATTCCGGTTACTTAATATGGAACGTTCGTTACACAAAGGAACAACGTGTTTTCCATTGTTAAAACATTTTATGAAAATGGCAAAGTTTTCAAGATTTAATTAGGAAATTTAGAAAAAAATTCGTTAGATAAAATGCTCCAAAAAATCGTGCCATCAAGCAGATGGTTGAAAAATTTGAAGAAACTGGATCCGTTCATTCAGGATAACATAAACAGAGATTATCAACGTAGTGATCGTTGAACCGACAATATAGAAGCTGTGAGGTTCTGAGAAGATCCAAAAATATCCATTCGTCATCGTTCGTAGCCATTAAATATTAAACATTTACTAGATTTATTAGACATGATTTAGACGTAGAGAATAGTGATGTTACGAATACTCGTATTCGTATTCGACTATTCGCCTGTTTTAAGATATTCGTATTCGTATTCGTATTCGCCAAATTCAAGCGAATATTTTTCGAATAATTTTCCCATACATTTTCCAAAAAAAAATCATACAAAAGTTTAAAAAAAGTACATAAAATGTAAAAAAATATATTAATTTTTATTAAAAAAACCCATTGTATTTCACGCAAAGTAATAACCTTCTTAAAAAACAAACAAAAATATATATAAATTATAATTTAAGTTGTCTCAAATGTATTAATAAAATTAAAAATGCTTTCGCAGCAGTGAATTGAACAAAGTACATCATCTATCGGCAATAAATTGGAATATACTCGTATAACTTAAATGCATGATATTTACTGCCTGTTCGCCGATATCGAAGAAGTTCTTTCTTTCGAACAAATACATTTGAAACAAAAACAAAATTTTTGAATTTGTTTTTGTTTCAAATGTAATTGCTCGAAAGAAAGAACTTCTTCGATATCGGCGAACAGGCACTTAAAGAAACTCGGTGAGATGTTTTGATTCTGTTTATATGTAAATGTATAAGGGTGGAAGCTACAGGAATCAAACTAAAACTTTTTATATATGAAACTCCACTGACACAGGTGGATGCGCCTTCTGCAAAAATATGGTCGCTAAACAGCACTGAATTATTAATTAAAAACCCAAACAGAGTAAGAAAAACGAAATGTGAAAGTATGTAAGTAAAATAATTAAAAAATGTTCTGTAGAGGTTTTCAAATTCGGCATCTTAATGCAATAATAATGTTAAATCACTAAATTTTTTTTTTTCATTTATAGTTACTAACGCAAAGGCAGGGATTTTTTCCAATTAAATTTGAAATATAAACCTCAAAAGAAATATTCGTATTCGTATTCGGCGAATACTGTTTTAAATATTCGTATTCGTATTCGTATTCGCGAATACTAAAAATTGATATTCGTAACATCACTAGTAGAGAATATGTAGTTTCAACAGGATGGCGACTCTTGTCACACATCAAGAGAAATAATCGATCTTTTGAAAGAAAAGTTCGAATTTCGCATTATTTCTCGTAGAGGAGGAGTAAATTGGCCACCAAAATTAAAATGATACCTCAATTTTGGACGCCCTTTATATTTGAAAACAAAACATATCGCAGTTTATGGTAGATTAATTGGATTAATCCAAGAAATTCTAGACCAGACAATTTCCTACACAGCTTCTTGACACAGTTTTTTTCTTCTACCAAATAGATTTCTTCCAAAATATTTCTCTACTAAAAATTAAATTTATTTTTTTTTTTCTAATAAAAATTTTTAGTTCTTTTCGAAGCGGGTAATAAAATTGCGTCTTGATTCTTGTATGTACAGATCCTGCCTTAAATACAGTATTTTATATTTCTTTGTAATGACTTTTAGATCGGTACTATAAGAGTTTATTATTTAAACTGTTGTGCTTTTTAAGTGGAATTATCAATATTAAGCTAATACACAAGTACGTGTTGTAAGCTGAAGTGTCTTTCTAGGAAAAGCTTGCTTGTATATCTGTTTTTGTATTTTATTGCCTTAAAAGCTTTGAATTGGAAGTGAGTTTTTAATAACTGATTTAAGCACACCTTACCTAACCACTTCTTTACAGCTTATGTGTAGTATGTGAAGTATGTGAAGCTTAAAAAAGCTTTTAATTTTATTGTTTTCAATTGATTACACCCACAATTAGTGCCAACATTTTATTTTTTAATATTTGATTATAAAATTTTCTTCCCATAATGGCAAATATGTAGAAGTAACGTGTCCAAATCATTAAACGTTTTGCTTTATTTGAATAGTTTCTGCTTCCCCCTAAGTTATGTACTCGTAATGTCATATTGTTATGTTTGAATAAGAAAACAACAATGAAAATAGTAATTAAATAATAAAAATATTTTTCAACAATTAAAATATGTACAAGTATCACCAATAACACACATTCATATATTCGAGTATTTTATAGCTTTTTTTTTTATTTGGTATTACTTTGATTAAATACAATATAACAGGACGCGTCAGAAGAAAAAAAAACTGTCAAGCTATAAAAACTACCGCTTAATACGATCGTGGGGCTGGACAGACTGACTGCACTACTGGTATTTAAGTTTTCTATATGACTTCTTTATTAAAAAGTGTCATTTCTTATGCAAGTTATGCATGTCAAACACACTTTACAAGCGTCGTACGTAAAACAACATTTTTTTTTTATTTTGTTAAGCCAGCGCCAATAATTTATGTAGACTGGCTTGGCTATTAGAAAAATAATATAAAATTATTTTGTGACAAGTAAAATTCATTCATTCATGACATATTGGCCAAAGAAATTTAATTGTTAGCAATATTATTTTGGTATTTAACGAGAAATAATTATGGTTGAAAAAGGGGGTGGGGTTGATTTGGAATCGGGCTGTTAGGTGTCTTAAAGCAATCAACACCGGTTGCTTAGTGGACAAACTAAATCTATGTTGGCTTTATTATAACACAATTATGTAATAAACATTTAGAAAAATTGTTGGCATTTTGTTAAAAAAAAAAATATTACAAATTTAAAAGTATTTTGTGTTGCCAGTCAAAAAAAAAAAACATTTTGAGATTTTAATAAAAAAAAAGTCGAGCTTTTAAATTAATTTTATTTTCTGCTATAAAAACCTCAACCAGTTGTAAAACTATGAATGTACTTTGAATTTTTAAAACCAAACGACTTAAGAATAAAAAAAAAAGTATTTTGAAATTCGTTTCCCCCTCCAGCTGCTATTAAAGGAAAGGGATTTGCGTTGAAATTATGTTTAAGGCATTTTTTTTTAATAACCAGCAAAACCGTTTTATACGTTTGAACTTCTTGAACAGAATATAAAACTAATTTTAACACGATATTCAAAGAAAACACACCGCTTTAACTAGACAAATAAAAATGTTTGAGGGCGCCCAATTTGTAATAAAATTTAGTTTTTAAAGAAATTGTAGAAATCATATTTAATCACATAAACCTCAATAACTTCCTTTGTCTAAATTATAAGCTGCGAATTTTCTATTTTTTTATTACTATTTTTATGATCGACTGAGTGTTGGTTTTATCACCAATCACGTCTACAAATAGGATGTTTAAAAGAATATTTATATATTTTTTTGGAGGCCACAAAATGTTGCACGCATATAAAGAAGAACGAAAATAACGAAAACGGAGGTTCGTTACTTTAATTTTATTTAAAAATGTTTTATTTTTAAATGTAACGCTGTAAAATTTCGTTTCAACGATGCTGAATGATTTCTTATTTTTTCGTTCATTTACGTAAAAATCGTGGAGAATTCGTCAAAAACCGTTTTGCGCTGAGAATTTTTGAAGATTTCTCTTTTCCGAAATCTTGGCGTAGCAATTACAAACAAGCCCCCGCCGATGGATGAACACAATTTGATTCCATCGTTTTCAAGTTTTAAGAGATCGAAGACTATAATCTAAAGGACAAACAACTTTGTAGGATATGCCATCTAATTATATTTCCGATTAAGGATAGTTTTTGCCAAATTTTTTTTTTAAGAAAGGGTGTACCTCCCCTTCCCTCCCCCCCCCCCCCACGGGGCAAGAAAAGTTAAGAGATTAAACAGCTTAAAGGACAAATATATTCCATAGAAATCTTTTTCTTAGAGTGTTTTATAAGAATGCGAAAACTTTGAGATCGTTCTTCTGAGATTAACTGATTTTCCTATTCGGAAGTTGGCTATTTAATCCATTTAAATCGTTTATTAATTCAGCTGACTTAATTTATCTGAAATGACGGAAAGAAATAGTATTTCCATAGTATCCAACTTTTGCTAAGAAAAAAATTTATTGAAGCCAACACGAATTTTGTTAAGTTTCTAACCGACTTCAAACAAAAGAAGAACGATAGCAATTCAGGGATATTTTTTGATGTTTGAACTTTCAATAATTCGCTCTTTTTTAAACCGATTTTAAAAATTCTTTTTTTTTTCTATAATATTTTTAAAAAAAGCGGGGCAAGTTGTTCCCTCAAATATTAATTATCGAATAACACTTTCACTTATGAGCCGAATTTAATCATTTTTTTTTTTGGTTTGAAGAATTTTCCATGCATTTTGTTTCCATAAAAAATATTGTTTATCCCCGATTTCTAAAAAAATTCTTTTTTTTTTTTTTTGTTTGATAGGGTTTGCAAACAGTTTGGTCCGATACTTTTTTGTTTCAAAGCGGCGGGATATATGTTACCCTTAACTAATGTTATTTAAAAAAACTCCTCTATTTATAGACCGATTTTCAGAGTTCTTTTTTGTTTGAACTACTGTGCTTAAAGCTTGATCCCTATTTTTTTTTTTTTTTTTTTTTTTTGAAAATCGCTGCAAGTTCTTATTGATTCTATTCGCTTACGAGTACGTCATCTCTTCGATTAACTTTTTGTATTGAAGACGATTTTTTCCAGAATTATTAAAGTACAATTACTCTCCATCTACTCTTGTATGTTTGTATATATGCTAAATATAACATATACAAAATCAAAAGCCCATTTTTAATGTTGTTTAGTTGTTGAGTTTCAAAGTTTTACGTGCTATCTGCTACGTAGTTCAAAAATCTCAATGTATGTTTGTATGAAATTATTCTTATTGAATTTATTTTTATTTTAATTTATACAGAAATATTTAAACTTACTTGAAGCTTCAAGGATATATAATAGTATGTATGTATGTGAACTTACCTAGAAGAAAATAGAAGAAAAAAAAAATAGAGATAAAAATCAAAATAAAATAAAATAATATAAAATTTATTTAAATTAAAACAAAATTAGTTGTGGGTTAAGCCAATATATTCATTACATCGGTGGTGTTAGTACCAGCTCAGCAGTAGATCTAAAGATATAAAACGAATTTCAGCCGATGTGCTGTTTCACATACACTGGCCCTTATTATGGTTCCCGAATCGACTTCGACTTTGTTTAATCTTGTATAACAGTTAAAATCCATTAATTAAAATAAAATTTTCGTTTTCGAAAATATCTCGAGAGAAAATAAATAAATGATTTTTCTTTTCGAGATGATGTATTCCACAATTAATAAAGGACCCATCTTGGTTTTAATGTTAAGGCAAAATAGAATCTAAGATTAAAATTTAGTTTTACCGAAAAATTTTACACAATACACTCATTCCTCATTTCACTTACGAAAAGTGTTGACACATTAAATCGACTTTCTATTTCTGTGGAAGTTTCGCTTTATAAAATCAATAAAAGTATTTCGTTGGATTTCCGTTTTAATATTCGAATGAAAAATTCTAATATAAGAACAAAGCTAAGCTTTAAAAATACAACATTTGTAGTACATTATCTTAAAAACAGAAAGATTTTGTTACACAGTGTCATTACTTATGTAAATCTATGTAAAGCTGAAAGTAACAAGTCATTCGATACCAAGATTATGATATTTATTAACTCATCTGATTTACCTCATGCAGTGAATAAAGAGAAAAATTTACAGCCTTCCATCAACCTTTTCACCACCCAAAACTGTCTTATTGGCTTGTTTTAAATTATTATGAAATATTTTACGTGACATTAAAAAATATTTGCACCCAAAAATGATTATTTTCTATTCCCGATACGATTTCAGCCTTCAATACTACTGGCTTTGGAAGACTCATAAAATTTTTAAAAGCTTATAAAATTCCTTTTGTCTCAATACTTGTTTATAGTTTTTCAAACCATAAGCTAAAAATACAAATGTTTTACAAATTGAACATTAAAATCTAAACGAATAAAAGTTGTATGACATTGAATTCAAATTATATTTTGAAAAAAAAAAAAACAGCCAGCAAAGCAGAAATAAATCTGTGAGACGTTAATTTTGCAAATTTGTGTTTATTTTTATATGATGACGACTTAAAAGATTTAAATAATTTTAAAACTAAATAATAGTAGTGTTGCACAATGGCCTGATCAAAAGATAAAGAGTACGTTCCACTTCAAACTTATGCGAAATAGGACTAGAATACTAGAGTGACGAACCTTGCTTATTCGAATAATATGTACACATTTACATACATATTAGAAAGATTATTTAAAAATTTTTTTTATTTATTTATATTTTCCGAATGGTGTTATAAAATTTCATAAAAAAAATTTCGATTCGGTGGTTCTGAAACAAAATTGTTCGTATCAAAATTTTTCGAAATAATCAGTAGAACTAAAATTAATAAAAAAAAAAAACAAGTTTTTCTTATTAATTACAGTAAGAATGAAATTATTCGATTAAATTTATTCGTATTCTATTTAAATTTTTTATTCTTGAATTTCATATCGAAAACAATGGCGGTTTCTAAAGACAATATATTCTAATAAATAATTAATCGAGTATCACCTATTCGCTATTCGCATAAAACACAATCGCATACATTTATGTTTCTTTAATTCCTTACCGAAGAGATAAAGGTTTTCTTATAAAAATTATTCGAATAAAAATTTTGTCGTATACAAATTATTTAAATAATGAATTATTAGTTTAGATCGCCTCGATATTACATCTATGCCTAATTACTGAGAACTTTATTAATTTTTTCGAATAATTCAAATATATTACATCAATAATTGGATTTAAAATTTTTCGGATCATATTTCAATTTCAAATATTTTATTATTTTTTTTTTTTTGGTATTGGGGAAGAAGTTTTTAGAATAAAAAATTATTACCATGAAAATTAAGCTGATAAATTATACTAGGTCACAAATAACAAACTTTTGTCTGTTATTTGTTTCTAGCATACTTTTTCTCATGGATTTGGACCTACTGAACACGAAAATGAATTTTAAAAATTTTTCTGTCGATTGGTTTGCGAGATACAAATTTTTTAATTTTTTTTTTTTAATTTTTGGAGGTACACTTACTATTTTGAGCATATCTTTAGTCTTCTTTGACCTATTTTATCCTACTACTACTCAAATTAAAGACAATTGAGCCGTCTACAACTTATTCTCAGAAAATTTTCAAATCGGGTTAGTAGTTTTGATGTTGGCGGCTTAAAAAGGTTAAAAAACTGCGTTTTTTTAGTAAAAATGTGGCTGAAAAATTCATATAAAAATTCATAGAAAATATAAAACGCGATGTTAACAGCGATTTTAATTTTTTTACGTATAGCTGACACTTTTCCAAAGAAAATAAGCCCTTACTTAACAAAATCTGATGACAAATGGCCGACTTATTATTTTTTTGGTAAACGACCGAAATTCCGCTATTTCACGATTTTTTGATTTTCATTATTTGCACAGCTTACCTACCCAACGCAAACGAATAAATACATTTGAACTTAATTTAAAATAAACAAATTAGTCTTCGTATATTATTTTTTAATTTATTTACAGCACTACATGTGGAAAAACTGCTGACTTCTTCTTTGTTTTTTGTATTCGCTGCAATCGGTCTCACGTATTAGGGTCCAAATATAGTCACCCATCATATTATTAACATCGATGATGTGAAACAAATCTTCGAAAAAAATTTCTACTGAAATAGTAATATGTAGTTCGAAAAATTTTATATTCTATTGTTATTTGAATAGAAACTAATCGGAAAGTATGGTTCAAATCAAATCTAGTAAAATAAAAGTATTTGAATAGTATTATTCGAATAATATTATTCGAATAAAATATTCCCAAATATGTTATTCTATTTGGGATTATTTTTATTCTATGGAAAAGTATGGCTAGTAGAATAGAAGTATTCGAATAAAATAATCGAAATATATTATTCGAACAAAATTATTCGATTAAAAAAAAAATTTTTTTTAGCTTAAATATAATATCTGAAATTGTGTTCTTATGATTTATAATCCATTTAAATAGATACCAATTGAGCTGACTTTTATTTTTAGAAAACGAGAAATTTATTTATATTCGCTGTACAGCAGATTGCCGATTGAAATGTAAATTTTTCCATAATTACGTACCGAGTATGGAAAGCGACTGTTTAAGTAAGTCTTATATGTCGGTTCATGTGGCAGTACCCGGAACTGTTAAACGTATTACATAAACAAAAAGACACATACTTTGCATCAACAGAAAAATATAAGATTCAACAGAAAAAAATTTTATATTATTTATTTTCTTACAGGAGCTGTTTGAAGGACAACCTGATTTTCTACCGGAGCAAACAACACAATATCTACGAGTTTTCAGATAATTTTTTGCTTTTAGCAATTTTTCTGCAAAGAGAATTGTTTACGAATGCAATTTGAAATGATTGTAGAAATGATTCGTATTCAGTGTTCGGTGCAAATTGTCTTGCGAAAGTGTAAATGCAATATGTATGTATATACATAGTTTTTTTTCTTATAAAATCTAATGGCAACACACATTATTTTGTTGATGGATTTTATCAAAAAAAAAAAACCCACGAAATTTTGCATTTCAACTTCTGCAAGTCATTTTAGCACCAAACACTGAATACCACTCTTATAAAAGTTTTTGGATAAATTTATAATATTAAAAGCAAATTAAACGAATAGGTAAAAACTTTAGATGAATTTCAAACAGAACAATGAAATCATAACATGATTCTAAAGAAATGCAACAAACAAACAAAACGAAATTCATTTGAAACCAGAAACAAAGTGAAAATTGCAAAAAGTTTATTCACACCTTCATAGAACTTACTGGTGGGAAAATAAAGGGAAAAAAATATTATACAAAACATAAGCATAAAGTAGGTATAATATTTCTAACGAATTTTGAAATTATTGTCACCTACTTTGGACACTTGAGACTCTGTTGCATGATGGTACTTTTGACATTTGAGGTATTTAAACTTATGCATACAATTATTGACAACCTTGTTTTCAACACGATTTGACTTTTGTTTTTATTGTTAGTGAATTGTTTTAATAAAAAATTAAAATTTTTATATTTTTTTAATGGTTTCATTTTATTTACTCTCTCAAAAAAAAAACCGGAAATTATTTATATTGATTTCATATGGAAATTATTTCTGAACTAATTTGTTTTTTTTTTTTTTAATCACTTAATTAATTAAGTTAAAATTTGAGTGTTTTATTTTTTCTTAAACTGTTTATTTAAAGTAGTTTTGTTACTCTTTTTTTATTGTTTAATTAAATAAATCCGTAATTATCTTATTATACCGTTTAGTTATAAAATATTCTTTTGTTTTAAAATTTTATTACAGCCTTGGGTGCTGTGTCTAAGCTGCAGCTTTCAAGGCAGTATACATTTCGTTTATGAATAATATTATAAAAAGTTTCTTTCTTTTCCAGCTAAAAAACCAAAAAACAAACTTTTTAATACTATTCACCATTCTATTTATAATCCTCTGTAAGGAAAAAAATTGTTAGGCGTTGTCACAATACAATATTTAAATTCGTTTTCATTTATTTCTAATTTGTCGATTCATAATTAAAATAGTATATCAAAACAACCCCAGTACCACGCCCATTAAAATAAGTATAACTTTTAGTTGACCACTACTTAACCAACTCCTATGAAATTTGGAAGTATCTCCCTTAATAAACTATTAGGTATTAAGAAGAAAATGGGTAGCCCCACGCCTATTTAAGGTATATATTAGTTTTCTTGTATCGAATTAGCCGATTTCTAAACCTTTGCACATGCATGCATTGAGGTCTTGTTACATTTCAAATATATGAGCAGAAAAGGAGGCAGCAGCACCATGCGCATAAAAAGTAATTAAAGTACTATTTATTAAACGTCTTCCAAAGACGGAGAAGGTTATCAATTCGTTTGTATTTTTTGTGTGTGTGTATCTATCTATCTGTGTTCCTCAAGACTCTCCGTCAATCGGGATGTACTTACACATTTCCAACATCGAAAAGTAGGCAGGATAACGTTTCATCATTATTTCAATTATATACTTTCACTCAGGCGATCCTTTTAAACCTATTCACATATAAAGGGCGGAACTTTTCATAAAAATGGGGTGGTACCACGCCCACGTAAAAGTATATACATACATATATTCATCTTCTGCTAATTCTATTAACCTTCTACCTTATTAAGATTCGCGCACAAATTTAGATCGTCTGAAAATATAATATAAAAGATCGGAAAGGTGGGCAGTAGCATGCCCAAACCAAAATAATCTTGATTTTGCAAACATTTTTTTTTAAAACAATTTTATGGAACTTTGCACAGCTATTGACTTATATTACCAAAAAAAGATATTAAAATTCTAAAAGTGGGCAGTGCCACACCCACAAACTTAGCAGATATTATAAATAACTTTTAATACACAGAGAAAACAGTGCCTAACAAATACCTAATAAAATAGAACAAAATTAATAAGATATCTCTATGGTTTTTTTTTTTTTCAAGAAGGAAGTCTTATTATTTTAATAAGGAAAACCTTATTGAAAAAATCAATCTTATGGTTTTTATAAGGTATTCTTATTGTTTTTTCAATAAGGTTTTCTTCTTGATTTTATTAGGTATTCTTATTGTTTTTTTTTCAATAAGGTTTTCTTCTTTATTTTATTAGGTATTCTTATTGTTTTTTTCAATAAGGTTTTCTTCTTGATTTTAATAGGTATTCTTATTGATTTTTCAAAAAGGTTTTCCTTATTAAAATAATAAGACTTCCTTTTTGAAAAAAAATTCGTAGAGATATCTTATTAATTTTGTTCTATTTTATTAGGTATTTATTAGGCACTGTTTTCTCTGTTATCATGTTAGGAAATGCAAATTTGATGTCATCAGAACGTCATGGTACGTCCCGAATGCTTATTTAGAACATGTATTTGTATTATCTGGATGGAGGGGTGATGAAAACATTTTTATAAAACTTACGTATTCAGGGAGTTGAACCAAGGAACTTCGGTTTAGTAGATTGGCACTCTAACCACCTCACTACTATAGTATACATGTTAGCAGCCAGTTTAAGAAGATGATTTATTGTAGCACAAAAAAATTATGAAAAAATTGTTCCTTTGTTGATTTATATGTATGAAATAACAAGCAAGCTAATGAAATCAAGAAGATATTCTTATTAAAAAAAAATAAGAAGATGATTTACACATGATCATACGGGAACCTAATGAAATTAATAAGAAAACCTTATTGAAAAAAACAATAAGACGACCTAATGAAATCAATAAGAAATCCCTTTTATTTACAATTCATATGAAAACCTAATAGAATCAAGAAGTTTTTCTCTATGGATTTTTTTTGGTGCCAAAAATAACGGAAATTGGGTAAAAAAAATTGTAAATAACAAGTTTTCTTCTTGATTTTATGTGGTTTCCTTATTGAACAAATTAATAAGATTTACCACATAAAAACAATAAGGAATCTCTTCGAAAAAATCTTCGCTTCTTTCTGCTGGGATACCCCTTAGCCTAAAAGCGTTTCATAGAGAAAATCTTATTGATTCTATTAGGCAGTTTTGGCTCTGTGTAGTTAGATAATTCTTATAAAATTATGTACAAACATAACCTACACAATGCATTGTAAGGTTATGATAAGAAAAGTGGGCAGAGCCACGTCCACGAAAACCATATATTCTTTGGGGCTGTGCACATATTACGTAACGCTGTTTTCATAGATTTTTTAACCCCCCCCTCCCGATACATTTATTACAGCGATTCCTATGAAGCTTTGCATATAAGTTAAGAAACGTAGGCAGCGCCACGCCTATTTTCTAGATGAGTTTTCATTCAAGAACTATTCAACTGCTGTTCAATAAGTAAATATTTTTCCAAAATTTTCCTTAAATGGATTTTTGAGCAGTTGAAAATTTAACTGAAATTTTCTTTGGGCACATACGCCATTTTCAAAAATTTCAAGAAAGTTATTTTGAAATATTTAACTTTATGGGATTTTTCTTCAATTCAACTTTGGCGGAAAATAACAGCAAAAACACACATAAAAACCATATTGAAGTGAATACAGCAAAAAAAAAAACAAACAAAAAACAAACAAAAAACAAACAAAAAACAAAAAAAAAACAATTAATATCATCATAAAAAAATATGTCCATTGAAAAAATTAACAATTTCCAAAAATATTTTATAGTCAAATGTCAAAGTGTTGAAGTAAAACTTAAAAAATTGTCTGTCCATCATGATTACAACTGACACTAAATGAATGAATTGTAAAAAATTTTAAATTTCTAATTTTTTTCAAAGGCAAAATTTTAGTAAAAAAAAGTACCCCCAAACGAAATAAATAATTTTTGTTAAATTAATTTTTTTTATAGTGTCTTGTTATTGCTTTATGACACTTTTAATTGCATTCCATGGTTTGAAAAAAAAAACTGGGATTTTTTTTGTACAATAAATATCAATTTTGTAATAAAAGATATGTAATAAATTTAAAAAATGTACATATTAAATTTTTATATTGATAAAACATCATCTTTTGTTATTTGGGAAAATTATCTGATGAAAGTAAATTTTTTTACTTTTCTATAAAAATACAACAAAATCTCATGCGGCTGGAAAAAGATTCAGATTCAGATTCAGTTTATAGCTTTTTTTTTTCTTAACAAAATGTCTCATAAATTTGTTGATTTATATGATATTAAAACGTTTATTTCCATGTCTAAGATAAAAGATGTAAATTAATTATGAATCGTATTGTATTTTTGTTGCAACTTAATAGACATTTTATTGTTTAAAAATATCTTTCTTTTTTTTTTGTAGATAAGTATTTTTATTGTGGCCAGCAAGCAAATGCGACCCCGTAACCTTTACTGCTACAAATCTGTAAACAAATTAACCCTTTTTTCTTATTATTCAATCCTTTCACTTTTTTTCCCGAAAATATGTTTGCAGCTTAACAATATACTGATTTTTTGTTTACAAAGCAAAAATTTTTTTATCATAATTAAACGTACAAAAACCTTCAATTTGCGGTCAATATTCTTTTAAAAAGATTGTTTATGAATATTTTTGTGAATTTTTTTCATTCACTTGTGATCGAAATCTTCATTTAAGTTCAATATGCCACCACCAACACCACGCCATTGAACGCACTTGAACTTTTAACTTTTGATGAAAGCAACATCACTTTAAAAAATAAACCGAAGAGGCCAACGTTGGCAATGGGTGGAGGGCCAAGAAATAAGCAGAAGAAAACAAAAACCTTTAATTTCTCTAACAGATGCACAGTTAAGAAATAATATAATATAAAATATATGTAAAAAATTTTATAAATTAAATTCTTTAAAAGCTTTCAAAAACAGAAGAAATATATTTGAATAATTTTCGATCTTAATTGAATTGTAATAGAAAGTGATGCAGTTTAATAAAGAAAGGCTTTAACGAACAAGAGAGAGGCATTAACTTTAATAGTTTTCAAACCCTTAACAGCCGAACATAACAGCAGACTCTGAAAGCCCCCAACACTACCACATCGATGTTCAGCTGACCGCAATTACAATACTAGAATTATCTTATTTCTTATATTATTTGAAAGCAAATTCAGAGTGTTTTGGCTTCTAATAGCTGCTTTTATGTTCTGCTGTGTAGGTTAACTTTTTGACCAAACTGTAGAATTTTTATCTCTTATTCATTTTGAGTGAAGAGAGATATTTGAAGAAAAGCGTAGCCCAACATATTTTTTCCTAAACTTCCAAATGGCAGATATCTTTTACACAGAGAAAATTTACTTTGCAAAATCATAATTTTATAGCAGACACTGGAAAGAGATTGATAGTAGTACGGACTATCCGTTCGTAATTTATACCTGAATTTGGCTGCAACTACATTACGAAAGAAGAGATCATTATTTTAATCAAATCTAGAGAAAAATACTAAAAAAGAAATACCATCTACCGCGCTCAAGTTTTCCTTTTCCGTTTTCATTATTTGTTGCCGTGTTGCGGGAGGAGACTAAATTAATTTTATTCAAATGTCAGAAATTACGCAACTTTGCTCTTGCAAGTGATGATGAGAGACAAAAGCAACAAATCAGAAAGAAAAGTTTAAGTAGTTTTTCTATTTATTTTAAAATTTTTCACAAATATCTTCTGTGTATGAATATTTGGCATGTTTGCAATTACGAATAAATAACAACTCTATTAGCAATAGAAAAGAAATGAAAGTTCAATGATCTTTAACTAACGAAGCAAAAACTCAGAAGAATAAAGCAGCAACAGAAAATGTTTAAAAATAAAGCCGCATTAATAAATTTTACAAGAAACATGATGGCAACAACTCAGCATCCATCTAGCGCTAAATGGTGCCACAACATCGTACAACCAACGTACAGCAAGCAGTATGACCCACTAGCAACTACGAAACGATCGATAACAGCATGATCAAAGAAAAATATATCTTTTAGTTAATAACGATTATAGAAAATTATTGTGTTTAATAGCAGCTTCAACAATAATAAAGATGTTTTTATCGTTAAGAGGTGACCGCAAATTAATTGTTTTTACAAATGAAATTGCAATAAACGACTAAAACGTTTTAATAATTTGTTGGATTAAAAAATATGGCTGTTTAGTTCTCTAAGTTGCAGGTAGCAACAAGTGCTTTGCTTCTTAACATTGGTAACACTTATCCGCACAAAAACACAAATGTGAAAATCAATCAATGCCAATCTTACAGGTTGCCTAGAAATGAGATGGAATTGTACCTCTCAAGAAGTTGGTCCTTATTTTGATCTCAGTACTTTTTATGGCCGAAATATTTTGGATAGGAACATGGCCTTATATTCACATTTGTGTTTTTGTGCGGACCTCACTTCTTTTTTCTAAGTTGTTTTTGTATAAATATTTATATGTATTGCTTATCTGGGCCTACTTGTGTACGAAATTTTAACTTTCTAGCTATACTGGAAGTGCCCTACACAAAGAAGGGGCACCCTTGTCCCCGCGGGTGCAAAGTGCCCGTTTTCAGATTTTTCTGGTTATTTTCTCACCAAGACCTACCTGTGTACCAAGTTTCAGCTCTCTAGCTTTACTGGAATTTATCGAAAAGAAATGTAAAATATTAACAAAGAAACCAACTTTTGTTCGAAAGTTCACTGCATGTTAATGAGTAAAAATTAGTAAAAATAAATAAGAAAAAAGTACCAATTTTCCCCCATTTTACTCAATAAAAATTGCTCTATATATTAATCTGAGTCATAGGATAGCATATACGGCTACCAAATTCCATAGAAATCCATTAAGCGGTTTTGGCCTTATAGTGGAACAAACAGCCAAACTTTCTCATTTATAATATTAGAAGGATTTTCTATTAAATAAAAAAAATTTGCACATTTTTTTCTATAAACTAAAAAAAATTTAGAACCAATTTACTTTTGCACTATTTTTTACAATAAATAAATATTAATAGTGTTGTTGTACAGTTGTTTTGCACACTAAAAGTATCGTAACTTAGATCCGTTTCAAAAAAAAAATAAGAAGTTACGACTACGCCAAGATAAATCTCTATGAAATCCGGATTTTTACTACATTTACTGTTATAAATTCTCTTTATGAATCGATCGAAAAAAGCTGATGATATTTTGGATCTCTATTGGAATATTTTTAATGCCTCACAGTGGTAATAAATAAATTTTTTTTTAATTTCGAAAAAATTGAACACTTAAAAACTCTTACCACTTACGAAAACCAAAATAATTTAATAAAAAAAAAATATATTGTTATTTAACAAGAGTTGTCTACAGTTAATTGAATAATATTTAAAGCAAAGCCCAAATTTTGAAGACAGTCGAATAAACGGTTCAAAATGTACGTTTTGATAAAAAAAAAATTTAATATCGATTTATTTCCACGATTTAAGAAAGGAGTATATATTTGTGGAAAAATAAAGACACATCATGGAACTTGTCGTTTGAAATGGAAAAACATTCAAAAATATGTATGTATTAAGAGTCTCGTTTCCAAAATTTTAAAACATTTTTGTACCCATACAGGGGACCTACCAACAAGACAATGCTCCTCATTCATTCCTCATTCTGTTTCTATTGTGCCTTAGTGTGGCATTGTATTATTTGTTGTTGGATTGGTGAGAGATGAAGGCATATCACTTGTCACTAAAAACGGTTCCAGACAGCTTTTGATACTGTTAAATAAAACAAAGTGTGTGTGAGATATCAACGGAATTTGTTATTCGTTTGAAGGACCTATTGATGCCATTATGTTTGGAATATAACATCGATCAAGTGTCCGCAGCGCATCCGAAATGGCATATTTTCCATGACTGGCACATAAATCGGGGTGAATTTGATCTATGGGTTATGTTGGCTTTGAGAACCATTCTGGTTTGTGGCTTATTCCACACCCATGCGACTTAAGACACCTCCACAAAAAATAGTCTAACGGGGTCAAATCGCATGATCTCGGATGCAAGTTCACATCAGCTCCACGTGGGATGACAATGCCCTCAAATCGCTCGTGCAGAATATCCAATGTGCCATTCAGCCGAACACTTGTTCACACAAACAGAAGTTGTAGAGGTTCGCGCTCTTATTCTTGGTTCGCGGGCCAACCTGGATTGAACCTACATGTTTAGCCATACAAAATTTTGAGAGCGAACCTACGTGTTTTAAGTTGAACCTTGTTGCGTACCCGTATAATTTACTATCATTATCGCTAGTTTATCTGAACTAGTTGTCCAAAATTATATTAACAAAGTGGTAAAATTTAATAAAAACATTGAACAAATATAAAGCATATATTTATATTTATGTAAACATTTAAATAAAATGAAAAAGCATGTCGAAGTACGAACCGATCTAGATTATGTCGCCATCGAGGTTCACGGAGCGAACCTAGTGTTTCAGTTCGTCGTGTGAACATAGTATTACACGGTTAGCTGAATTTTCCTGGTTTCTCCTGCACACTCTATAATGCACAACTTCTAGAGGCTTTTATGTACTGAATGGGCCTAATACTACTCATCAACACTTACATACTATGTGTGTTTATTTGTAGGTATTTGCAACAAAAGAAAATATATATAAAAAAAATTCAATCAAGTATACACCAGTAAGATGTAATCTAGTCATTTTTGTATGTCGCATTAGTTTTATTGCTTTATTTTGAATCACACGTTTTAAAAGTCTACTTTAATTTATATAAATTTCTTTTTTTCTTCTTTTTCCGTAATTCAATAAATACGATAATTATTAAACAACTTAACGGCTGTTACAATTTATTTTTATGATCTAGCCACTGTATTTTTGCTTTTCCAAATTGATTTCTTTTTATTTTATCTTTTTTAAACGTTCGTGAACTAAAGTGAATTATTTTGTAATAAATTTAAATGATTTCTTTTTTCACTGTCAACAAAAAATGTAGTTGTTTGTTGTGAGTGCAATTTTAGTGGGAAGTTTATTTTTTCGTTGGTTATTTGAGGTTAAAAAGATGACAGCCACAGATGACAGACATTAGGTAAAATTATTTAATTAAGTTTTTTTAGAAATTTTATATTTAAAGAAAAAAAAAAAAAAAAAACAAGTTGAATGAACGTGACAAGAAAACTATTAAACAGAAATTGACAAGGTTTGAAAATTAATTTCCCAGTGAAATTAAGAAATTCATTTAGTTAAAGATCATGTTTTTGTTTTCAATAGGTTTTTTTTTTTTGAATGCTTTTTTTTTATTTGCTTGAAATAATATTTTTTGAAATGTTGTACAAGTACAAGAGTAAACATTGCTTTTCCGAGCAGCATAAAAGAATTTCTTTTTATGCGAATAATCTGAGCAAGTCCATTCCAGATGAGACACGTTTACGTTCGTAGGGTTTAAAAACTAAAAAATGTCAAAAATTAATAAAAATTAATCCACTCTCGCATCCTGTGCATTATTAATTCAATAAATTAACAATTGTTTTTCTTCAGAATTTATTATTTTTGTTTCAATTAAAACTTGAATTTTGTCTAGATTTTTTTTTCTCGTAAAAGTTTCCTTAGTGGTACACCCTTCTATTTTCTATGTTAAAATTTCTAACGTCTGATTGTACAAATGATGATAAACGCACAACAAACACTCATCTTTTTGCAAAAGCTACTTGACGTTACCGCTGAAAAATTCTTTGAATAAAAAATAATATTACAAACATTAACCGGTAGCTAGAGATTTAAAGCACTAGGCCATCCATGTTTGTTTAACATAAATTTTTGAAATTCAAATTCACTACCATTAAACATCATCATTCATATGACTGTATAACCCAGCAAACAAAATATCTTGGCCAGGTTTTAGGAAATAATAAAATTTCCACCCTTTGCCAGACATCCAAAAAGTCAGCGTCATCATGGTGGATGCTCAACAATCGAAATCTAAAGGGAAAAATCACGGATTTGAGGAGTGCTTGCAAGGTAGCGGTGCAAGGAGGCATTGTTCCTAGGCACAACAGATGTCGCCCCAAGACGACATTTTTACTCATTATTGGAAAAAACACTGAACTCGTTGTGAAAAGAAACAAAATAGCTGTCAATCGTATCTAACTTCAGTCGTTCATAGCATTTAGTAAGACGAGGAGATATGAAGTGAAAAAATTAATGTTTAAATTATAATTATATGATGAAAGTTATTTAATTTTACAGCAAAATAAAAGTGCACCTAAAATCCTCAAAATCAGTGGTGTAAGGTTTGTGAGTGAATTAAATGTATGAATGTTTTTTTGCAGCATGGCGAAAAAAATACTACGGAACTGCAAAAGATGGCAATTGGATTTTACATGAATATGCCGATAAATAAGTTAATTATTTTGAATTTTATTAAATTTAATTTGTCCAAAAAAGTTTATTCGAAAAATATTTTCAAATAAAAATATTTAACAAAAAATATAATTTAATTTAATTTAATATGTATTTGTGTGTGCATTTTTCTTTTATCTAAGCAAAATGTCTAATTGGTTACATAAATCAGGAAAGAAACATTTTCATAGTTACTATATAAATCGCTCAAATTTCTCAGCATTTGCAGAGCATACTATGTTCATACAATGGCATTGTCAAAGAGAGATTTATGAAGAACATATTATGTTCCTTAGATGACAAATGCAATATATAGTAGGTGCAATGATTAATCTGGATGAACATGAAATGATAGTTTGCGATTATGATTCCATAAACCATGTTTTTTCTTTGCGTGCAAGCCAGTTCAGAAGAAAAAAAGTGTTCATATTTTGGGATGTTCATATTTTCGAGAGTGCACTGTATATGAAAATTTATAAGTTTGAAGTAAATTTTATATTATTTAACCAACCTGGTCTTTCTTTTCTTTGTGAGATTTTCTATTATACTAAAGTTCACATTCCCGAGAGTTCACTGTATATTTATTTTGTGTAATAGGAAGGACGATTGATGTATACATTTCTTTTGCCATGTTAAAGTTTAAACAACTTTTGAAACCAAAAATGTTACGAGAGAATTACAGTCAAATCCCGATAATTCGTAGTGGCAAGGGACCGGCCATTTCTTACGCATTATAAGGGTTTTCGATTTAGCGGGATTTGGATTTAACGGGGTTAAAATAAAATAAATACGAATTAACTAAAAAACAACATAAAAAACAATTGTTTTTGAAGGATTAAAGTAAGAATTGATGGAGCAATTTCAAATCGCTTAGCAAGGTGTATTTTTTTTCTCTCCATTGTCAGTGGCTGCAAAAAATAGTTGTTTTTGTAAAGCTTAGATCCCACTATCGGCACAATGTACCGATTTTCATCGGCTCACTGCAATAAAGTCATAAGTACCAAACCAAATTTGAGTTATTTCTCAACTAATTCTGGAAAAAGTCTATATGGCTTTATTACCAATGCAGTGTGGTGCAATTATGTCCTTATAACTATATTTCAGTGAGCCGACGAAAATCGGTACATTGTGCCGATAGTGGGATCTAAGCCTAACACCGACAGAGTTTTATGCTTGCGCTTTGACATTTTTCTTTATTATTCATGTAACAAAATGATCTTAAGAGAATAAACACACACACAAGCAAAAGCAAAAACCCTCGCAAAAAAAATAGCGGTAAACTAAAAATCATTTTTTTATGTTTCTGTTGTTTTTATTACGAATTATAAGTGGTAGTTAGCAAACAATTACGATTTATAAGAGTTAAAGAAGATTTTATTGGAAAAAAAAAAAAAATTAGGAATTAGCGAGGGGACCAAAATGTATGGAAATTTTACGAATTAACGAGATTTTTTCAATGGACCGACAGTTTATTACAAATTATCGGGAATTAAAATTTATCGGGGTACGAATTATCGGGATTTGACTGTGGTAACTAATTATGAACACATTTAAGTGCAGGATAGCTCTGAATCGACCTTGACTCGCCGCCCAGCGTCTAGTTTAAAAATAATAGTTTCTGGCACTGTATTTTTCCTACTATTCTAAACCGAAAATAAACTCAATATTAATCAAGCGCCCTTTCTATAACGAGAATATGAACCTTCTGCCAAAGGATTTTAAATTATCCTTAAGAATAACAAAAAAAAAAAAAAAAAATACTTTCAATTGAATGACATGTGTGTTTGTTGGGTTTTTCAAACAATTTCAAAGTGAGTGCATGAATATGATATAAAAAAAAGGTTTTCTTTTAGTTTTAGTTTCCTTAAATAAATCTTACAAAAGCAACTACACTGAACAAAAAGGTAAAAAAAAGAAAAGAGAAACAACACTTCAAAAGCTTTTCACCGTCGTTTATTTTTATTTGCTGCACATGTGTTGCTTTACTTATTTTAAAATCTTCTTGTATGAATCATGATTTTAAAACATTTTTTTATTTTTGTATATTTTTTCGTATTGGCCTCACAATGTGGTTGTTTATTATTTGGCATGTGTACGAGTACATGCATGTTTTCTTTTTTCGTAATTCTTATTTGTTATTTGCTTAATTTGTTCTTGTCTTATTTTTCATATGGGCATCAGCGTCGTCACAGTGCAACAACACACATTGCACAGAGAAATGTTGCAAATTGCAATAATAAAACATCATAATAAATATAAAACTAAAAAACAAAAAGCCAGAAAAAAATAAAACATTCCTTATTTATTTCATACAATTAGAACAACACAAGCGTTTCATTGGCGTTGAGTGTGAGACCAAGACTGACTGGCTAATACACTTCTCAGGGTGTGTATTCAGTCCGGAGTACAGTGTATTTTCCGTAAGATTAATGCGAGTTCGTTTATCTTTTGTGCATCTTCTTGTGCAAATTACCAGGATGATTCATGTTTATTATCTGTGAAACATCATATTGAAGCATGTCAATTTGCCAGAATTTTTTAAAGAAATAATCTTGAGAAAAAAAATTGTGTGAAGTTTAGCTTTAAAAAAAGGAGGGTGGTTTCGAAAAACTAATGGAAAATGGAGGAACAGGGTTTTGTCGAGTCAACTAATTCGGTAGGGTACTATCTCTCTTTCTTTACTATCATTCTTCCCTTGTTTTTCCCTACAGGCAACACAATGGGACCACATTAGGACCCAAGTGGGCTGGAATCTAATATTCCTTTTTACCAACAGCATGCTAACCTAGTCTACTTTTAGTAATTTTTCTCTTAAGAAATTCTCAAGGATAGCATGTGATCCAGATTAAAATTATAGGGTACTTATAAAGGGATAAAAAGGGACTTACAAGTAGTTTTGGTACTTTTTATTTCTGTACTATTATTTTATAAATTTTTTATCAGTTAACAAACTTTCTGGGTTTGAAATGAGAAAAAAACTGGTTCTTTTGCGTATTTAGTTTTGGTGCTTTTTTACTTTTAGTAATTTTTCCCTTATCCAGATCCAGATTAAAATATAGAGTAGCTTTTAGTGGTTCAAAACGGGACAAATTAGTACTTTTTTTTATTATTATATTTTACATTGACTTACAGTGTACTTTGTAAGGGGTAAAGGTGGTATTATTGGTACTTTTTATTTTTTTAGATTTTTTTTTCACTAAAATTAAATTACAATAAAAATTTTCTTTAAAAAAAATATTTTTATACAAACTTTTTTTAGTGGATTTTAGAAAAAACAAAGTTTGAAAAATTTTGATAAACACTAGACAAATTTTGTACAGATTTTTCTATGGTAGGTATATTCGCACAAAATGTTTCTGTAGAATTTACAACTTTACACAAAATTTTGTTTACAAAATACAAATTTGTGGAAATATTTCTGTAGCAGAGATGAATTTGTTAAAAAAATTTTTATATAAGTGCAACATTTTTTATAGAAAAAATTGTACAAAATGTGCAAATTTTGTTATAAATGAGTTTTTTTATAGTGTCAGAACTTTTAGTTGACATCACTGCTTTATTTGAGCAGCCATTTAACAGCTGATAGTTGCTTTTTGTTTAGTTTGCTTTGAAATTTCATTATGAATCGACTTACATCAGAGCAACACGTGCAAATTGTTGACATTTTTAATCAAAATAATTGTTCTATTCGTCAAACTCATGTGCAGCGGGTGCTTACAATTGATTTACTCAAAGAAACTTTTGATGAAAAAATAATTTCACGTAATGGCCCAATTAATTGGCCACCAAGATTTAACCCCATTAGATTATTTTCTTTGGGGTTCTGTTAAATCACTTGTGTACGTCGATAAACCACAAACAATTGAACACCTGGAAATCAACATTCGAAGAGTTATCGCCGAAATACGGCCGCAAATGCTGCGAAAAGTTTTTGAAATTTGGTGTTCCAGATTGCGCTTTCTGCGCGCCAGCCGTGGCGGCCACATAGCAGAAATCATATTTAAACATTAATTTCATAAAATTATCTTTCCAATAAAGCCCGTTTCAGTGATATTAAAAATATATTTCCTTATTATGTTATGACTTAAACTCTATAAAAAAAACACCCTTTAGATAGGACAAATTTGTAGAAATTTTGTTGTAAATTGTAAAAATTTTGTTGTAAAAGAAAATTTTTTTTAAAAATTTTATTAAAGAAACAATTTTTGCACAAATTTTTTTTTATTTGTAAAAATTCTGTTAATAATTTTTTTTAATTAAAAAAATTGTAATACGTTTTTAAACACTAAAACATAAAGAAGTTATAGAATTGTTTGGTAAAAGATAAAATAAAACAAAGCGTTAAAAGGATTATCGTTCCTGTACATAAAAGGCGATAATAAATCACTAGAATTATATTTAAATGAAAAAAAAAGAAATACAGACCGTGAGAGCTGCTAAATTATTAGCGGTAGCACAAACGACTTTTTAACACACCCAATTTAAATGGAGCAGGAGTTTTAGTCCCAAAAACAGGAGATTAATTCGCTGATGCATGCCGAAACTTTTAACATTTATCATTAAATCAAACTTACCTGCAAAGAAATAAATTGACTTTGAAATTTAACAAATAAATTAAAATTAAAATTTATAAAAGGCGCAATTTACATGGTCATGTTCAGCCTGACAGAAGACAAACAAAGAAACAAACACATGAAAATAGCAACAATCAAACTAAAATTTATTAACAAAATATATCAAATAGTTTAATTTCCGTTTTAAAAAATGTTCAATTTAAACACACCTCTTTTAACTTTAGCATTGTTTTGACAAAATTTAAGGTGCAACTCACCCCTAATTCCCAAAACAACAAAAATCGTTTAAAGGTTTCATTCAAAACTCAATTAACAAAAGAATTTAATATAAAAAAAAAAAAAATATATATATGTGTATCTCAAATGAGTGATTTTGGCGTCATGTGTTGAAAGTCTTGTTATTGAAAATCTTTACCGATCATTCCAATTATAAACAAATTACTAAACAACTACTTCTTTTTTTATTTATTTCAAACAAATACTTATACCGACATTCCTAAAATAGAAACGAGCAACAGCGCCGAAAAAAAAATAAAAGCAAAAGCGAAAAAAATCAATTGCTCTTAAAAATCAATACCGTAGAAAACATTGACCTGAATTTGTTTTTTAATAAATGTTTTCCACCTAATGGAAAATATAAAAGAAACCTACAATAACTACAACTACACAACAAAACTTATCGTGTACAAAAATTGTGACAACAATATAAACACTAACAAATTATCAGAAATACAACTAAAAGCTAAATATTCTATTGCAAAATACAAAAAAAAAGCATTATGCAAAGTAATGCTTAATAAAAGGAAGTGGGCGTGGTAATTAAATTTTAATTCACGAACTTTAAAACCTATTTTTCACCAGATTCAAAGCTTTGAAAATTATGTACTTTTCTGCACAAAACTTTTCTGAAAAATCGACGCAAATAGTTTTTTTTTTTATTTTGTTGGGCTGTTGGCTTTTTGTATTGAATTCCAATGTTTTTTTGTCAGCTCAGCATTATTTTCTATAGCGTGAATTAAAAAAAAAAGTTTCCCGCGATATATCAATATTTAAAGAAATTCTTTCAAGGCTCTGTTAGTCCTTCCCAAGAAAACATTGTCAACAACATTCATTCAAATACAGCAACAATAACAAACACAATAGATATGCCGATAAAAACAAAACAATCGCCAAATAATCGCTTTCCGAAAAAAAAGACTTGAGAAAAAATCTATAAGAAGCCAAATAACAACAAATACAACAACTAAAACACAAATATGAACATGCTAAAATTTATTTTCGGTTTATTTTTTTTTTTTTGTCTAATGATTTGTTTAGTTCATTTGATTTTTTCTTTTTTTTTTGCCAAAAAGAAATAAATTTAAAGAAATAATTCGAAAGAAAAACAAAAAGAATTGAACAACAACCCAAAAATAAAACAACAATCACTACAAAAGTTCATTATAATTTGCGACCTTTAAAATTCGCGGCTTATAATTGTTGTTGATGGGGCATAATAAAAATATTAAACTACAAAGTCATTACAATTACAATTAAGCAAATACTATTTATAGTCTTACTAATAATTTACTGTATTGGCAAATATGATTTGCTAATTTTATCGTAAAGTTAATTTTATACAAAGTCGATGCTGCTGTTGTTGTTCATTTTTATTTCTTTGAGAAAAACAATTGATTAGATGATGTTTTAAAAAAAAATTAACAATTCTTGTGACGTTTCTTTTTATCTCTCTGCATAGGTACTCTACTTTATTAAAAGCAATGATGCTAACTTGCTGCTTTTGACTTTGACAACAGCACTATTTTCGGATTGCAAAATTTAATCTAATATATAAAAATCTTGTGCCACGATGTTTGTTATCGAACTCCTCCGAAACGGATCGAACGATTTTGATGAAATTTTTTGTGCATATTTGGTAGGTATGATATTAGGTTTTAATGTTTAAGCCGTTAGGGTCATGTTGGGCGTGCAATTCCTGTATTTACTAAACTATTAACCCAATTCGTATTTCAAACAGAACAAAATTATTTTTGTTGTTGAATGACAGATGGTGCTACGTCCGCCTATAAATTTTGGAAAAATGGGTTGATGAGTGGAGAGAATGGTTCCCCCATATAAGAAAATAAATTCCGGGACAATAAATATGTAAAAACTTTAAATGTTCATACAATTAAAAGAAAAAAGTATAAACACTCTCGCATATAAAGGGTGTCCAATATCGAGGTATTAATTTAGTTTTGCTGCCATTTTTTTCTACTTGTAATTTTTATTTTTCGATTCTAAATACATTCCGGTTACTTAGTATGGAATGTTACACAAAGGAACAACGTGTTTTTATTATTAAAACATTTTACGAAAATGGAAAAAGTTTCCAAGATGCAATTAGGAAATTTAGAAAAAAAAATCGGTAGATAAAATGCTCCAACAAATCATACCATCAAGCTAATGGTTGAGAAATTTTAAAATTTTGGATCCGGTCATGATAACAGAAACAGAATTTATCAACGTAGTAATCATTCAACCGCAAATTTAGCAGCTGTGAGGAGAAGTGTTGAAGAAGATCCAAAAACATCAATTCGTCATCGTTCGCAGCTTATAAGCATCATACGATCCACATTATTCAACATTTATTAGACACGACTTATGCAGAGAATATGTGGTTTCAAGAGGATGGTGCCACTTATCCCACAGCTAGAGAAACAATGGATATTTTGAAAGAAAATTTCGAAAATTGACCACCAAGATCGTGCGATTTGACACCTTTAGGTTTTTTTGTGGGGTTTTTTGAAATCGAAAATATACAGCAATAATCACACAACAGTTCAACAGCTCAAAACCTACATTATCGAGCAGATATCAACCATCGACAACAGTTTATTGAAAAGCGAGATCGATAATTTTGGTAAAAGATTGGGAGCCTACCGAGCCAGTAGGGGAGGTCACATGACCGAAATAATTTTTTATTTTTAACCGGAATCAACCTAGCTGTAATAAACTAAAATAAATATATTTTTAATATCTTTAAATTAAAATGATACCTCAATTTTGCACACCCTGTGTAAATGAAAATTGGGCCCTATGAAAAATGACCCCAATGAAAAATTGAACCCAAACTAAGCAAATTATTTTATGAGAAACAACAACAAAATCTTTTGAGACCATTTTCATATTTCTGGGGTCGTTTTTATTTTGAAAGATAAAAAGTTACAAAATATGACATTTAATCGAGCAAATACTCAAGAATTTATGTTTTTAAAAATAATTTATTTTTTGTGATTTTCAAACATAAATGGTAAAGATCTACTGATGAGTTGGTATTTAGCAACCCACGAAATGCATATATGTAGATTTGCTAACCCACAACAAATAAATAAAATTTTTTAAAAAAATAAAAAATAACCCTAAATTAAAAATTGAAAAATGACAAAAATATTTAAAAAAAAATTCTTCTAAATTTAAAAGATAAAAAAGGCTCCTAAAATATTTAAAATATTCGTGTTGTTGTCAATATAAAACTGTGGGACCATTCTTTAGTTTTTGGTTTGAGACGATTTTTCATGCGAGTTTATGTGAATTGTTCTACACTGCCAGCATATTCGACATTTAAAATATTTTAAAGAGCATGATCCTAAAATTTCCATTCTAGGGACGAAAAACTGCCAACTAGGGGCTATTCACATATTACCTACTTCTCTGTAATATGTGAATAATAAGTTCCGGAATTGTCTCTTTATAAATTTTGGTTCAAGTAAGAAATTAACAGTTTAGTCGCCACCACATCGCTGTGTTGTAGATCATTAAAAATTTATCTTTTTTTGTGTGATTCCCCCATTTACATATTTTAATAATTTTTTGGGTTGTTGGTGCCTGACTTAATGTCGTATTATCATGTACTAATTTGACGTTTGGATCAGCATTTAATTTTTTAGTTCTGACAAATATTTTAGTCATGTGTACTAGTGTTGGCAAAGTATTGAGTAGTGGATAGCGAGCATCAAATATTTATTATTTTGTTCGGGTACTCAAAAGTTATTACTGAATACTTTCAGGCTCGGATTATTTTAAGTTAATTTACTGAAAATTTAACGGTCGATATACAACTCTGTGATAAATTATCTACAACTTTGTCATGAAGCTTGCCTTTTAGAGACATCGAGTAGTCTTGAGTACCCAAATAAAAAGTGCTCGATTGATTTTAAAGTTTATTTAAATAATTTCCTTTAGTTCTTAATTAAATTTAATACAGTACAACTTCGACAGTCCGGACATGCGCCAGTCCGGTCACTCCAATAATTCGGACGCTTCTACATTTCGGACAACTTTTTATGCAAGAAAAAATTAAAATTCCAGTGGTTTCCCGTTTTTAGCTCACATCATTTGTTATTCATACTTTTATTTACATTTTGCACTATCACTACTTCAGTTTCGGTTCATTCTTTCGCAAGCGTGTTGTATAATTTCATACCAAGTGCCATGTCTTTAAATAATAAACGCAAACATAAAACACTAACTTTAAAGGAAAAGTGTGATATTTTACAAAGTCTTGATGAGGGAAAAACTATTAGGCAGGTTGCCGAAAAATTACAATTCCTAAATCAACGATTTGGGGCATTAAAAAAAAATAAGGAGAAGATAAAACAATTTATTTCGAACACCCATAATGGACCCGGTAACATTTGAACGAAAATAATGTAATAAACCATTTTCATAATATAATTTTTTTTTCAATTCACTTAGATTATTTTAATAATTTTCACTACTATAGTCCGGACAACTCGATAATCCGAACGTGCCTAAAACTATATGTGTCCGGACTGTCGAAGTTGTACTGTACATTAAAATGATTTAAGATAGACACACAAACGTACGTATGTAAGTATGCCTGTATGTAAAAGATTATAATACTTATTTGACGGCATAAATTTTTTTTTGCTGAAAAAAACTATAATAAACTTTTATTAAATATTATGACCAGCCATTATGTGTGGTTATACTTTTTTTTTTACAAGATAAGTGTTTATGCAAGTAATTGTGCACAGTAGAGATCATAGTTTAGCAAATTGTTAAAATAAATAGTTATTCTCGTTATTCTCATACATTTTTTGGTACAAACAATTACAATTGCAATAGAAATGGGACCTTCAATAAAACGCAATAGTCAATTTATTATTTCATTGCCAGTTGATAATGAAAAATTATCACATAATCGTCAAACTTTTGTTAATTTTTAAACTCAAAATTATAAGTATGTATGCAATATATTGACAAACAAATGTATGGTTGTGGCAACCAAACTTCTGCTGCACTTTAATGCAAAACAAAAACCCAGAGCGTATTTTATGTAGAACTTAATATCGTAGGCCAGAGCCAGTTGCAGAAAAATTGTTTAAGGACTATAGAAATTTTTAACCGCGGTATTTCTCTTAATACTCGTTGGTACCGTGGTATACCATCGCTCGTGAGATTGAAACGACAAGTTCAAAGGTAGCATACTTTAGAACCACTTAAGAAACTTACATTTGATTTAAAACCGAACAAAAACAATATAATACGATTTTGTTTAATTTTTTTATTGTAATTTTAGTATTATAAAATCCAAAGTTCACGAGCTTAACAATTGGTTGTTAAAAATTCTATTTCTAATTGACTCATTTTCTGTTTACAATTTTGTTCAAATTCCTTATAAACGGTTCAAGTTTCATTAATAAACCATTCACTAACACACGTAGAAGTAGTTACAACTTTTCAATAGAAATACTATAATTAATAAAGAAAATCAGATAACCTTTTTAGTAAATTACACCATGCAGCAGCAACAAGAAAAATAATGGTAACAAACAAAAAAAAATATTAGTTGAAATTTAAAATTCTCTATTTTTAAATAAAAAAATATTGATTTTATTTTGGTTATGATTTTATCTATCTTAAGGATAGATCAACATCCAAAATTTTTAAATATCTTTTTGCTTTGTTTTGATGGTTCCGAATAAATCGGATGGCATTACATTACAAATGCATCTATGCAACAAATTAAAGGGTATTTTTTATAGAGTGACACAAGTTTAAATCGTAATAAAACAAGGATATATATTTTTAAGATCAATGAAAGGCACTTTATTGGAAAGAAAATTTTATGAAATTAATGTTTAAATATGATTTCTGCCATGTGGCCGCCACGGCTGGCGCGCAGAGAAGGCGCAATCTGGAACACCAATTTTCAACAACTTTTCGCAGCATTTGCGGCTGTATTTCGCGGATAACTTTTCGAATATCCAGGTGTTAATTTGTTTTTGGTTTATCGACGAAGACAAGTGACTTAACATAACCCCAAAGAAAATAATCTAATGGTAACCCCATCACACGATCTTGGTAGCCAATTAATTGCGCCATTACGTGAAATTACTTTTTTCATAAAAAGTTTCTTTGAGTAAATCAATTGAAGCGCCCGCTTCACGATGAGTTTCACGAATAGAACAATTATTTTGATTAAAAATTTCAACAATTTGCACGCGATGCTCTGGTGTAAGTCGATTCATAATGAAATTTCAAAGCAAACTAAACAAAAAGCAACTATCAGCTGTTAAATGGGTGCTCAAATAAAGCAGTGATGCCAACTCAAAATTGTGACACTCTAAAAAAAACACCCTTATTACTAGAATCTTAAAATTTATTTAAGTATTTAAAAAAAATGAGCAAGTGTTTTTCAAATTATGAGAGAATCGGTTAAGTACAAACTTTTCAATAGAATTTGAAAATTTCTTCTTTTTTATAAAAAGATATTAATTTAGCGATTTTTAACTGTCATAAGGAAACTTTAATTTTGTTGCATAGTGTAGCCATGGTCATGATTTTTAATTACAATAACAAAAAAATTAGAGTATCACGTGTAGGTTCCATTTGTTTTCCACAAGTAATTTGTATTCAAAGGTGAGTTAAGTTTACAAAACAAAGTTTAATTTGGGTAACTAAGTTATAGATTTAAGTATGTAATTCTGAGAAAAACTAAACAAACAAATTTACTAAGTTTGTATGTATACACGCGTATCTGTATTTAAGCGTATTTTTAAGACGTTAGGATAAATTTCAACAAAAACAAATTGTTATGAACTTTAGAATTTTTGATGATATGAATTTTAAATAAATATTCTTTCTTTTATGTTTAACATGTCTGACTCGTAATTTGGTTAGCGGCAAGATTAATTATGTTTGACTTTGTTATGAAGAATTTTTGTTTTTATTTTAAATATTCTTAACTGTGTGTGTGTGAGTCATGCAACAAAAAGCAAGCCAAGAGTAAAGAGTTTTTTTTAAGTTGAAAGGAAATACAAAATTATTATTCCCGAGAGATATTCAGTCGTCAGGCTTCTTATTTAAAGGCAGTTAGCCAAAAAGGCTTAAGAAAGAATATATGAAAAATTTGCATTTTGAATAAAAACAAGTTAGAGTGATATACTCGGCAGTGTCGAATCTTATATACCCTTCGCGAAGTCATATATTTATAAAACGTAATAAAAATATGCAACCTTATTCTACTTGGCGGCGTCAATATCGTCATAAATTTTGAGTCAACATTACTTTTACTCAACTTCAACACCGCGGCAACACTAAATTTATATTCTGTACCCATGTTGAGGTGACGTTGACTGTTTATCGATAATTGTTATGAACATATTTAATACTCGAAACAGCTTATTTCTTTTTGTTTACAATTTTTATTAAAATTTTTGGTAGAAAATATATTGCTATAAAATGTTTTTCATTCCCCTGCCAAATTCTAATTGTAATTATGAAGAAAAATAAAATTAACAATGCAAAGAAGAAGAAGACTGCTCAGGTAGAAATTGAACATCTTTAAATTGCCAGATGATAAGTAAGAGGTAAGTAAATTCAAAGTCTTATAATTGCAAGTTGCACACTTTGTGGATTCTTTAAAAGTCCGTAACTTATTTTCGGCTGAACAAAAAGCATTCTAATATATCCTGGGGATTATTGTGCGTTTTCTATAATATAAACAATTGGTTTGAGTAGAAAATTTGTATGAAAACCACTCAGTCTATTCAATGATTCCGATACAAAATTTCTACACAAGTCCTTTGTCTGTAATGGACCACAAGTGAAAAGTGGGGACAGATCAACTTTTATTCCAAACACCATCAAACTAGCAGCAACTTTACGATTTTTACCGCAAGAATCGTACCAGCTGAGTGTGGCTAACGGTTTTAATTTGGGATTATTACAGAATGTTGTGTCGAAAATTTTATCTGAAACTCTAGGTGTTTTGGAAATGAAAGTTTACCCAGAATGGATCAAGTTTCAAATGAAGCCAAATTAAGTTTAATTGAAAAAGCGGAATTCGCGGGTGTAATTGGGTGCGTAATTGGGTGCGTGGACGGATCCCATATAAAAACTGTAGGGCCTGATTATTTTCCTTTTTCCATTTTATTTTAATATAAAAAAAAAGTAAAAATAACAGAAAACTAATTTTTGTCAACACCAAAATCACCAACGACTCTGATAGTCAATGTAGCCGTCACATTTTTTTTATAGAATACAAAAAATATGTTGACAGTAATCGATTACTTTCAATGTTGACATTCGAAATACCGATTTAACACAAGGGATACAAAACGACGTTTCTCGTATCTTGTAAAAATTATAGACGGCATATAAATTTTTTGTAAAGTGTACAAAATACGAAAAAGTGGAGCAACACAAAAGTTATTTTATTCCAACTATTTTCGAATATTGAAGTTTGCAATAAAGCGAAAAAAAATTCATTAGCTAAAAGTTACATGTTATATGTTATATGTTATATGTTACAATTCTCGTATTGTGCTTAAATCACCAAATTATCGAAAAGATGCAATTTTGCAGACAACTCGACCCCCAATTGGTATTTATTATTTTTGTGATTAATATCATGATCGTATAGGAAAAGTCGGTGCAATTCTAGCCAAGTTGGATCAATATAAAATTTAATTAAAGTTAACATACAGTTCAGGTTTTGGTCGTAGCAAAGTCGGAATTAAGCAATCGCTAAAATAAAGCTACAAAATATCAATACAACTTTATTTTTAATACCCTCTCTACTGTAATCGGTCATGTTCTAAGGTTGTTATTTGTACCAAATTTTTATTTCATACTTCGATTTAAAAAAAAAAAATATTTTTAAATTTTGAAACTTAACAACTCTTTAATGTATGAAACGATTTTAAAATTATTTTTGAAAATGTATGCTGGCAGTTGGGTCCGATAAAGAAAAATGGAAATTCAGGGGCACGCTATTCCCCTAAAATACGATTTACAAAATTATGTTCTTTTGCACAAGTTCGCTTGCTGTGTAGTCATATAAAATAGGAGCGCACGTTGTTCCCTCCTCAACCAAAAAAAGTTTGTTGGCTTAAATTATAGCTCCTCAATTTATTGTCCGACTTAAATATTATTTTTTGGGCTTAAAGGGTTTTTTTTTCTGCAAGTTTGGTACCATAATATTTTTTATAGGTGGTGAAAATTGTACCCACGAACTATTTTTACCATAGAAATGCAAGCTGAAATATTCTTTAATAAATCAGTCGGTTTTTTCCAGTATTAATTTAAGATGAGCATCACTCAGGCAGTAATGATTTTAAAAGTTGCAAAGAGAACATATAGAAGATATTTGATAAAAGAGTAATTTGTGTACAGGAACAAGGAATTTAGGAATTGAAATGTTTTTCTTTTTATCATACGAGTTTGTAGTAACACTTGTGTGTCATTATTCTCAATTTTTTTTATTTTTCTATGTTTTCTGTAAAAAGTTGCTTTTATCTTTTCCAATTAAATTCGTTGAATCATAAATGTGAGATTTACTTTAAATATATAATTCACGTTATTTTTTTATTTTATACATCAGTTAGTGCTTCTCATTTTACTACTTGAATCCTTTAAGATTTCTTTTAGTTGATAGTCATCAATTTGAATGTATCTTTTTTGTTCAAATGTGCGTACTTAAATGTTTTGTGACGATGATATATGTATATGAAACTTTTTATTTTAAAAATCGTATTTCTTTAGTTGTATTTAAGGCAAAAAAAAATCAAATGGTTGAAATAAAAATCTTGATGATTGTATTCTCATGAGTATGATACGCGTGTTGTGTTATCTGAGAAAAACAAATAATTCAAGTTGCTAAATAAAAATCAATAAAGATTAGATGGTGAGTATTTGAGAAAACAGCGAAAATTTAGGAAGAGACTTAAATCAACCAATTTTACTGATAAATGTTAAAATATCTTTTTAAACAAAGCTTGGTTTTAGAAACAATACAAAAACAAAACGAAACCAAAATATAAGCCTACTTTTCGGTTCAATAATATGGACACAAAAAATGTTGCATAATTTTTAGCTAAAAATATCAAAATGAACTGGAGCATAATTTTAGGCATCGTAATATAAATTTAAAGGTTTTTTATAATTTTTTTAACACAATATTTTTAATTTAAATGTAAAGATAACACCATAATATAGAAATTTTTGAATAAGGCCCAAATATTTTGGCAAAACAAATAAATTGATGAGTATTTTCTGGCAAAAGAAAAGCAAACAAACAAAAAAACTTGGCTTTTTTTTTTCAATATAAAAAAACCGCGCAAAGCATGTGGCATACTTTTAGGATCTGCAAATATAAACAGGAAACATTGTTGGCAACATAAAATTAAACAGGAAATTATATCTAATTTTAGACTGAACAAAATAATATATTATCTTACTTAATTATTTTTATATACTCTTATCGCACAAAAGATATTATATATCTGTATTTTATATGAATAAATGTACACTTGTAATAAAAAAAAATATGTATATACAAAAAAGGAAATCTTACATATGTATTAAGGTATGTATGTACGCAAAAGTGGGAAAACATTAAAAAAAATGAACACATTTAAAATGTAAAGCGAAAGGATGAAAAGGGAAAAAATAGTACTAAAAATAAAACACTTGTAAATAAAAATTCTTAATGAAAAAGCGTGAGTGTAGGATGTTTGAATTAATTTAAATAAAATCTGCATACCACAAAGACAAAAAACAGGAGAGGGGAAAAACACAACTTCCGTTGTCACAAAAAAATATAATATGTAAATTACATATTTACAAGTCTTCTAAAGCTATGAAAATGTGTTAAGTTTCGTTTTTGTATTAAAGAATTTTTCATGCGAGGAAAGAAATGTCTACTTTAAAAAACTATTTTTGAACAGGAGATGGAACACTAAAGTTTTGTAATTCACACAAAAAAAAACATGTTAAATTCGAGGCAAAGCGTAGAAAAATAGAAGAAAAAATATAAAGGCATGTCACACAATACGATCGGGATGTTTGCGACAGCATTTGTTCTACACGCCATCGATGTTGTTTTTATTAGATTCGTTTTATTTCCATACCTTAAGGCGCAAATATAAGTATCAATTTTTTTTTTCAAAATTTTTATCATATGAAATCTTTGGTAAAATACTCAATTTTTTTCTTTTCATTTCCAAAAATTTAATAAATTTTTTTTTCTGTTCCTGACCAGCCTTATAATATTCCCGGCATATATTTAACTATGCAAAATCAAGAATTTCATTTAAGACGAATGGAAACAATGTAAAAGCTGTTTAATATTGGCAACACAATATTGATTGAGCAACTCCGAAATGTACTTCTAAAGTTCTTAAAACTTTGATATATTTTTGCTAGAATTATTTGACAACACAATTGTGGTTAAATCTTGCATAAAATTTTAATTCCCAAGAATTCCGAAAAATATTTATGGAATCGAGAAAAAGAACGAACCCTTTATTAACTTACAATATGTTTGTTTGAATATCCATAACAAATGCACACTCATAAATACACTCTTTTAAATGTCTGCTTTAATCAGTAGTAAAAAAAAACATTAACGAAGAAAACTAAATAAATAAATAAAATCCAATCCCCTGTCAAATCGTCATTACTGAAAATTGACGAATTATACACGATAAATTCTGTTCCATCATGTCAAAGTACACACAATCTCTTGCCTGCTGCGTTTTGTGTTTCCAGGGTAAGCAAACAAATGTAATTGTATCACAACAATTCACTCATTCCCTCATTACACTGAAAGTCATTCATTTAATCGCACTCGAATGAACATCTAACGTAACACTTGCATGCATGCATTAGCATTTCATTTCATGTTCGATTTTATTTTTAATCTCGTACTCATGACACAGTACCCAACGAATACTTTTTCGACAAAATTGTTTCGAACTGGATAAATAATAAAGGAAGCCGAAATTGTATACAAATCATATCGGTGGACCTCTGTGACTGAGAAAATTCTGAAATCTTTGCCGAATTCATTAAAATAATTGTGCAAGAATTTTGAAGAATTTACCAAGGAAACTCTAAAGGAGTATTTGACTTCTTTAAAACAAAGTCAAATAAACTATTTTTGTCCTGCTGTATTGATGTCGGAGTGAAGTCAAACGTAATATTAAAAATTTATTAGATTTTTCGTTATTTGCCACATAGAAAATGTTTATCGTATGAAAATCGCAAAATATTCCCTTAAATATGCAGAATGTCAATAAACGTCGTCAATTTTTCTAAATACAGTGAAAATATGATATTGCAAAGTTGAAGGGGATCGCAAAATACTTCGTTATAGTTATTGCTTCGTTGTACATATGTAACAGTCAAACCTTGTTATAACGAATAATAAAGATAAACGAAAAAGTATTAGTTATTCCACACTATATATTAATGGTATATGTTGTGTAGAGACTTTTGAATGAATACTTCGCTATATAGATGCTTTACACACGCACTTGTATACACACCAGGATTTTAAGATTTCACTTTATTCTGAATTCGATGAATAGAGGCTTTTGAATCAGTATTTCGTTGTATAGAAGTTTTATAGCTCTTCGTTATAGTTATAATGTATTTTTGTATTAAAAACTTTGCAATAACGAGTTTTTTCAGTGGACTCAGGAAAAAATGCGTTATAAAGGGGTTTATAATTATACCGAAGTTCGTTATATCAAAGTTTCACTGTATATAAGAGAATTATAGAAAACTTTCTTAATTATCTACTAAAGTTTCAGAGTTTGTGCAACATCCAAAATGACTACAAAAATATGTTGACTGGGTTTGTACACACATTGTGAAAATACCAAAAAAAAAAAAAAAAACACACGTAAAACTCATGTGTTTGTTTAAGTTTAAGGTAGAAAGAATAGAGAAATGTCAGTTCAAATTTAAATAAAATGTCAGTTTAACTGACAGATATAGTTGTTGGCTGCTCAGGGCTAGTGCAAAATATGCGCTTTTCTCGTGACTGGCTTATTTGCTGCCAGGAAAACGAGTGCACTTTACGCCTTTTAAATTCAATAACGGAATAAGAGCGTAAAGTGAAATTGATTTTTTTATAAAAAATTATTTTACACTTCGTTCGGAATCGAGACCCTTTTATAATTTCAACTATCTTCACCGAAGTAGATTAAGGGTACGAATACAGCCGATTATTCTTCACGCTAAGAGATTGTATACCTCTTTTGGAGTCATCAAGATGCCTGCAAGGAAATTTAATTTGTACGACACTTCCGGCAGAATATCTCAGAGAATGTGCTCTGCTGAATCTTTCTGACTTTTGCATACTACACATAGATCGGCGACAGAGTTACCAATGATGAATTGGTATCGCAAATTGTTGGAGCAGCATTTCCCCAATAATTCGGTCGAAAATTTTTTAGCAATTTTGAGTAGTAATTATTGAATGTGCTTTTATGTAGTTGAAATCATATAATAATTGTATATTTATGATTCTGCAAGATGTTTTCACATAAATTATCTTTAAAACATTTTCAATCTAGTTGGGATTTACCCTTCTCATAGAGAAATTTTGACGGTATGACATATGTCACACAAAAAAAAAGGGCGACTTTCTAAAAAAGGGGATTTTATAAAACTGTATAAATTATAAGTTTGTAATTTCCGTTCCTTTTTTTGAAATTATTTCATCGGAAAAAAATCATTCGAACGATTTTATAATTTAACTAAAGATCACTTAAGATCACTAACGATCTTAAAGTGTGCCTAAAAAAAATTTCCATTTGATATTATTGACTTTCTAGTTTCTCTATTTTTTCTTATATCCATTTTATTTACATAATTTGTTTTTATCACATTTTATATTACAGGAAAGTTGTTTTCTTAAATTAAGAAACATATTTTAGATAATTATTAAAATTTTAATTATTAAAAAAAAAAAAAAATTTTAGAGAAATTATTATTATCAGGCTTAAGTTCAGTTTTATTGAATTAATGAAAATTAAAATTTTGAGAAACTTTATTTTGAGAAACTTTATTTTGAGAAACATTATTTTGAGAAACATTAGTATGGACAATCAGACTAGCAGAATGTATCAGTATAACGATTTCAAGGCCGCAACACCTCTCATCAGTGTTCGTTCATCCATTTTTACAATTTATGTAAAGTGTTTACTAATTAAGAAAGAATATCAACTATTTAACCAAGTTTTCAAATGAAATAGAATATGAGAATTATTATAATTCTTTTTTATTTCATTTTTACATGTTGAAACAATTTTTGGTTAGTATGAAATTTCCCATTTCTGATTGATCACTTCTAATGTTCAACAAACACTCATAGTCCTTTATATGCAAAGTATGAAGTCAGTCTACTTTGTAATTTAAACGTATTTTTGTTGTTTTCTCCCTATAGTAGGGTAATTCACATCAATTTCATCGATGTTCACCCTAATATTACAAATTAGCTCGTTCCCAAGATGAATTAATATTTTTTTATTATTATTACAAATAAACGTAATTAATTTAACTGTATTTATGTATAAATGAAAAATTATTATTATTAAGCTTCAGTTTTATTGAATTAATGAAAATTCAAATTACTGAGTTTTTTTTTTTATTTTGAAAAATATTAGTATGGATAACACTAGGCAACAGCCATTTTGTTATTTGGTTCTAGCATACTTTTTCTCATGGATTTGGACCTACTGAACACGAAAATGAATTTTAAAAATTTTTCTGTCGATTGGTTTGCGAGATACAAATTTTTTAATTTTTTTTTTTTAATTTTTGGAGGTACACTTACTATTTTGAGCATATCTTTAGTCTTCTTTGACCTATTTTATCCTACTACTACTCAAATTAAAGACAATTGAGCCGTCTACAACTTATTCTCAGAAAATTTTCAAATCGGGTTAATACTTTTGATGTTGGCGGCTTAAAAAGGTTAAAAAACTGCGTTTTTTTAGTAAAAATGTGGCTGAAAAATTCATATAAAAATTCATAGAAAATATAAAACGCGATGTTAACAGCGATTTTAATTTTTTTACGTATAGCTGACACTTTTCCAAAGAAAATAAGCCCTTACTTAACAAAATCTGATGACAAATGGCCGACTTATTATTTTTTTGGTAAACGACCGAAATTCCGCTATTTCACGATTTTTTGATTTTCATTATTTGCACAGCTTACCTACCCAACGCAAACGAATAAATACATTTGAACTTAATTTAAAATAAACAAATTAGTCTTCGTATATTATTTTTTAATTTATTTACAGCACTACATGCTCATACATATTTAAACATAAGGAGACACGGTTATCAATTGAATTTCAAAACTGTCTGTGAAAGTGTAAAGAAGTTAATATTTAGAAAACGCAAGGAAGACAATGAGTAAAAGACTACGTGTGTTCGAGTGTTTGAACGATCCAGACAATTTCTGCAATGTTTGTGGCCAGTTTATAAAAAAAAATCACGCACACAAGTTTACTCCAGCAGTACAATTGCACTATTTGAATTATTTTGGTATTTCACCAAATATCACAGAACCATGGACACCTAAGTCGCTGTGTGATCTTTGCTATATAATCTTAACCAACTGGGCAGCTGGCGGAAGGTAAGAATTTTTATTTAAACACATTATACATAGCGAATATAGTAATTTATTTTAATTTTAGCCGATATGAAATTCGATACACCAATGATGTGGAAAAAGCCGCTATGCCATTCCACAGACTGTTATTTTTGCCTCACCACAAACAGTGGGGTAGGAAGATTTTTTAAATGGAACTACGCTCAAGTGGGATCGTTTGCGCTTCCAGTACCACATTCGCATGATGTGCCATATCCAGTGTGCCCTGGTGCATCTCTTCAAAAAGCAGAATCGTCAGAAGAAGAGTCCGAGTCAAATGCAAGCGAATTTGAGCCGGGTGCAAAGCGAAAATTACTGTCACAGGCCGAACTAAACGATTGGGTGCGCGATTTTGGTCTCACTAAGGAGAAATCCGAACTTTTTGCGTCTCGGATGATACAGTGTGGATTTGCGGCTTCAGAAGTGAAAGTATCAGCGTACAGAAACCGTCACAAGGAGTATGCAAAATTTTATACAAAGAAAGACCAAATATGTTTTTGCAGCGACATTTCAGGCTGGTTCCAAGAGCTTCACCAAATTCACAACCCCAACGAATGGAGGTTGTTTATTGACAGCAACAAAGAGAGCTTGAAGGCAGTTCTCTTACATAATGGGAATGAAAAGCCATCTGTTCCTATTGCTCATGCGGTTCATTCAAAGGAGAACTATGGACATTTTGCTGAAATGCATAGAGTATAGGAAATACAATTGGAAAATATGCGCCGACCTTAAAGTTGTGGCCATCCTGTGTGGACTCCAAGGAGGCTATACGCGACATTGCTGTTTTCTGTGCCTTTGGAATAGCCGCGCTGATGATCAGCATTATATAAAAAAAAAATGGCCGGTACGAACGAAACCTGCAGTTGGAGAAGCGAATGTTCAGCGCAAACCACTAATAGAGAACCGTGAAAATATAATACCTCCGCCGCTGCACATAAAATTGGGTTTAATTAAAAATTTTGTCAAAAAATTAGACAAAGAAGGTGAAGCTTTTGCCTATTTACGGTCAATTTTCCCTTACCTTTCGCTGCCAAAAATTAAAGAAGGAGTCTTCGCAGGACCCGAGATAAAAAAAATGTTGAAAGATGAAAAATTCCCAAAGCTGTTATCACCCATCGAAGCCGCAGCATGGAATTCCTTCAGGCTTGTTGTGGAAAACTTTTTAGGAAACAACAAAAGCCCGAATTATAAGGACATAGTTGAGGATCTGGTAAAGAACTATGAAGCCATGGGAGTGCACATGTCACTTAAAATACACTTTCTGCATTCTCATTTGGATTTTTTCCCTGAGAATTTAGGAGACGTGAGCGACGAACACGGCGAGCGCTTTCATCAGGAATTGAAGGCTATGGAACGACGCTATCAGGGCATCTATGACACGGCTATGATGGGTGACTATATTTGGACCCTAATACGTGAGACCGATTGCAGCGAATACAAAAAACAAAGAAGAAGTCAGCAGTTTTTCCACATGGCATAAAATGTACACTTATATCTTTGTTTTACTGTAAATAAATTAAAAAATAATATACGAAGACTAATTTGTTTATTTTAAATTAAGTTCAAATGTATTTATTCGTTTGCGTTGGGTAGGTAAGCTGTGCAAATAATGAAAATCAAAAAATCGTGAAATAGCGGAATTTCGGTCGTTTACCAAAAAAATAATAAGTCGGCCATTTGTCATCAGATTTTGTTAAGTAAGGGCTTATTTTCTTTGGAAAAGTGTCAGCTATACGTAAAAAAATTAAAATCGCTTTTAACATCGCGTTTTATATTTTCTATGAATTTTTATATGAATTTTTCAGCCACATTTTTACTAAAAAAACGCAGTTTTTTAAACTTTTTAAGCCGCCAACATCAAAACTACTAACCTGATTTGAAAATTTTCTGAAAATAAGTTGTAGACGGCTCAATTGTCTTTAATTTGAGTAGTAGTAGGATAAAATAGGTCAAAGAAGACTAAAGATATGCTCAAAATAGTAAGTGTACCTCCAAAAATTAAAAAAAAAAATTAAAAAATTTGTATCTCGCAAACCAATCGACAGAAAAATTTTTAAAATTCATTTTCGTGTTCAGTAGGTCCAAATCCATGAGAAAAAGTATGCTAGAAACAAATAACAGACAAAAGTTTGTTATTTGTGACCTAGTGTAATCAGACTAGCAGAACGTATCTTCTTAAACTTATTTTTTTCGTTTTCGCTCATTTTGTGAAATTAAATCATGCGTAGCAACACCATACGGGTAAAACAAATAAATAAACATGAAAATAATTCTTAAATTGTCTCCTTAATAACATTCTCCCCACACTTGCACTAATGCTTCTTCTTCGTAAACTTGAATGATTTCTCATAGTTTTTTTTCTGTTACATTTTTTGTTGTTGGCCCCCCTACTCAAAGTTAAAGTTCAATGCATTTTGTTGTACTTGTTAAAGTAACGGAATTATAGTGTGTATGTACTCATACAATAACAATTGAGTGCATGATGTGAATGTACATATATGTTGCATATACACACGTGTACATGTATAGGTGTGCCTATGGGCAAGTAACAGAGTATGTAATTCATAGCTCAAATGTATATTCCCAATGAGCAATGCTTTTTGCAATATTTTTAAGATAATTACCCGAGAAAAATTTTAATTTATTTATCCTACTAAGGGGCTATTCACATATAACGTAACGCTGTTTTCATACCCACATTTCTTAACGATTTTTAAGAAATTTCCTGTGTTACCGATCTCTTGCTACCACACCCCTTGAGCGTTACGTATTATATAAACATGTTGTACGTACATATATAAGTTTGTTCCACTATAACGCGAAAACCGCTCAATAAATTTGGGATGAAATTTGGCAGGCGGATAGAATGTTACCCAGACTATAGGCTATAGCGTACTTTTTAAGGGAAAAAAACGGGAAAAATTGGTACTTTTTGTCCTTCTTATATTTTAAACAAATTTTTTTATACACTAACATACAGGTTATTTTCAATGGGGTGATATTAGATGAAGCTGGTACTTTTGGTACTTTTTAATTTTGGCCCTTTTTCTATTTTCGATCAATTTGGTATACAGATAGTTTATTGACTAGATAATCATGTGGGGTAAACGAAGTAACCGGTAAAAGCTAGTTAATAATATATCGTTACCATAATTTTTTCTTTTAATTTGAAAAAAAAGTTAGGGCGTTTTTATACTAAGGTAACAACGATATGTATGCAACATTTTAAGGGATAAGACATTAATTTTTTCACTTCTTAGAAAAATTGTGACAGTATTGCAAATTTTCAGTACCAGACGCAAAATATGCGGAAAACTCCCAATATCATTCATATAATAGTCAACGCACTATGAAGTTTGTATGTATGTATGTTATTTAAGACACGTTGGGTATGAAGGGCTACAAAGCATACTTTATGGAGTTTCACTTTGGTTTTATGTAAACAGTTTGTTATTCTAAATTTTAAAAAGAGGGTTTAAATGAAGATTTCTTACACTGACTTTTTTTAAGTGGTTATAAGCGAAAAAGTGTAAAAAGTTGTTCAGCGGAATAGCAACCTCCAAAAAATCAAACAACAGTTCTATAATTGTGAAAATATATTACAAATATAGTCTTTAAACGAGTTTGTCCAAAAATGATTACTGGGTTTCTATTGTTTACGAATTATAATAATTTTGAATTACAAGTTGATTTTTATTGTTACATATTTTATTTTTTTCTACTACATACAACGATTCTGATAGAATAGTTTTACTTTTAGTGTTGACTGTAGGTTATAGAGGCCATCAGTGTGGTGTTCTGCTTCATTGCCTCAGTGTATTTGTTGTTTCCCCTTTATTTCTTTAACATATTTTCTAGTTGATGTGAAGTTATTTAGAGCAAAATATTTTCGTAACAGAATTTAGAATTTTCGTTGTATGTTTTGTTGTTCGTTATTGATTAAGAAACAAATTTAGAAAAATTTAAAAAGTTTTTAGAGAATTTTAGTATTTTTCTAATTTTATTGCTTAGATATTGTAGCAAGGGAATTTATTAAAGAATTAAAGAAGAATTAATTAATAGTCTTTAAAACCCGGATAAAAGGTAGAGTTCATACTTAAGAATGAATGAGAAAAGTTCCGTGGAATTAAAAGGCAATTTAATAAAAATATTCCTAAAAAATTTTTTCATTGGAATGCTTGTTTGTATATGTATATACATACTTACATACTGACAAATGAAATTTTGATATACACTTAATATTATTACACTGCTAAAAATAAAAAAGAACTATGATTTCAATTATGAAAAGCCATAAAAACTCATTAGAATATTATGTACTGCATTCAATGCGTAACTCAATAATTCAATTTCTAAATTAATTTTAAGAAATTTTTATTTTCGATTATCGGCTTTTAAGGAAGAACATGAATTTAACTAATATTTTCTGAAGAAAGTCCCTTCTTTCTACATAAGGCTGGACCCAAAACGACGAAAGACAGTTTTTCTGACTTATACGACAAGAGAAAATTAGTTCTTATGAGACAACCAACATCGAACACAGCAAATGCAAAACTGCCTGTTTGACTTACTGCGTCTAATATTGCTTGTAGAAAATACATGCGGTTTGATACAACATACCCACTAAAGTTGTAGAAAATACATGTGGTTTGATACAACATACCCACTAGAGTTGTGTAAAACACCTTCAAACTAGAGTTTTGTGAAACATCTTCAAACGCTCGTTTTTGATACAAACCAATGTTCACACAGCTCTAATACCCACACAGAGTAAGACCAAAGAGATTGAAACGTTGAACCTCCTTGCGAGCATTCGTGTGATGTAACCCAAACCAATAAAGACAAGTTAAAGTTTTATTACCAGTAAGACATTTAAGACAAAAACTTAATACTAATTTATTTTTTTGTATGGCTTGGCATCAAACAAATGTTTTTGAAGTAAAAGACAAAAACGTTTTGTCTTCCTTCGGTGTGGGGAGTTCAGCCTTAATGGGGCAATATGACTAATAGCGAAAGTATTATTAAATTTTAAATTATATTAAAATGCTCTCTTCAAAAGAAAATAAATAAACAAAAACATTTAAATCACATACTTTTACAAAATACTGCATCACGTTCTTGCCATCCACAATTAATACATTTCAATAATAATTTTACGTCTTAACAGATAATATTCTATAATCAAATTTTATAGTTCGTGTTTTGTTTATTTAATATTTCGTAACTAATTGTTACAAAATTTATTTATATGATAAACCTTGAACTGAACTGAGAGTAGTGTAAAGTTTTAATAAATATAATTTATTCTCAACAGTTTTATAAACAAATATTTTCTATTCATATCATTTTATTCGATTTCTATGTTCAGTCACAAACATATGTATGCATGTATTTATATATGTGGTTCTTTTAATACCCCACTGTTTGTATAAATTCTATATTGAAATCTTTTTTTTCATATACCACGAGTACATACATACAATTTGAATTTGAATACTAATTAATTTGTTAAGTTAAAGCCCATATTGTACACAGTTTTCGAACTTCCAGGGAAGTGTTTAGGACGTAAACTTTTAGAATAATATTATAATTTACATAATTAATGACAACTGTTTGTGTTTATTAGGTATTTTTTTCAAGTTATTAATATGTAAGGGATAAATATGTTTATCAAACATGTATAATTAAAAAAAAAAAAAAAAAAAAAAAAAAAAAAAAAAAAAAAAACTTTTTACAATTTATAGCATTAACATTATAATAATACTGTCAATGTCACTACAGCAGATGTAGTGGAAATTCAAAAAAAAAAAAAACATATTAATTATGTAAAAAACATTAGTGGAATTAATATTAATTTAAAAAATTAAATAACTAAAAAGTAGCAAACTTCAATGAAAAAATTGAATTGAAAAACAGCTACAGAAAAACAATCATCTAAACAAAAAAAAAATATTAAGTAACATAAAAAAATTAGCAAAGCTGTATATAAGATGCGCAGTTCTGGAACAACTTGAGAGATATACAAACAAGTTCGATCTTTTGTTATATTTATAAGAGTCTAGACAAACTAATTGAGAATTACAAAAGAATAAGCGAAATACGAATCGTTAAACTACCTTCTTAGCTTAAAATAATTTATTTATTCCATAAATACCGAATTTGTTTATTAATCAAAATTTCAAGAGGCCACTTACATTTCTATGGGACCACCCCTTCAAACTCAGTCCATAAATACGCGAAAAACAATATATGTATTGACTGATTTTCCAACAAAAAAATGCATAGTAGCCCAGAAAAATAAAATTCAATGGGTTTTAAATGAAGAGAATTATCATGACTTCTTAAGAATGCATTTTTTATAATGCGTTCTTAATTTTTTAATTTAAATTATAGAGACCACACCCGGCTGAAAAGGGTATCCCTCTTTTTCTCAGCCATACACGAGAGATGTAAAACAACATAAATTAACCGTTGAAATTAAAAATTTTGTTTTTTAGATTTAAGATTTGAAAAACTTATTGATAATTTAATTTATAATTGAAGATTCAATAAATAATAAAAAAAAGAAGAAAAAAATGTATTCATAGATTTCATTATAATTCTCATTGTCGAACTCCTGAAAAACGCAATAATTTCACCAATTGTTTCATATGCAAAATATCTCTCACGTATTAGAACTGATTTATTTTACCAATGAAAAAAAGTATCTAAATCATCGATTTTGCATTGGATTAATTCATGCGTTCTGAAGTATTGCTTTTTATTTAAATTTGTGCATAAACGCATGATCTCCAATGTCACTCACGCCTGTGTTAAAATCATACATGTTTCACCTAAATCGAACCAGGTCGTAGTCATTCAAACACATGATTAAACTACTTTCTTGTCACATAAGATTTTGCAGGGAGCCAACTACAACCAAAACCTCTCAAAAAAATTTTTATGAATCGGTCATATTGCCAAAAGTTATTAAGAGGTTGAAAATGTTCCAAAAAAAATGTTCCGACAAAACTAATTTTCATAGAATTGCTGAGCATATAAATGTTAAGTTTTAGAAGTGTTCCTAAGCTTATTCACTATAATAATTCCATCGACAAAAATCTAACTCGGTGTAAACTGAGTCCTATATGTAAAATTTCAGTTTTTTTCCCCTTTTCTTCCCGGGATATTTCTTATTTTTCCTTTTTAACCTTATTCCAAAAGATCTTGAAAAATGGGAAAAAGTAGGTATTCTAAATATGTGGGAATTTAGTGCAAAATTTTAGGAACGCCGTTCAAAACAATGAATTAATTCAACGACATCTTAAATAAGGGGTGTAGGCCTATTTACGTAATATTAAGGAAGGGAAGCAGCACAATTAATTACCTCCAATATTATTAAAATTAATAACAGTAATATATTTATAATTTACATGGATTCATTGTTGACTTAATACATTATTGCACACCTTCCCCTGAATGGTTTTTTGTGTCACTTTGCCGGCATAGATTGCATCCCCGCTATAGATTTTACTTTTCACTATTTTATTTAAGTAAAAACACATACATACATATTTCTATTCTTAATGAAAACTAGAAATGTTTATAAAATTTTCATTGCTAAACTCTTGCGTTTCTGCAGAACAAAATGTAAACATCAAACAGCTGATTTATAAAGGGTGCTCAATTTGAGGTTGGGACGTAAATTGACTTAAAAACTCACTTTTTTCGACAAATTCAGTTTTATTGATATCAATGTAAAGTAGAAATATGGGAATTAATAATGGAATATGACGTCGGCCAAATGTCCACCTCTAGAACGTTGGCAGACGCCCGTCTTTTTATAAAACTTTTGAACCACATTTTGCAACTGAGCTTCGCTTATCTTGATAATGCAGCGCCGAATTTTATCTTTCAAGGCTTCAGTTGTTTGCGGTTTGTTCACGTAAGCCCGGTCTTTCAAAAGGCCCCATAGAAAATAAACCAGCGGCGTTAAATCACAAGAAACAAGGCGGCCAATTGACATCGCCAAATCGAGAAATTACGCGACCAGGAAATTTCTCATGCTAGTAAACTTTGCATGATAGTAAATTTTCACAATTAAAATTTTTAGTTCAAGAGTGTAGCATTCCATGGTTAAAATTTTCCAACTTTTTACTGAATAAATAATGACAGCACAATTCTTGACATTTCATAATTTGACAGTCAATTTACTTTCTAACCTCAAATTTGCTCCTCCCTTTATTTTCGCGCACCCTTATTTTATTATTCCCCCATGCTTTTTAGAATAGGAGGATTTTTCGCAGCCAAAAAAAAATCCCCGGGAGCAGCTCATTTCCAGCTGATTGTAAACGAAAGCATGTCCTGGAGCACTTCAGCTTAATAGCTAAGATAGGTGGCCCTGTTGCAACGATTTTTTTTATTCCTGAAAAATTTCAAATTTTAAATTTTCACACCCGAACTCAATTATTTGATTTTTTTTTTAGAAGCTGGTATGTGCCAGCACAATGTTTTCGTATTCACACTAGTTTTTCTACATTACCGGCGGACTCTACAGAAATTGACACGTTAATGGCTAAGATTTCTTTCGCAGAAACCGAATATAGACTCTTGAGTTGTCTCTTGACTTGAGAAAGCATTTTTACCAAACTTATTTTAGCTCGAAAAAAACTTGTTTTCATAATGAATGACGCTGAATTAAAATTTATGTTTAGACAAAATTTGATTTCATTGTTTTTGGATTAAATTTTTTTCTTTATTAAATTTTATGTGCAAACCAATTAATTTAATAGTTCTTAGAGAAGTGTTTTTTTTTTTCTATTACAAAAATTTTGTTTTCTTTGAAAAGAATGTAGCAGAAAACTTTGATTTTTTTCCTAGAAGTCTAACAGTCAAATCAGACGACCAATTTTATTGTCAAACGCCGCACAGAAAATGCTAGAATTTGTCCGTCACATGATGTATTTGTTTAAATATTTTCGGTTTCTTTGAAAACTAACAATAACCAAAAATCGTATAAAAGCTAAACAAATATTTAAACTTAATTTAAAAACAAATTTTAAAACTATTTTATAAGTTTATGTTCGTAATGGCTTGTTAGTACAAACTTGTTTCTAGCCATTGTCTCTTCTTATAAGTCCCACTGTGCTGTTTATTTTTTGTTGCCTTAATAAAATCGCTTAAGAAGTACTTATTGTATTAGTGAATAGCGAATAATAATTTTTAACAAGTTTTTAAACGAAAAGAATTATTATGTCTCGGATTATTTAAATCATTTCTATTGTCTTGTATAAAGTTCAAGGCTGCTTAAGTGAAACATAATCCACAGAAAGAAAACGAAGCAAAAAGCAAAATACAATATTAAATACTTTTCAACGTTTTTAAGATGGTGGAACGTGGAGAAATAAAATAAAGGCCAAAATAAATCTACTATTGACTTTCAAGTTCCCCTAAAGGGCCATAAATCAATTTGTAAAATTGTAATAAATGTGTTTTTGTGTGTGTTTGTGTGTGTGTGTGTGTGTTAATAGGCAATTGTACAATTGAACAACCGTTAAGGGATCATCTATGATTAGATTCAAATTATATTTGATACAAATGTGCATAATATTCAATCAATTATTATAATTAAAAAGAAACGTCATGGCATAGAGATTAATGATAACAAAAAGTTGAATAAACTTTTAAAAAAATGTGTCAGTAAAGGAAACATAAAATTATGTATTTAATAATTATGATGACGGTCGGTGAGGTGAATCAGTTATTTTAAGTTTAAATTTTTTTTTTTTTTTTTTTTTTTTTGCTTTTTTTATCAACAAAATCAATATGAAAATATCACTCCGTTACCAATCGTAACAAAACAATTTAAAGAATTATTTTAAAAATGGTTTCAAATCTCTTTTATTTAAATAAAAAGGGATATTTTATCTTTAACCTAAAATCTTTAATTCATTTTCATTCCCACACGTTTCTTTCTTTTCAAACTTTCTTTAATTTTCTTTTTGTTTTTCTAAAAGATCTTTTCACAAAATACAAAAAAGAAATTCTGAGATGATAATTTATTTAAAAAGCAAAGCGGTTTAGGAAAAAATTAATGTTCAAAATATTTATCTTTATGGCGCATCATTGTGGTCGTGATTTTTCTGTGCATTTTTTTTTTTTTAGTTTAAACTAAAGCGGGTGTAATTTTTAGTAGACGTTGATGGACTGGCGGCTGGTTACGAACATCTTTACAAAAGATTTAATTAATAAAAAAAAAAGAAAAAAGAAATCACAACCAAACCGGCCTTTTAAATTTGGGTTAACATGACGGCGACGACCATCAGTCAGAAAGATTCTTAACAAGACGGATTTGTTTTTATGAATTAAAATTAAAGCGGAATTGTATGAAAAAGAAAAAACGAAAGTTTTTCAGATTCTTTTCAATCTTAAAATATTACAGGTAAACCAACCAGACTTAAATACAAGGCGTAAATTAACAGAGTCTAGTTAATGAATGGAAATAGTGTAACCATTTATTTTTCATTAAAATAACATGAAGATGGTTACCCTTATTGCTGAATCAGGGATTTGAAATTTAGGTCTTTTAGAGTGGATTTTTGTGCACGAGATTAGATATTAAGTTAAATTTAATATCGGTAGTTGCACTTTAAGGCGACTTTTTTTATATGATCGTTTTTTTTTTTAAGTTTAGGATTAAACCACCATCATTGGCCGCTAAACCATCGAAAAATAATTTTAAAAACCACTTACTCAACGAATGAACTTAATTATTAAATTTAAGATTAGCTGATCTTGTGTTCACATTACAAGTTTATTAAATTCAGGATTTAACATACAGGTTGTATATTAAATTTGTTCAAAATAAAATTAGTTTCCGGCACCAATATGTGCATTTCTTGTTGTACTTTTTTCTATTTATTATAACACTATTTTGATAAACTGTGCAATAGATGTTTTGTTTGTATGCTTGTATGTATGGACGCATGTAAATATTCTTCTTAACTGGCATAAACGTTATCAGCTGCTATCGGTTTTATTTTAACTTGGCAGCACTGAATTTACAACAAGGTTGTATTTCATAAAACACTATTAAATCCAATTTAAAAAAAAGTATTTAAGTTGGATTTAACAAAACAATTTATTATGTCAAATCCAGAATTTAACAGTTGGATTTGACGTTAAACTCAGAATTTGTTAAATTCATGTCAATGTGAAACACTATTTATGTCGAAATTAAAAACCGACTATTAAAGGGAATATGCAAAGAAGACATTGAAAACTTTGTTAAATTTATTATGGGGTTAGGTTAGGTTTCGAGGGCCGTCAAAGCTAAAGAAAAGACGTACGTGGGTCCCTTAAATCGGTCCTTTGTGATACCCTATAAAAGACATGTAGAATCTCTTAGAGGCACCCTGTCACCGATTCAAACGATCCCAATCTTGCCAAGAAGGAGAATACATTGATAAGTTCTATATTTGCCAGACTCTCCACGTATGGCAGAGTGCTGTGTATAAGTCCTTATGCTATATAGGGCTGGACATGTACAAAGAAGATGAAGAACTGTTTCTTCATATTCCTCATCGTTACAGCTCCTACAGCAGTCGTTGCAGTTTTATTATGGGTAGTAGGTAATCTATATCTAGCATATTCATACATAGATTAGCTAGCCCATAACAAATAAATCCTTTATTAATTATTCGAATAAACTGTTATAGTGTTTAGTTGATTTAAGTATTTTTATTCATATTTCGCAGTTGGTTTTATGTGATGACGGTCTTACGTTAACTAATCCCGATCGTTTAACCAATTGTATGTATTTTTATGAAAACTCATAAGAGATTTTTTATAACATAAATCAGTGGTGTTGGGATCATTTGAGTATGAAGCTTAACAAAAATAACAATTTACATCTAGAATACGGGCGATTACAACTTTCATTGGTTATTGTATTTGATAACAAATCGGTTTTAACACTATTTTTCTTCTTCACCTTTTATTTATTTTCTGTACCTTCAGAGCACAGCATAAACAAAATTTGCGTAGAGCTGGATATTTATGTGAAATTCAGGTCATATTTGACATCAACAATAATATAAAATTTAAAACAAAACGGGTTTTTCCCGCACTTTTATTTAATTTTTAAAAAGATTCATAATTTAAAAAAATTTGTTAAGCCTCTTTTCTTCGTAACTCTGTGCACTTCATAAATATTCTTGTACATAATTCTAATCCAACATTTTTTTCTTCATTATTTTATCATGAATCACACAAGAAAATTTCGTACATAAATAAAATCTATAAAATACTTAACGACAACCAAAGATGATTTACAAACCAGGCGTATGTCAGCAGTTTGCTCTTGCCGGCAAGTAAGTTCCTTGCCAAGGAGAGCATAAAAAAAAATCTAAATAATTATCTTGTCATTTAACAATTGGTGTTACTTAATGGTCTGAAAAAAAGTATCAGAAAAGAAAAACAACCATACGCTTAAACATTCATCTTGTAAATTTAAAATTGACTATTTATTGAATGGCAGTCAACCAGACTTGAATAGAAGAAGAACAAAAGAATGCAAGTAAAGCGAAAAACATGAATGATAAATTAACAATGATCAATTGATTTTTTTATATCTACCTGTACCTCTCTCTCTGTCTCTATCTCTGTCTATATGGCCGGTCGGCTGTCTGACTTCTTAATTCGAACAAAAAACTAAGCCTCAACCACAACTTAGAGAAGAGTTAAAAGAGGCATAAAAGAAGGATGTTTATAAAGGTTGGCATTTTGAAAAATCTTACGTTTCTTTTGTTGCTTTTTACCTTTTTTTCAATGAAAGTAACAATATGAAATTATAAACTAGTTGTTGCATAAAGACCGAAAGAATGTTGTATGACTAAACAACTTGTAGGCCATTAAATTAAAACAAGTCTAGTAGAACATTTTTATACTCTTGTTGTATTAATGGATCTTGAGGAAACATTTAACAAATCAAAAATAAAACGAAACTTTTAAAACGAATCAAATTAAATATAATGAGATAAAACGGACGGAAACGTGTTTCGCTTAGAGGCATTTTCTTTTTTGTTTGTTTTAATTTAGATTTAACAAGACTTTTTAACAAAATTCAATAAAGAGCAACATAAAGTAATATATTTTTTTTTTTATTTTAATGATTTTCACAACAAAAGTTATTCAATTAAGTTTACAACTACAAAAGTGATTTATCTAAGAATAGAAACCGAACTTTTAAAAAAAGATAAAATAAATTCCAGGCCGATCGATCGGAAATGATTTAAATTCCATAAATGACTGCTTTAGAAAATAAGACAAGGAAAAAATTTATTGGAGGCAATATCAATTTTATATAAAGTAGTTATAATTCTCAAACGTTTTGGCATTTGTGAAAAATTATTGTTAGCGAATCGCCTTCATGTTAAGACAAATAAATCTCTTTTGTTTGCTGGGCAATTGCATGAATAATTCTGTGTGCGTCAGCTCTTGTAAACATTTTTAAAAGCTTGTTATGGATGTTTAGTAGATTTATTTTACAACTTTTATTGTCACACTCACTTCCTGCCTAATTGATCTGTCAAAGAAAGAAAAAAAAAGTCTTGGTTGTTGCCTTTATCAATAACTTTTTCTCTTTCCTAGAATATTGTTGAAAAAACAAAACTAAATTTTAAATTTCTTTTGAAAACTTTTGATAAAGGCTCTTAAATAGAATTTATAATTAAACAAATATTTGCGTAAAACATTGTTTTGCAAGTAATAAATCACTATATTAAAAAAAAATATAACGTAAAATATTTACCAAAAACATTTAATGAAAATTGATTACATACCTGGAAAGAGAGAAAAAATACAAAAATATATTAGTTTCACTAAAAATCTAAAATATGTACAAATATATGATTTGAAAACTAACAAAAACAAAATAAACACACACACCGCCAATCCTTTCATTTCAATTGTGGCATCAATGTGATTAATAAAAATTTCTTCATAAATAGTCTTGTCGGATACTCAATACTCAAAAGTAATGCTCCCGACTAACAGCGGTTCTCGATTCAACTTCGTCTGTTAAAAACTATACTAACAATTTCTCTTTAAATTATATTCAAAGTCGATTCGAGAATCAATTATTGGGCGCATTCAGCGTTCTACTGATTATTAATTCGAAAAGTGATATTATACTTTTGCTAAAAGTACCATTTGAAAATATCGTATAGTATTGAGAGCCCAAGTGAAATGTATTAAGAAGTTTTGAGTTATTAAAGGTAGCAGAAATAATATTGACTTTATTCTGCGGATAATTAAAGTTTTGGCGAGGCTGAGCTGCTTAAGACGTTGACTTATAAATATCATATATGAATTGCCTGAAGATCCAAACCAGCATTAGACAAAATTTAAACAATATACGAATAAAAAGAATTATCGGAAATGTAAATTGTAGAAAAAATGTAGAGCAAGAAATATTTTTTTTCTTTTATCAATCAATTGACGATAGAACTTCTATCATTTTAATTGTGACAGAAATATCATAATTGTCGTTGGTGTGACATAACTGTCATCATTGTCATTGGTGACAAAATTGTCATCATTCTTATTGGTGACACAGCTGTCATCATCGTCATAAGTGACAGAATTGTCATCATTGTAATTGGTGACACAATTAACATCATATTCATTGGTTGCAAAAGTACCATCATCTTCATTAGTGACACAACTGCCATCATTTTCATTGGTTGCAGAAGTGTCATCATCGTCATTGGGAAAAGACTTGGCATCATTGTCATTGATGACAGCACTGTCTTCACTGTCATTGATGACAGATGAGTGGTATCATAGTGTAAAACCCGATGACAATTTACATTGATAGTTTTTCTTCCAACATAACTTTTTTTCTCTAATCGACAATTGGGCCAGTAACCGCTGAATTCGTGAATTAGTCTTACATTTTATTTTATTAATTGATCATAGAAAATAAAGCTTTCATGTTTTGAATACTTATGGTGTTTTCTTTTCTACAAAAAAATGGTACAGCTCCATGCAGAAAATGTACTTTGGTGTTCGTTTCTTAAAAATGTTTTGCTCTCTCAAAGGGCACTTTATGCCCCGTCAAAATTGACAGTGTTGATAGTGCCCTGTAAAACTTAGCTGTCATCTGTTGAAAACAAGGTGTTCCACTTTTTCATAAGTTGTGTTTCGTTCTAGTGAAATAACAAACTGCATTATTTCAGGGTTGGCAAGACATTTTATATATGTACCATTCAACAAGGTGCCATTTTGTGTGTTGAAAAGAAAACACCATTAGTTTTGCACCCCTCCAAATAACGAAATTTTAAAATAATTAGAATGACACTTTTTCTCTTATTGCCATTTTTCTTTTTTTTGGACTACAGCCATCGATAATGAAATAGAATTTATAAGCCCTTAATTAAAAATTTGTGATTTATCACAAATATTTTTTTTGTAAGCATATAAAGGCGTTTAAAATGCTTAAAGTGGAATAACCGTGTAAGGCACTCGGTTTAAAAAGACAAAACGCAAGAGATAATTTTGTTAAACCCGTTTAGGTATGCTGTGTCATTTTCAAAAAAAATTATTATAGAACGAAATGTCTTCTTGTTTTGTATAGATGATTTTGGACGATTTTCAGTATTTCCAAAACAAATGTTTTCTGGCGATTTATCAAATAAAGAGCAACGGTGAAAATCGGAAGAACTTTTTTTAAAACTTGAAAGTTGATTTATTCCATATTTCTTTTATGGGACCTACGTGGTTTTTACACCAAAAATTTAAGCTGAAATAGCAAAAGATTACAGTCATATATGACAATTTCCGGAGGTATCCAACCAGCGTCACTAGTTGTCATGACTCACATTATAAAAAGAATATAAAAGTTCTTGACGACATTAAATACTCACTCAAGAATTTTTTTAGAATCACATTAAGATAAAAATAAAAGGAATTGAATATTTTCAGATACACACACACACACACTCAAACCAATTCAGCATTCATTATGATATTAGATCTACTGTAATTCATTTTGACAGCCAACATAAGTTTCATTTTGTTTTTGCTTTCAGACGTTTAATTGTAACATTTCTGTCAGACATATAAAGTTAAAAATTTTCGCCTGTCATGCTAAAACAAACATGATCATGCTGTGCTGTGCGGGGCGGGGCGGACAGGGCGTTTTTAACATAAACACTTTGACACATTATTAATTTAATATTTTCAATAATTTCTCTATGAAATCAGTATTTTAATTATTTATGATGTTCAAGCAGATTATTTGCAATATTGTAAAAATTAAAATGCTTTGAAATAAAATATTTATGCATTTGAAAAATAGTAATAATAAATTTGCTCTTTATTAACATTTTAATATGAAGGCAAAATATATACTCGTTAAAGGTTAAATAAGCCAAACAAAACAAGACTAACGATTTGTTTAAAAGCAAATGCCAGTTTCATTGAATTTTTATAAATTTTAACATAAAATTGATTTATTTATTAAATGATAAATGATTTAATTAAACTGAAAAAGAAGAAAAATAGAAAAGAAATCCTATTACTTAAGTAAAGCATTGTTTCCACGAATAATTTTAATTAAAAATGTTGGTACATATCAGTTTTTTTTTTTTTTTTTGAAATTTTAAGTATTATTTATAATTTAATCTAATAATTAGCAATCACATGTGCAAAAAAACTGTTGACACTACGCTTTAGGGTGGCGGTATCAGAAAAACTTATATACACTCAAAGGAAAAGATTCGTGCTAGACACAATAATATGAATTGCTTCATTATATCAATTAATTCTTTAATTAATTCCAAAATAATAATCAATTGTAACGTCTAAAACTAACGACATCGATCAGTATGGTTTGACCACTAAGAATGTCAAAATATGTTGAAATTTCTGTTCAGTAAAGAATTTGACAAGTCACCATGAACCGTTGAATGCCACAACATCACTTCCCAATTGAGGATGGCCATTGGTTTTGAACAAAATAACATTTTTTAAATAAGTTTTGTTTTAACGAACACTTCAAACGAAAACTCTATCACAAATGCAATAAAAGCTAAAGAGATAAAAAAAATATACACAGAAATTGCATTTGTCAAATAAAAATTTTCATTGCATTAATGAAACATTTCATTCAGACAATGAAGATTTGTTTACGACAACGCTACACCAATTGTATTTGTCCTGAGGGCAGAACTGTCCGTGTTGACATGTCATGACATAAATGCCAATAATTTAAGTGTTCATTGCAAAAAAAAATTTTGTTTACGACAAAATAAGTTTTTTTGTAAAATAAACATGTATGTTTGCAACAATCATACATTGTTTGCCACAACTATAATATAGTTTTCGTAACCATGGTATTAAATGGTGAAATTAACGATATTCTTATTTTGTTTATAATCCTTTAAAACGGTTTGCAATTTTCAGAGGACCATAAATAAGTAGATTTTTATGCATTTAAATAAAAAAAACTATCAAAATAAAGTAAAATTATTTGTGCAACTCCTGTGGGAAAATATTTCCCATGAGTCAGGCAGTCGGTTGCATAGTATGTCTCTTGTATAAAAAAACAGTTCATATTAAGCATAAAACTAATTTATATGTATAATAAAATTCTATGACCACCTGCGTATATGATTTGTGCATTTGTTCAAACTCTGTATTAAATCTGCTTTGCCACGGTTGTGTAGTAAAACACGACAGATTATAACATTTCCGCGATTAGTTTGCATTTTTTTTTTTTAGTTATTTATTTGTAATATATTATTTTTAATAAAGTCGTTTGAAATGAAAACAATGAAAATAAGTTTAAAACAACCAAACCTAATGTGGAGGTAGGGGGCAAACAATACTAACGAACCACTAAAATTCGCAATAAAAATGAAAACGTGGTTAACAAAAAAGAGAAGAAATTTATAGCATTTTATGTGTGAAACATGTAAAAATGTTTAATTGTTGAATATATTTTTTTTTCTTCTTTATTTTTTTTTCTCTCTTTAAAAGAAACCGACCGCCCACATTAAAGTGATAAATCCTTTTTTTAAAGTATTATTTTCTTTGTAGCTTTATTTAGTTTTTCCACAAGCTTTAGTAGATGAAAATAATAATAGAAACATGTTGTTAGAAATTGTGGCAGCAGGTTTTTGTGAGTTAAAGGAATTTGCATGCTAAGGCCTTTTCTTGCTTTAGGTTTCATTAAAATAAAAACAAATATGTTGGGAAATTTTTGAAAACTCTTATAGATTTTTGATTTTCATGGAAAAGGAAGATATCAAATGATAAAAAGTATGTACTAAAATTTGTGAGAAACTTAAAAATATTTATATTAAAGAAGTACATCATGTAAAAGATGCTGAATTTACGAGGAATTTTAAAATTTTATTGCTAGAATGCAAACAAACGCCCGTGTTTAAATTAATCAAACATTTTACTAGCGGTGGCCCTCCCACATTGTTGTATTTTGCACCGCATAATGATTTTCATCGACTCATTGTGCTAAATTACTTGTTAAAATAAATTTTCGTGCGTCAGAACGACCTGCAGTGTGACCCAGAACCTTCAGTGTGACCTGACCCTGACATCAGAAATTTTTATTATTTGTGGTGGGCAAAAGTAAAGAAAAAATTCTTAGTTGTATTAAAAACGGGCTTTGATCCGTTACTTCTTTTACGGTACATGTTAATGAAAAAAAACAATAAGTACTAAAAGCAAAAAGTACCAAAAGTTTACGCTTTTCCTTTTATTTCTCCACAGAAATTATGCTATATGTTATTGGGTGCGTTCAGCAGCTTTTAATTTGATTAATTTTTCTGAACGGTCTGCTCACTTTTTTGTCAAAAATATCAAAAAAATTTGACTTTTCAATAAAAATTATTGAATTTTATTAGATATGTAAAAAATTTTCATAATTTTATTTGTTAATTTAAATTAATTAAAATTTAAAAATACATTATGAAATTTGATTCAAAAGTCAAACTGAAGTGGAATATTGAAATTTTATGAAATGTATCGTACTTTTTATTTGCTACCAAAAATATAGTGAGCGCTCACTCAACATGTTCGCTCATCGCTCAGTATTCGAAGCGTTCAGCAGATTGTTGTTACCAGTTGTGTACCAAACTGTGCCTGCTGAACGCGCCCATTGTTAAATAAAATTCGAAGAAAATAAAAAGTACCAATAGTTCGAAAGTACCAGTTTTAGCATATTTTACTCCCCCTGGCCACGAAAAGTACAATGTATAGTTTATTTTAAGTGAGTGTTGAAATAGAAATGAATACATTTTATATTTGTTCTCTATGCTTCTCACTGAAAAAAGAAATTTGCCTGCAACAAATTTGCATACTACTCTTATTTCATTTTCGTAACAATCAGGGTTGTTATGGAATCTGATTGCTGTCAGAACCAGAATTGAAATCGACAATAAATTGGTTTTGGTGTTACAGAAATCGATATTTTGTTCGAATCAGAATTATGTCAGAATTTGGTGTTATAGAATCCAATATTATCGTTTTTTGTCTGAAATAATCCGATCAGCTGCCAGCCGCCAAAATTATATTTTTGTTTGGTTTTGTGTCTATTTTTTGCTTTAAGCTGTTAAAAATTATCGCACAATGTAATTAAAATTAAATATTTATTAATTAAATAATTAAATATTTCCATAAAAATTGTTTTGTTTTATATTTATTTTTGCTTAAAGCTGTTAAAGATTGGTGTACAATGAAATACATACATACATTCATTTGTTTGAAAACAAAATAAAAAACTATTTACATAAAATAAAACTAATTTTACACCAAATAAGGGGGAAACATAGAAACCACACACTAAATCGAATATTTATTGATTTCTATGGACAAGAATCCTGATATCGCGAAGGGATTTACAAAACGTGAGGTTTTGGTGGATTCTCTTTGATAGGAATTGGCGGAGTCTATAAATGCAACTGGTCCTCCGTATAAAGATGTAAATATGTGGAAAAAAGTATTTTCTTAAGTAGATTGTTCAATTTGTGCTTAAAATAAATATTTTTTATTAAAATGTCTCACTTGTTCATAAATTGTTCAATTTGTGCAGAAAAAATGGTAGAAAAATGTAAACAAAGCAGAACAACTGATTCGAACGTGTTTTTTTTTTATTATCAAATCAAGACAAAACCAAGACGTTTTCATAACACCAATTGAAATCAGAATCGATTTTCAATTTTGATAAATGGCAATTCTGACTTGGTTTTCATAACCACCCTGAATATAAACGCCATCTAAGTCAACATAAAAAAAATTATAAAAAATAAACAAAAAGTACTGAAATTATCAATTTATCCTGTTTTTAAACCGTCAAAAGTACTGTAGAATTTAATCTGACTCATATGCTAAGCGTCTACCAAACTTAATCCATAAACATTAACATAATTTCTCAAGAGAAAAAGTACCAAAATTAAAAACGTACCATAAGTTAATAAGTACCATAAGTAAATAAGTACCATAAGTAAAAAAGTACCAAAAGTACCAGGTTTTTTTTATTTCAACATCCAGAAAGTATGTTAATTAAAAAAAAAATATTATAAAATATTATTACAAAAATAAAAAAGTTCAAAAAATACCGAGATGCTCCGTTTTGACTCTTGAAAACAACCCTCTGTTATATAAAATCATTAGTTTAGTGAAATATTTTTATTTAGCTACTGAAAAAAATTCATTAAACAAATATAGTTTCATTAATATAATGAAACTATTTCATTGATTTAAGAATTAAAATCATGAGCTATTTGCAAATATTTTACGTATCTAATGAAAAAAATCAATAAACTAATGAAATGATTTCATAAATTCAACGAAAAAGTTTTATTAGAATAAGGAAAATATTTCATTCAACTTATGATTTTATTTCATTAGATCAATAAAAAAGTTTCATCAGTTTGATGAAATTATTTAAATTGTCTAATGAAAAAAAAAACATATATTCTATGAAACATATTCATTAATTTTATGAAGTTTTTCATTCATATAATTTTAATGAAAAAAGTTTCATTGAACCAATGTTGGCCGAAAAATAACGTTGGCCGAAAAATAATGCAATATTTCATTGTATCAATGTCAAAATTTAGAGAATTTATGAAGGTATTTTCTTCAGTGTAATAAGGGTCAAATGCTATTCGTCTACCAAATTTTACACAAATCCATTGAGCTATTCTCGCATTATAATGGAACAAACATCAATCGAGCACAATCTTACGACAACACTATAGCGTAGAGGAAGGACATGTCAGAAAAAAATGTGTGTGAAGATAAATTTAAATTTAACTAGCAAAGATTTCAACCAAAAATTTTAGTCAAGCCAATTTTGCAGTTAACAGAGCACTGTTAAGCACTTAACAGTTGCTGTAAAAGTTGATGAAACTCATTTCGGATGAATATAAGTGGTCATTATGGAAAAATGGTGATGTATAGGAATATCACACTATACACAAATGGTAGTCCAGGGGGTCAACTATCATGCAGAAAAGGTGAGATATCTGTAATAATCTTGGGACTTTAAAAAAATGCAAATTTAAATTTTCATATGAAAAAAATTTCTGGAGGAGATTAGTGGATTTTATGGAAAAATGGTGATGTATAGGAATATCACACTATACACAAATGGTAGTCCAGGGGGTCGACTATCATGCAGAAAAGGTGAGATATCTGTAATAATCTTGGGACTTTAAAAAAATGCAAATTTAAATTTTCGTATGAAAAAAATTTCTGGAGGAGATTAGTGGGTTTTATGGAAAAATGGTGATGTATAGGAATATCACACTATACACAAATGGTAGTCCAGGGGGTCAACTATCATGCAGAAAAGGTGAGATATCTGTAATAATCTTGGGACTTTAAAAAAATGCAAATTTAAATTTTCATATGAAAAAAATTTCTGGAGGAGATTAGTGGATTTTATGGAAAAATGGTGATGTATAGGAATATCACACTATACACAAATGGTAGTCCAGGGGGTCGACTATCATGCAGAAAAGGTGAGATATCTGTAATAATCTTGGGACTTTAAAAAAATGCGGATTTAAAAAAAATTTCTGGAGGAGATTAGTGGATTTTATGGAAAAATGGTGATGTATAGGAATATCACACTATACACAAATGGTAGTCCAGGGGGTCAACTATCATGCAGAAAAGGTGAGATATCTGTAATAATCTTGGGACTTTAAAAAAATGCAAATTTAAATTTTCATATGAAAAAAATTTCTAAAGGAGATTAGTGGATTTTATGGAAAAATGGTGATGTATAGGAATATCACACTATACACAAATGGTAGTCCAGGGGGTCGACTATCATGCAGAAAAGGTGAGATATCTGTAATAATCTTGGGACTTTAAAAAAATGCGGATTTAAAAAAAATTTCTGGAGGAGATTAGTGGATTTTATGGAAAAATGGTGATGTATAGGAATATCACACTATACACAAATGGTAGTCCAGGGGGTCGACTATCATGCAGAAAAGGTGAGATATCTGTAATAATCTTGGGACTTTAAAAAAATGCAAATTTAAATTTTCATATGAAAAAAATTTCTGGAGGAGATTAGTGGATTTTATGGAAAAATGGTGATGTATAGGAATATCACACTATACACAAATGGTAGTCCAGGGGGTCGACTATCATGCAGAAAAGGTGAGATATCTGTAATAATCTTGGGACTTTAAAAAAATGCGGATTTAAAAAAAATTTCTGGAGGAGATTAGTGGATTTTATGGAAAAATGGTGATGTATAGGAATATCACACTATACACAAATGGTAGTCCAGGGGGTCGACTATCATGCAGAAAAGGTGAGATATCTGTAATAATCTTGGGACTTTAAAAAAATGCGGATTTAAAAAAAATTTCTGGAGGAGATTAGTGGATTTTATGGAAAAATGGTGATGTATAGGAATATCACACTATACACAAATGGTAGTCCAGGGGGTCAACTATCATGCAGAAAAGGTGAGATATCTGTAATAATCTTGGGACTTTAAAAAAATGCAAATTTAAATTTTCATATGAAAAAAATTTCTGGAGGAGATTAGTGGATTTTATGGAAAAATGTTGATGTATAGGAATATCACACTATACACAAATGGTAGTCCAGGGGGTCGACTATCATGCAGAAAAGGTGAGATATCTGTAATAATCTTGGGACTTTAAAAAAATGCGGATTTAAAAAAAATTTCTGGAGGAGATTAGTGGATTTTATGGAAAAATGGTGATGTATAGGAATATCACACTATACACAAATGGTAGTCCAGGGGGTCAACTATCATGCAGAAAAGGTGAGATATCTGTAATAATCTTGGGACTTTAAAAAAATGCAAATTTAAATTTTCATATGAAAAAAATTTCTGGAGGAGATTAGTGGATTTTATGGAAAAATGGTGATGTATAGGAATATCACACTATACACAAATGGTAGTCCAGGGGGTCGACTATCATGCAGAAAAGGTGAGATATCTGTAATAATCTTGGGACTTTAAAAAAATGCGGATTTAAAAAAAATTTCTGGAGGAGATTAGTGGATTTTATGGAAAAATGGTGATGTATAGGAATATCACACTATACACAAATGGTAGTCCAGGGGGTCGACTATCATGCACAAAAGGTGAGATATCTGTAGTAATCTTGGGACTTTAAAAAAATGCGGATTTAAAAAAAAATTCTGGAGGAGATTAGTGGATTTTATGGAAAAATGGTGATGTATAGGAATATCACACTATACACAAATGGTAGTCCAGGGGGTCGACTATCATGCAGAAAAGGTGAGATATCTGTAATAATCTTGGGACTTTAAAAAATGCGGATTTAAAAAAAATTTCTGGAGGAGATTAGTGGATTTTATGGAAAAATTGTGATGTATAGGAATATCACACTATACACAAATGGTAGTCCAGGGGGTCAACTATCATGCAGAAAAGGTGAGATATCTGTAATAATCTTGGGACTTTAAAAAAATGCAAATTTAAATTTTCATATGAAAAAAATTTCTGGAGGAGATTAGTGGATTTTATGGAAAAATGGTGATGTATAGGAATATCACACTATACACAAATGGTAGTCCAGGGGGTCAACTATCATGCAGAAAAGGTGAGATATCTGTAATAATCTTGGGACTTTAAAAAAATGCAAATTTAAATTTTCATATGAAAAAAATTTCTGGAGGAGATTAGTGGATTTTATGGAAAAATGGTGATGTATAGGAATATCACACTATACACAAATGGTAGTCCAGGGGGTCGACTATCATGCAGAAAAGGTGAGATATCTGTAATAATCTTGGGACTTTAAAAAAATGCGGATTTAAAAAAAATTTCTGGAGGAGATTAGTGGATTTTATGGAAAAATGGTGATGTATAGGAATATCACACTATACACAAATGGTAGTCCAGGGGGTCAACTATCATGCAGAAAAGGTGAGATATCTGTAATAATCTTGGGACTTTAAAAAAATGCAAATTTAAATTTTCATATGAAAAAAATTTCTGGAGGAGATTAGTGGATTTTATGGAAAAATGGTGATGTATAGGAATATCACACTATACACAAATGGTAGTCCAGGGGGTCGACTATCATGCAGAAAAGGTAAGATATCTGTAATAATCTTGGGACTTTAAAAAAATGCAAATTTAAATTTTCATATGAAAAAAATTTCTGGAGGAGATTAGTGGATTTTATGGAAAAATGGTGATGTATAGGAATATCACACTATACACAAATGGTAGTCCAGGGGGTCAACTATCATGCAGAAAAGGTGAGATATCTGTAATAATCTTGGGACTTTAAAAAAATGCAAATTTAAATTTTCGTATGAAAAAAATTTCTGGAGGAGATTAGTGGGTTTTATGGAAAAATGGTGATGTATAGGAATATCACACTATACACAAATGGTAGTCCAGGGGGTCAACTATCATGCAGAAAAGGTGAGATATCTGTAATAATCTTGGGACTTTAAAAAAATGCAAATTTAAATTTTCATATGAAAAAAATTTCTGGAGGAGATTAGTGGATTTTATGGAAAAATGGTGATGTATAGGAATATCACACTATACACAAATGGTAGTCCAGGGGGTCGACTATCATGCAGAAAAGGTAAGATATCTGTAATAATCTTGGGACTTTAAAAAAATGCGGATTTAAAAAAAATTTCTGGAGGAGATTAGTGGATTTTATGGAAAAATGGTGATGTATAGGAATATCACACTATACACAAATGGTAGTCCAGGGGGTCAACTATCATGCAGAAAAGGTGAGATATCTGTAATAATCTTGGGACTTTAAAAAAATGCAAATTTAAATTTTCATATGAAAAAAATTTCTGGAGGAGATTAGTGGATTTTATGGAAAAATGGTGATGTATAGGAATATCACACTATACACAAATGGTAGTCCAGGGGGTCGACTATCATGCAGAAAAGGTGAGATATCTGTAATAATCTTGGGACTTTAAAAAAATGCGGATTTAAAAAAAATTTCTGGAGGAGATTAGTGGATTTTATGGAAAAATGGTGATTTTTTTAAAGTCCCAAGATTATTACAGATATCTTACCTTTTCTGCATGATAGTCGACCCCCTGGGCTACCATTTGTGTATAGTGTGATATTCCTATACATCACCATTTTTCCATAAAATGCACTAATCTCCTCCAGAAATTTTTTTTAAATCCGCATTTTTTTAAAGTCCCAAGATTATTACAGATATCTCACCTTTTCTGCATGATAGTTGACCCCCTGGACTACCATTTGTGTATAGTGTGATATTCCTATACATCACCATTTTTCCATAAAATCCACTAATCTCCTCCAGAAATTTTTTTTAAATCCGCATTTTTTTAAAGTCCCAAGATTATTACAGATATCTCACCTTTTCTGCATGATAGTTGACCCCCTGGACTACCATTTGTGTATAGTGTGATATTCCTATACATCACCATTTTTCCATAAAATCCACTAATCTCCTCCAGAAATTTTTTTTAAATCCGCATTTTTTTAAAGTCCCAAGATTATTACAGATATCTCACCTTTTCTGCATGATAGTCGACCCCCTGGACTACCATTTGTGTATAGTGTGATATTCCTATACATCACCATTTTTCCATAAAATCCACTAATCTCCTCCAGAAATTTTTTTCATACGAAAATTTAAATTTGCATTTTTTTAAAGTCCCAAGATTATTACAGATATCTCACCTTTTCTGCATGATAGTTGACCCCCTGGACTACCATTTGTGTATAGTGTGATATTCCTATACATCACCATTTTTCCATAAAACCCACTAATCTCCTCCAGAAATTTTTTTCATACGAAAATTTAAATTTGCATTTTTTTAAAGTCCCAAGATTATTACAGATATCTCACCTTTTCTGCATGATAGTTGACCCCCTGGACTACCATTTGTGTATAGTGTGATATTCCTATACATCACCATTTTTCCATAAAATCCACTAATCTCCTCCAGAAATTTTTTTCATATGAAAATTTAAATTTGCATTTTTTTAAAGTCCCAAGATTATTACAGATATCTCACCTTTTCTGCATGATAGTTGACCCCCTGGACTACCATTTGTGTATAGTGTGATATTCCTATACATCACCATTTTTCCATAATGACCACTTATATTCATCCGAAATGAGTTTCATCAACTTTTACAGCAACTGTTAAGTGCTTAACAGTGCTCTGTTAACTGCAAAATTGGCTTGACTAAAATTTTTGGTTGAAATCTTTGCTAGTTAAATTTAAATTTATCTTCACACACATCAGAAAAAATAACATCAATAAAAGAAATATTAGTTTTTTTTATTTTAAAAGTGAATTTTTTTTTCCAATTGAAATCTTTTCGTTTTTTTTTTCTTTTGTAATGATCACCTGACCTTGCCTTAAGCCTAAGTGGTTGCGATATTTGCTATTGCACAATACATTATCTGATAAAGTTTGAGATTCACATCACATTACGAAATACTGTTGCAACTGTCATTAATGATGTCAATTTCTCTCTAACAATTAGAAGTCGGCTGTTGTTTAAGATGTTTCGGCTCTCACATGAACTGATTAAATGTATGTTTTTATGTACATAATTATTTCAATAAACAAATTTATATAAAAATATTATATAAGCATTTCTTTTAATTACAAGCAAAACAAGACTAATAAAAAATCTCATTATAGAGAATAAATTTTTGACAAGGGTCGACTAAGCCAAACAAAGTCAACCATGATTACTTGAAAATGTGTATGTTGAAGAAGGAGCCAAAAGGTGCACTGAAATGCATTGAAGTATGGCCAGTCTGTCTCGTCCCTCTGTTCGCTCAAAAAGTCATGATTATTTAACGTACGAGTAATTAAAATATAAACAGATGAGACAAGAAATACTTGTGCAACAGTTTTTGAAATCAAAATATTTTGCTTATACGTTCCACAATAATAATAAAACTACCTAAAGTATTTCTTTTTAGAGTTTATCACAATAATATTATAATCATTGTATTGATGAATGCAGAGTCATTATGACATAAATATTGTACAAAAAAAATTAAGATGCGATGATGCCTTTGAAGTGGAAGTGCAGCAGACAGCAGATGCCAATATAAGATAGAAATTTTTAAAGTTGTTAACATTTTGTTTGACCATTTGTTGGGCATACAAGAGGAGAAAACAAAAAGGTGTTGCATTCAAAACAAAATTTTGGGGTGAAACAGCTTAAAGACAAGAAATTTTGTATTGATCCAGCGATTGATTGAATTTGAATAATGACTTCAAGGTTAGTAATTAAAACTTCAACACTGTCGTGTTACAACACCAAAAAATTTATATAATCCATTAATTTATTCTGATGTTAAATCTTTATTTATTTATTTTTTTTTTTTTGTGAAATAATTTGTAAAAAAATCATAACAATGAAAAAATAATATCATCAGTCATTTTAAATATGTCATGTGAGGAGTGTTTATACATAGTTTTGGGAATTTTTGAAATGTGTCAATTTTTAATATGAATTTTTGTTGACAGCATTTAATAAAATAGTGTTAGGTCTTTTGACGAAATATCAAAAATTATGCAACACTGTATTTTGAGTTGGTTTCTTTGTCTGTTTGCTTGTTTGTTTGACAAACAGTGTAATCGGAGAACGGTTTTCTTTAATGAATTGTATTACGTTTTTAATTCTAAAGTAATTTTAAAAAATTGCAATTAATTAAAAGTATCCCAGCAAAGATTTCGATTGAAAAGTGATGAGAAAATCGACTAACAAGCATACCCTTCACTACTTCTACTTTGGCTTTTTAGGTAATTACTTTAACTCAGCGATGTCATTGAAGGTTAGGCAAGCACTTGCCGCATTGAATTACAAATAACAACTTGTAAACTTCAATATTTAGAAGTTATCAAATATTTAAAACATAACAAAAAATTAAAAGTCTCTGCTCAGTATTGAACACGTGCCAATTGTCGTTTATGTCAGTGTTCTCTAATCACTTGTCTCCTCAACTGTAGTAATTTTAAAATGGCTTCAAATTTATTTATACGAACTCGCACACAAATAAAAGAAATCAATTTGCATCGCCAGAAGATGAGCTTCCGAATGATTAGCACAGGCGATACTACTTCTGTGCATCTAAGAGAAAAAATGCATTACTTGTTTAAAAGTAAGTGGTTTTGCAACTTCTGTAAGCATGGCATGGAGTTGTGGTTGAAAAGTATGCTGTTGGGTATTTGCAATTCATTACCAAGTATATGCTGGGGTTATAAACTAGAGTGGGATAAAATATTTTCAGCAAACTTAAATTGTCATTAAAAATAAATAATTAATAGAATTTCAAATAAACTAAACCCAAAAGGAGGTTATCATTTCGGGGGAATTTTTTTTAATATTTGAACCTTCATAGCTGTATTATTTATAAACCAATTTTAAAATTAGCTTTTTGTTAACAGTTGGGTTCCATGATAATCAATGGCAAGTTCTTCCCCTGAAATATTGATTATGAAATAACACCTTTATACCGATACCATATACCGATTTTCAAAATTCTCTTTTTAGGGTTTTTAATTAATTTATTGACAGATTAATTTTTTTTTGTTTGTTTCATTGAGTTTTTTTGTAGTTTGGTTTCATAGTTTTTTTTTTTGAACTGAAAACTTCTATTGGCGCGGTACGAAGGTTTTGGATGAGACAAAACCTCGGAACTCGCGACACCGTCACGCTTGTAGCATCTCTGTTTGTGCGAATGCCTAGCCTGAGTGAAGTTAACAACCTACAGATATTGGGGTTTATTGCGGTTCTTGATTCGACTTCGACTGCTGTAATAGATTAAAGAAAAATGTTGTGGTTTCTTTAATCTAGTAGAACAGTCGAAGTCGATTCGAGAACCGTAGTAAGGACCAACACCTAAATTTTTTCGCTCAAAATGAAGAGAGCGCCCCGCTTGTGGGAGAGGGTGGAGTGTAAGAGAAAAACACTCATTTTTTGGTGCGCCAAAGATGGCGCACACTTCAATTTCAGCGAAACTGATTAAGAAGAGTACACAAAGATGGCGCTCTCTTCATTTTGAGCGAAAAAAATTTGGGTTGTTAACTTCTCGGGCGCAGTTGCATTTGCGTTTACAATAAGTGGCATGGCAAAACTAGCAGGTATGCGCAGTTCGACAACAAGTACAACAATCCAAAAACAACATGTATTTTGTTGGTATAAAGCACTCGCTTCATATCAAAACACACAAACAAACTAAAAGCATTTTAATACGTATGAGTACCAAACTGTAACCATTTTTTATGTACTCTCTTCAAACTATATGAAAATTTGCTATAAGGCGAGCTCAGTCAGCTGTGCTACTAAGCTCACCTGTTGCATACGCCTTGATAAGTGGTTAAATTTGTTGCATTTGTTGGTGCATGTTTTCACTTCTGTCGGCACTCCCGGAGTGCTACCCGTAGTTTTTTTATCTAAGAGACTAGTAGTTTCCGTCCTACCAACCCCAAAATAGTAGTCGCATAGAAATGCAAGTATATTTAATATATTGATTTATAAATAAATTTGCAATTTATAGGCCGATTTAAAATTTATTTTTGTGAATGAAAGTACTTTACAACCCAACCTCAGTTGTCAGTTGCTGAAAATTGTATTACGAATAACAACTGTCAACTGAGAGAATCTAGTTCCAGTTGCAATTTAGGGCTTTTCTGGCAACCACAAATTTTCAGTTGGCGCTGGCAACGCCATAATTCGGGGAAGTAATATATAAAATAGAAATGAATTATTTTAGGTTTTAAGCATTTGTATAGTTGCTTCGTTTTTGTGGTCTGTTCGATTGGCTCGATGTCATCTGTTGTTATTGAAGTCGAAAGTTTTTTTTGCCAGATATGATATTTAAAATGGCATTTCATTTAATGCTGGTTTTCAGTATAGATGCAAGTGCAATTTACGATTCTAAGCTACGTTCACATTTATCAAATATTTGTCGAAAAAAACGTAACCAAGAAAAAAACTAATAATTTATTTCCTTTAATTCCAATATTTTTTTAGTTTTGGGTTCGAAATTTTGAAAAACTGTATAAAAATACTCTTTTGGAGAAGAATTAATTTTATTTTGTAATATAAAAATCGTGTTAAATGGCACTATCCCTAAGCAAAACTATTGGTTACGTTTTTTTGGGCAAATATTTGATAAATGTGAACGTAGCTTTAGTTTGTATGTAATTTATATTGGTACAACAATTGGTCCTTGTCCATTTAATATATAAAAAATGTTGGTTACTGATCAATCTTTTATATAGACAATCTTAGATATGCACATATTAAGAAATTTAAATAAAAATTTTCAACAAAAATTTATATAAATAAATTTAAGCAAATTGCGAACAAACAAATTGATAATTAATTAAACAATTAATTAATACAATTATAATACTTTTTAGGTAAATTTTATGTGATATAATAAATTTCGTGAATTAATAAATTTGAAATTTAAACGAATAAACAAACATTTACCAATAGCGCAATTATTTTTCGACAAAATAAACAAATTTGTACCACAAAAAAAAAACAAAAGTTTCAAACACCGTACATCTGTTTTTGCTATAAAATTTAAACATCACATAAAATAAATACAAAAATCGTTTAAAGGTAAATAAGAAACATTAAAATAATTATTTTTGCGCAGAAAAACAAAAAAAAAAAAATTTATAATAAAAAGAATTATTTAAGTGTTTATTAAAGCTGTTTAGCGGCGCACATGATGTGGAATAAAAATCTCTAAGAACAACAACACAACCATTAAACCAACCATAAACATGAACATGAAATAAGTTTTAATAGATTCTTAAGGGAAATATTTTGTTACTACGCCTTGGATGTTGGAAAAAGCAAGAATCAAAAAACTTATAAAAAAAACTTGTTAAAAAAATCACATTTTATAAACTTCCTGTTTGAGAGTTCGTAGAGAAGAATTTTCATGAAAACGAATCACCCAACAGATGTTTTTGTTTTTTTTTTTTTTTTGGTATAGAAAACTAAGGGGTAAATATATTTTTAATTATTACTTATTTTATACTTGTTTGCTACGGAGGCAGTTTGAAAAGTACCAGGTTTTTAACAGACTTAAAAAAAGAAGTTTATCAATTCAAGAGTTATTTTTCTTTTAATATTTGAACTTCCATAACTATCAATTGTTTATGGACCGATTTTCAAAATTCTTTAAGTTCTGCAAGTTGTCCCCATCCTCCGCTACTCCACTGCTTACTTATTGACAAATTTTTATCAGGGTTGGATGTTCTTTTAAAACGTTCTTTTAAAATCGGGGAAAATTTGTTCCTCTAAAATATTGATATTCGTAAAACTTCTGCATTTATAGGCCGAATTTTATAAATTTCTTGCAACTTGATCCAACAATTTATTTTGTTTTTGTAAAACCGGGGCATGTTTTTTTTACTCAACCCAAAAAAAATCTTGGTTATTCAAAAACGTTTTTTTTTTAATCGGGAAAAGTGGTTCCATCGCGCCCCCCTAAAATATTTTTGATTATCGTGTAAATCACTCAAATTTGTTGACCGTTTTTTAAAAATTATTTTTTGTTGGATGAATTATGCCCCCGAAATATTGGTCCCTCAGAAATTTAAGCGCCTCCTGATACATATATTGCTTATGGGTCGATTATGGTTGGCAAGCGAACTTCAGTTGCGTTTCCAGTTGCTGAAAATTATATTACGAATGCAATTGGCAATTGAGAGCTGCCAGTTTCTGTTGCTATTCAGTGCTTTTCTGGCGCCAACTACAAATTTTCAGTTACCGGCTGGCAACGCAACTGAAGTAGTCGAGCCATTAATAAATCGAGTCGCTATTACTGGGCCGATTTTAAATGTTTCTTATTAAGGTCAGCTTTTATTTGCCAGATTTATTGAGCTGCTCAATAGCACTGTACAACCTAAAAATATGACAAGGTTGACAAGGTTCTGTCAAACAGTTTTTATTTAAGGAGTTAAATTAGGTACCTGCACACCTCACCCTCGTATTCGCCCTTTTTCCGCATTATTAAGGTGGATCGGCATAAAAAGTCTTGTACTCTTTTTTGAATTTAGTCATTTGGTCCATTTTGCGTTTTTATGTAAAACACTACGAGGAATATTTGTGTGGAAAAAACATATTTTTATTAGAAACTACCCTCACAAAATTTGTGGTTTTGTGTGATATTTAGTATTTTTTTTTTTTCTGGCATTAGCATGTAGTAGCGTGCTTTCATAGTATCTTTGAAGATTTCTAGTAGAATTTGATGGTAAAATATTTTTCGCGGACACTTCAGGACGAAAACGTAACATGTGAATGAGCATTTTGAAAGTTTTTATAGGTGTGTTGCTGCACCTCTAATGTTAAGTAGAAAGAATAGAGATTATATTATTTCCGAGAAGGAACTGTATTAAATTTATTTTCTGTACATTGTTAATTCTGGTTCCACCCTCGTAAATGCACGTTTTACGTTAGGATATAAAATTTAGTTTGGAAATTTTAATCTACGATAAACGTTGAAAAATATTCGTTTATTTCAAGTTTTTCAATATGTGTGAAATATTTATTTGTAGCACTCACATGCCACATGTTTTCAACATAAGGAGGAGTGCAGCAAGTGAACGTAACAAACAACAATCATATGATCCTGAAATACATTTTACTTTTTCCTTTAACCCAAAGCGAAGCATTGAAGAATTCTTTAGAACTTTAGTTTAGAAACGAAAATTACATCTGATATTCGTAGAAGAAAACAAAAAGGGAAAGGAAATGCATGTTTTAGAAAGTATTTTCACTTTTACACAAAATGACATCTAAACAATTAACACAACATTACATCACAACGTCAGCCATAAATTTACAATGTTGTTGTCAATATCGCAATTCGGATGTTTGTATTACTTATAAAATAAACAATAAACCGTAGAAAAAATTTTAAACTGAAATGACAGCAAGTAGTGAAAGAGAAAAAAAAACACCACAAAAATGAGATGACAACATAAAAACTCTAAGAGGTTTTTTTTTTCCTTTTGCAACAGATGTAAATGAAAGAAAACCTTTAATGAAATCAAAAGTCATGTGTTGACAAACTAAAACCAGTAGGCAAATTGTACTAAAGAAAGAAATCAATGACAAATCATTGTTAATAAACTTTAATGGCATTGGCGTGGCGTGGCGTGGCGCGGCTTGGCGTCTACGGGTAAAGCGATAATAAAACCTTTTTTTTGTGTTGAACTTACAAGAACTTAATGGTCCATTAATTGACAAAATAAATTAGTGAGAAAAAGTGCGTAAAGACCTTTTTAAAGCTCAACTTGGCTAAGGGTTAATTATCAGGTAATATGATTTTATTTTTTTCATTTCATTTCTAAAGACGTTGTAAGTGAAAGTGAAATTGAAATAAAAATCAATTTTTACATGTTTTCTATTTATTTATCTAACAAGAAAATAATACAATACTTTCAAAGAAATTAAATAAAAAATCTAATTTCTGATGGTGGTGGGCATATACAGAGATATTGTTTATGTTAACCAATACAATCATCATTCCATAATGCCGCCGTGTTTTAATATATATATTTGAGGCATTTACATCATTCGAATAATGTCCCCGCATCTCTCTTCGAGCAAATGATTAATTTGTTTTTGTATGTATCTCGACAAATAGACAACCTTAAATTGTTTATATTTTCTAAAAATCTCTTTTAGAAACAAACATAAATAAATTAAAAATTTCAACGAAACCAAAAAGAAACTAATAGAAAATTAAATTTTTAACAGGCTAAAAGAGTTTTGGAGAAAGAAGGGGCTGTGTGTGTCAGATACTAATAACCAAAATTGCCTTAAAGATTAATAAGGCAGTTTTTTTTTTTTTTTATTTGAAGTTCAATTTACTATTACTTTGGGGTTTTTAATTTAATATTGTGAAACAGTTGAGGAAAGTGTAAATAATTTGTTAATAATTAACAGGGCGAAAAAAAGAAAGCGCCTCATACACAAATTAGACAATTTTTTTGGACCAACATTTACAATAATTAAAGTTAATTGGTTGTAAGTTTAAGATAATAAAAAACTAAGATGGGAAGCAAGTTGGAAGGAAGCAAAGTTATGTGTTCATTTTCTTATCGCTGAGTCGAGTTTTTATTTAGAGATTTTTCTTATCTCTAAAAGGTGATTTAATCTTTGATATATCGACAGCTCTACGAAGGCCATCCAATTATAGCAATCGCAAATCATTAGACTGCAAGCCGCAAGACAGCAACAGAATAGAATGGCCAGCACATACTTAGGAAAGACAAATATACTATGTATCGAGACTGTATATGCCACAAAAGTTCAGATGAAAAAGCCTATCATCAAATAAAAATTATTAGAAACAAATTTATTACAGCTCTATGTTTTCTACAAAAAAAAAAAAAAAAAAAAAAAAAAAAAAAACTAATGGAAACAGTGATAATTAATCTAACGATTAATCGATCAAGCTGGGTTAGGTTTGGTTAGCAAGTTGCTGTGAAAGAAAGTTAGACTCCAGCCCACTTGGGTCCTGACGTGGTCCCTAGTGATGTTACGAATACTCGTATTCGTATTCAATTATTCGACTATTTTACGATATTCGTATTCATATTCGTATTCGCCAAATTCAAGCGAATACTTTTTTTGATTAATTTGCACACACATTTTCCCAAAAAAAAAATCATACAAAAGTTTAAAAAAGTACATAAAATGAACAAAATTATATTAATTTAATATAATTTTTATTAAAAAAAAGAAATCCCTTTATCTTTGACGCAAGATAATAATTTTCTTAAAAAAAAAAGAAAATTATATTTCGTAACTATCTATTTAAAAGTTAAAGTCTTATATGTATGTATGTACATTCATATCATGTTAAGTTAGTAAGCAATTCTCAGTAGAGGAATGTGCCACTTCAAAAATGGATGAACTAAAATTTAATATGTGAAAGTCCACCGAGACATGTGGCAGCGCAATCTGCGAAAAAATGTTCTCCCAAACAACACTGAATTAGTAATTAAAAGCGCAAGCAGAGTAAGAAAAACAAAATCTCAAAGTATGTATGTAGGTAAAATAATTTAAAAATGTTTAGTAGTGATCTTCTAATTCGGCATCTCAATGTCATAATAATGTTAAATACCTAAAGTAGTGTAACAGTTTTTTGTCAATTTATTGTTATGGACATAAAGGGAGGAAAAATGCATGTAGGTAAATTAATTTAAAATTGTTCAGTAGTGGTCTTGGGCATCGCAGTATCATAATGCGGTTAAATACCTAAAGTAGTGTAACAGTTTTTTGTCAATTTATTGTTACTGGTATTTTTTCCAATTAAAATTTGAAATATTATGTGGCTCTAAACATTAAAAATAATATTCGTATTTGGCGAATATTGTTCAAAATATTCGTATTGGTATTCGCCAATACTAAAAATTGATATTCGTAACATCACTAGAGGTCAAATTGTGCTTGCTACCTGTAGGCAGAGAAGTAAAGCAGAAGGTGAAACGATCAAGTTATTCGTATAATTTTAGTCAATTATAGTTAAAAGTAAATACGTTATAATCCTTTTATAATAATAAATTAAAAATTATACAAACTATCGAATTACTTTAAAGCCATAATTTTCATTGATTAAATTTTAAATATTCAATTTCAGATCAGAATAAAATTTTTATGAATTCAGTTGCAAGTTTGAACGACAACTGATCCGAATTTACCATAAATAAATAAATAATAATTATATATGGGTACTTTGCACTACATAGTATGTTTCTATTATTAAAAAAAAAAAAAAAAAAAAAAAGATACTTAAGGTACGGTCACATCTGTCAAACATTTGCCCAAAAAAGCGTAACCACTAAATACGAATGAAAAACGTTTTGATTTATGCATTTATTTATTAAGTTGGACAGCATCTAATAAGATAAGATTCTATTACATTTTCTATACATTATGTAGGAAACTGTTTAACGTAATAAATAGGTATCTAAATCAAAAGTGTTTTCATTAGTATTTAGTGGTTACGCTTTTTTGGGCAAATGTTTGCCAGATGTGACCGTACCTTTAGAAACAATTGTTGAAAACATCGACACAAGAACAACTTTAAAATTAAATAGTATTTCCTTGCAAATTATGAAATTTGTCAGACAGAACGTAAGGGGTAAAAACGGGACATATTCGGTGCAGTGTACATTCAGAGATGTTAAATTAGAAAAAGCTAGAAATTATACCTCCCTACGAAAATCTGTCCCCAACAGCAGATAAAATCCCCAATAAGGATACAAAACCCCACACCCAGCTACACTGACAACGTGACTGATGTTTTTAAAGTCATTTTATATTACACACAGGGCCTGGAACTTTCATCCGATCAGACCATAATTGGCAGATTTTTATAGTACGTGAAGCAATTCATTTTAGGCTGGTATGTCGCTTGGAACAATTTTACAAAAAAAATTAAGTACAAATCAATAACATTAATAATCTTCAGAATATTTTTTAATTTTAATTACTTTCATTGAATACTTGTTCATATACCTAATTTCATCTTTCATGGATTACACTATGTGGTTTATATTTAGTGTGTGTGCTTAATCAAATACATTATTTTGACCTACGTGAAAGACATTTAAAAAATATTAGTGTACAAAGTGGTAAATGAATGGAGCAATAAAAGGTTTGTATTATTTTAATTAAATATTAACAACTATTCACATTTTGTGCAAACAGTTATAACTTATAAGGAAATTAAATTTTAATAAAAAAATATAAGTCGCAACCCTCCTTATTAAAAGCAAAAAAATACCCATATCGTGCAGTTTGTTTTTAAAATCAATCCAAACTTTCTTTATGATCTTTGCCGAAAAAAAAAAACATTTTTGTTCCGTGCGGAAAACCAGTAACCGGTCGACTATTTGGTAGTTGGTTTATAGGTTCTATTTGTATGTATTTTGTTAACTTTTAATTAAAAATTTGATTAAAAATAAGACAAAATATTATAATACAATTAAGAAATTTATTCAATTTAGGTCTTAAAAATTGTGCACAATTTACCATACAAGACCTCAATAAGAAATATGTGCAATAAGTACTACATTATATTACTAAAGGTACGGTCACATTTGGCAAATATTTGCCCAAAAAAGCGTAACCACTAAATACCAATGAAAAATTTATTGATTTGTACACGTATTTGATAAGTTTTAAACAGTTTCTAATAATATTCGATTCATTAATATTTTCTATAAGTTATGTATGAAACTGTTTAACTTAAGAAACACGTGTCTGAAGGGTTTTCATTATTATGTAGTGGTTACGCTTTTTTCTTGGCAAATGTTTTCCATGTGTGACCGTACCTTTATTGAGTAAAATAAGAAATGCAATTTTTGTCCAACGGTATGTTTACGGAAAAGTATGTTCAATGGAAGGAAACATTCGGTACAGTGACAAGTTTAATGACAAATAAAAAAATTATTAATATAAAAAATATGCATGTAAAAACAAAACTAAGAAATTTTGTAGAAATATCAAATTATTATATCCTTTTTTTTTAAGAAATGCTATTTTAGACTCAAAAACCGATCGCGCACCGTCTGCAGTCCGTTTAAAATGTCTTTTAAAACAGAATTTTTAATCATTTTTATCACTATAAATTTAAATTTTCACAAATAAAATAAATGCAACCACCCCTATCGTGAATAATGTTTCGTTCGTAATATTTTCACTTTTCACGTATTTGCATCGTGAAAAATTGCCATGAAAAAAGTTTATTCAGTCCAGAATAACAACGTGAAAAAATGTTCACTGAAAAAAATTCCCCTAATCGTGAATGATTTTTTCCCACGAGTTTTTTTTTCACTTTTCCCTTCAATTTATTCACTTTATTTTTGATGGGGAACATAACAGAACTTGTATGTAATTCTTCTTATAATTCGAATATTAAAGCTTAAAAAGTTTATTTTAATGAAAAGATCTGATAGTAAGGCAAAACCTGATTTAGTGGTCTACAAAATGCAAAACTACAGGCCGATTGCCTATAGATTTGTTAAGCTTTAATTTGTTGGATTTTTTTCGTTTTGTTGAGTTTCCAAAAAGTAGCCGAATTATTTTACCACAAAAAAGTTAGAATGCAATAAACTGAATATTTAGCTTGGATTTTTTAAGTTTTCTTTAAAATAAATATGTCCGTGTATATTTTTGAACAAAAATTTTTATGATTTCTTATATGTATGTATGTATTTTTTATCTTCTTTCCTCTTTTACATTCCCTGAGAACTGATAGCGGGAATAATATTTCACGGGAATGAAAATTTCATGGGAACAAAAATTCCACTTTCTATTCGCGATAGGGGTGAATATTTACTTTTCAGCTGTAAAAATAACACTAATTGAGTATGTATGAACAATAAATTTAATTGCTCAATTAAAATTAAATTGACACAATTAAGAATGTATGTCTGAACATGGTATAAAATTTTGATACAATATTTATTTTGCTAGTGGCAGTCCTGAATTCTACATTTCAACAATCTAGCGATTAAAAAACCGAATAAACATTATAAACAGCGATTAGATTTTATTACCATAATCGAATAAGTATGTATGTATGTATGTATGTATGTATCTACTAACAGTGCATTTATTATTTAGTATCTTATTCGTCATCGTCTTCAAAAGTTTTAATTGAAATCCAATTTTCGCTTATAATAAAATAATAAAGATGTTAAAAGGTATTTTCTCTTTAAAATTTATGCAAAATTTATTGAAATTTGTTTTGTGTTCTTTGTTTTTGTTACATCTATTTTATATACAATACATATGATAAATATAAAATAAAGAATTTTATTTTTAAAAACATACCAGCAGTAATAAAATTTTATAGGTATCCAAAATGGAAAAAAACAGCAACAAGTAGAAACAGAAATATCTATACTGGAATCCGTAAAGTTAGAGATGACATGATGGCTTCATTTAAAAGATACACACACACACAGTAACACTTGATATGAGAAAAAAATATTGCACACTCTTCTTAAACACCAACAGAAAATAATGTTGCTTCTTTTGAACAAGAAACCCAAAAAATTATCTAAAAAAGTTTTGTTACTTTTTAATTCTTTGTTTGTTTTTTTTTTGTTTATTGTTGTTGGTTTTTTTCTTTAATAACTTCTTATTTCCTTCAAAGATGTTTCGCTCTGCAGAAGTTCAAAAAAGAAAAGTAGACAGTTGGCAGCAAATTGCAAGTAGAAAAAATATTTGGTAGTAGTATAGTTGTTGTTTTTGTCTCAATGATAATTGAGTACAAGAAGAACACACAAACACAATTACAGTTTCGAAAAGAAGTTGAATTTGGTGAGTTTTGTTGTTGTAAAATAAACACTAAAAAATGTTTGTTTTTCTTTTTGGCTGAAAATTTATTGTATTTCTTCTTTTTTGTTGTTGTGGTTATTTTAGTTTTTAAATTGTTTTTGCTTTTAGGGTTTTATTGTTATTTTTTTTTTATTTTCTATGCTTTTGATTTGAATGCTTTTGTTGCATTGTATATGATTTCCTGGAATTATGAGTTTTTGTTGTTGTTGTTCTTTGATTTAGTTGCTGTTGGTAGGGTTTTTTCTTTACTTCTTTTTTTTTTGTTGTTCTTTGCTTATTTTAGTTTTGAATATCTGGTGACTTAATGTTGTTCGTTTCTTTTTTTAATCGATTATTTTTTTGTCTGCCTTTAGGTTTTTTATATAGAATTATTATTTGTTACTTTTTGGCTGTTTTGCTTATGGGTCTTGTTTTTTTTTCCTGTTGTTGTTTTTGGTGTCACTGCACTTTTTACACTGTAGAAAAGGAATATGTAGGTATGTTTAGTAAGTATGTATGTATGTAAGTATGTATGTAGGTATGTAAGTATACACAATTTTATTTGTGCCTTTTCATTTGTAAGAAGAAAAGGAGTTTAACCATTAAATTGTGATGCTTGGCACGTCCTTATATTTTTGTTAGCTGTTGCTTTTTTTTTTTTTTTTGTTTTTTTTCACTGAAAGGTACAAAAAAACACATGTAAATCGATCAAAGATAGATAATTTAGTGTTTTGTAATTACAAAAACGTAGGAACGTATAAAGAAATTCAAAGAATTGCATATTTTGGGTTTTTGGCTCGAAGAAGTGTTGAGATTCTGATGTGTGCTTATGAATTTATGTTGATTTATTCCAAATTTTTATTTTGTTTTTAGTTGAATTTTCTGGGAAATATATTTTTTTTTCTAAAGTTTCTTGTGTAAATTTCTGTTCTGTTTTTGTTTTGTACCCAGATTGAATAATTTGTAATTTGATTTACAATTATTAAGCTTTTCCGTTCTCAATTGTTTTATAGTTTCGGTCTGCAGCTACAGTACGAGCTTGATTAGTGCAATTGAAAGGAAAGCGGTCTTGTTACGTTTACCGCTATTACATAGGTATAACTATAATAACCAAATATTAATTAATGGTAGGTACTTAATTTAAATTCATTCTTCTTTATTATTTAAACACAAAAAAATGTATTTATTTAAGTATGTAAGTAGTTAAGGGTGTAATTTTGTAAATAAAAAACCAAATAAAAGTTATCTTCTCAAGTGATACTCTCATATAACTGCAAGAAATTGCCTTATATAGAAATAGTTGCATGTATGGAAATCCATTTTCAAATATTCCTTATAGGTACGTATGCTAAACGGAATGTAGCAATTATCGCGGGTTGCGCAAAACTTACTCGCGTTGTTGTTCTTTAGATAAATTTTTAAGTTAAACTTTAATTTAAACTCAGTTTGAAAGGCCGGTATTTTAAAATTTGCAATAATGAATAAGTAAAATTTATTTTAAAATTTTATTTTGTCTTTAAATGGTTATTATTTCTTTCTAAAAACCAAGCTTTTTAATTTTAAATAAAATTGTGTAAAACTCAATAGGTATGTAAGTACCTAGGTATGTTCTTAAATTTTAATAGAAAGTTCGTGAAAAACCTTTAAATCTTCAAATCAATTTAATTTTCGAGAACTTTTACATTCAAGTAGGTAAAATAAATTTTATAAATTAAGCGATTTATCATAAAAAACTGAAAATTTGGCGAAAAACTCAATAAATAAGTTAAAAAACTTGTGTGTAATAAAAAAGGATAACATAAAAAATCAAAACATACATATTTTTTTAAATCCTATCTTTAATTTTCAATTATACCTACATATCGTCAGCTAAAACGCAAACGGCCCTTTCGAACATTTTTGAAATTTTACAGGAGAAGCAAAATACTGTTTTAAACCAAAAGTATACAGTCGAACTTCCATAACTCGAATCACCATTATCCCAAAAAAATCTTCGACTTACGGAGACTTCGAGTTACAGAACTTTTTGTCAAAATAGAATAAAAGGTTTTTGTAAAAGGTGTTGGTTTTAGAATGTAAAAGAACAAGCATATGTAATTAAAAAATTATAGTTAAGTAAAATATTCTGAAATATGTGACTGACTGAAATAAGTTACTGGGTCCTTACTCTTTTACTACATAAACGAAATCCAGATTCAAACGAGTTGATATCGATTCCTTATTTTTGAAAATTGTTGAGACCATGGTTACCGGGATACCATATTTATCAGCTGCTTCCTTTTTCTTTAATCCATCTTCGACGTCATTTATAAGTTTTATATTTAGCTTCAATTTATAAGCATTTTAAAACACGTTTAGTTGTCATAAAAATAAAAAAAATCGATTTCAACATTTATCAGCTAGCCCGAATTATGCATAGAACTGATACTTACGCAAACAAAAAGAAACAAAATTGTAATTCCCCGAAAAAAATAAACAAAAATAGCATGTAAAATATACAAACCAGCTCAAGCAACAAAAGAGAGTTAAACAAACAAGCCATAACTAAAACAAAAACAAAAAAAACCATTTAAACAAGAAGAATTCTTCGAGTTATAGAGAACATGTGTATGTTTTTTGTTTGAGTTATGGAGAACTTCGACTTATGGAAGTTCGAGTTACGGAAGGAAAATTGTATGTGATTTGTTCTTTTGACGCTACTGCCAACCAAATTAGTTCGAGTTACAGAAAATTCGAGTTAGAGAAGTTCGAGTTATGGAAGTTCGACTGTAGTTTCAATCAGCATGATTTTCACCAGAATTATTAAAAAAAGGCGTGACAAATTGATTTCTGGCAGAATAAAAACAAATTTTGTGATATTTGAATGGCTATGTTAGTTAGGTCCTTTTGTACCTTAATTTTCTGAAACCAAAGGCCCTATCTACACTTTAATGCAAAAAAGATTTATAATTTATTTTAATTAGAAACATTTTTATTATATATTAATATATTTTAATATTGCATCACAAAAAGTCAATTAAAATAATTCATTAAAATTAAACAAAAAAAGACTTCATTGAAAAAGTAACAAGAATTGAAGAATGAATTTAGAAAATACCTATGAATTAATTTTTAAAGGGTAGGTATGCTATCATAGAAAAAATGAAATTCTTTTGGTAGTGACATTTTCCAAAATGAAACGTGAATTTTTTTCCAAATGTTTAAATTTAATATTGTAAGCCTATTTAAAAATTTTGGGTTGCCCCGCTAAAGAATTTTTGAAGTGAATACCCATCCACTAAAAACAAAGCCTTTGAATGAAATAATGAAATAATTATAACATACCCTTTTTATTTTAAAAAATTATTTATTTTTCTTACAAAAAGTAGAAGCGAAAAATGTTTCATAGCTAAAACACCACGTACTTTATTTTAATATAAAACAAACGACAAGAGACTGCAAAAAATGATAAAAAATGCAATCTAAAAAGTGAACAAATTCGAAAACGTGAACACCCCCGGTAAAAATTAGTTCACGTTTCTACGAGTGCACTGTATTTTATTTTTTAAAAATGTTTATGCACTTAATACGGATTTCAAATTCTTTCTAAAAATATGTATGTAAGTATACATACAATATAAAATATTTTACTTTTTATTTGAATCTTTAATTGTAATTATTCATGCTGTTAATTTTTGTCACTATCTGTCGGCTTCTTTTATATATCCTTCTTCTTCTTCTTTCCATTATCATACAATGAACACATACAACGCACACACACTCTTTCATATAACAAATGCACTCTGTATTGGCGGCCATGAAAACAAAGAAAACAAAAATATTCTAATCGAAGAGCAACAGGCCGCTTACAAAAAAAAAAAATAGAATGAAGAAGAAAACAGTTAAATTCTCGTGCAAAGGAAAATTCACAATAATCACACCCATTTGTTTATTACAAATTCTTTGAATTTCAATCATTTCGCACCTTTTGTATTTGTAATATTTGTATAAATTAGATACTTTGTTTTCAATTACATTTCCACTAGAATCAGTATGTTTTTGTTCAATATTTTTCCTATATTTTTTTTTGTTTATTTTCCGCGTTTATTTCATCCGTAATACACTACCGTTTTCAAAAGACGTCTGTTAAAAACTGTTCGAAATATCAAAATGTAACACTTGTGCTCCGATTCAGCTGTTAAAGAATGCGGTGGTGTGTTTTTGTTTTTTTGTAGTGTGCATTTCATATTGAGCGTACAGTTGCCAGACTGAACAAAATTAAATCTAAAATTGGTATATTAAAGAATTGTCGATTTTAGGACAATTATATCGAGTCATAACCGCAAAAATAGCTTAAACGACAAAAATAGTTTTAGCTTAAGTGACAAGCCTCTGTCACGAAAAAATACAAAGAATCATTCAATGCACTCTTAAAAAAATTGATTTTGCTAGAAATTCATAGCGGTTCCGTGTCTGGCCATGAAATTGTAAGATATTATGCAAATGTAGCGAATTATTTCATTTATTACAAAAAAAAAAAAAAAAATTAATATTGAAAACCACGTCGCTGAAGCTATTTTTGCGGTTATGACTCGATATATTATTTTAAACTGATTTCTATTTATCGTCATATGAAATAATAGGAGCCCTAAATTACATTAAAACATTTTTATAGGCGATGTTAACAATTATTGAATATTCAAATTTAAAAAAAAAAATTTTAGCTGAAACTGAGGAAGAATTAAAATGATTATATATGAGTGCTAAATTAAGCAGGACATGCAGCTTAATACGATTCATTAAAATCATTTAAAGTTTTTATGTTTTTGGATCAAAAGTTTCATAAATTAATAAATATAAACATTTTGGCACATAAAGAAAAATTAAGCAAAAATATAGGCACGTATCGTCTTAAAAATATGATTGCCCGCACGATATTTGAAGTTTTTGAGTTTCGGTTTCTCTTTTTACGCACTGCTTATGCCGAAATAATGATATGTCGTATATACATATGTGCATTTTTTTTTTGTTTATAACTTATGTCTAGAAGTAATAGGTAATTTCTTAACTGAAAATATGTTCGCATGTATATTTTTCAGATAAATTAGTTGTAAGCAGAGTACTTCCTTTTTAAAAAGAATTGGTGTTATTTCAGACATTTATGTTATGTAAAATATATGTGGATAACGGTTCACCTTTAAAGGTTCTTGCAATACTCAACCCTTATGCACATAAAATTTTCAGAGTTGTACTCAGTTTTTTAAGAAAAAATTAATAAAAAAGCTTTTAGTGCAAGGCCATTTTTCGAAATATTTAATCAATAATATACCTAGAATATTTTGCGGTCGAGGTTGTTCTTTAGTTTTTAGCGATATAATACGAAGTTTGTCTGGCAACTTTGCACGTATGCTATTTATGTGCAGCAACACTATGGTGAATTTCGTTTATGTTCGAAGTTCCGCAACATTTGTAAGCATATGACCAGCGTTGTCAACTTGGTGCGTTTCGCACCATTTTGGGTGTTTTTTTAAATGTTTTGTGCGAAAAATTTCTCATTTCGTGCGTGGTGAGCTTTTTTTTAAATTTCGGTGCGTTTTTTTAATTTTGGGTGGCACCAAAGAAAATTCATCATACTCTTTTGTTTCAGAATGAGAAAAAAAATTTTGTACAAAAAGATACAACTGTTGCAATACCATTTCGTTCAAAAGTGTAAAATTTTCACAATCAATTTTACAGACCACAATAAGATCAACCAGTAATGATGTTTAAGACGTACTAACACATATATATACAGAAAGTAAAACCGTGTTGTTGTTCTAGATAATTTGTAGGTATTATGAAAAATTTCATTATAAGAAATTCGCAGTCCCTTTTTAGGTTTTCAAAATAAAAAAAATTTTTGTAGTAAAATTTGCTGTCGAGTCCGTTAAAGAGCTAATCAAAGACACAGTGCTCTCGAGACTAGCGATCAGTGTTGTAACTGGAACACGGAAACACATTACAGCTTTGAGCCCAATTAGCTACAAATGATATCAACAACCAACATTGTACAAAATGTTTTACCCCATTACAAATATGATATCATGCCATTAGCAATACAATGTCGAAATATTATCTAGTATTGAAAAAGTGTGGATAATGATGTACTTCATGCAATGGAACAATATTGATTCAACATTAGAATTTTGAACTAAATTTAAATGTTGTAAAAACGGAAAATTAATTCAATAAAAATTTTCAATAAAAAAAATTCTGAACTTGGTGCGTTTTTTGTTAGATGGCGCGTTTTCTGCTCCATTTTGGTGCATTTTGAAATTTCAAAGTTGACAACGCTGCATATGACAGCTTGTCTATTAAATAATAAACTAAAATAAACAAATGTTTTTATTAAAAGGCGGCCAGATGCTATTGTTGAATGGGATTTGTAGATAAAAGTACATACTACTTACATATTTATTTTTAAAAATAGAAGTACATATGTATGTAGGTAAAATAATGCATCTATGCATCTCTAGAGAGTGAGAGTAAGTGAAGGTTTAATTTTAACGAATTTTGTGAATCATTAAAAAAATTATTAAACGGTAAGTACAGCACACATTAACCAAATGAAATTATAATACCTATGAATTTCTCAATACAAGTACATACATATATGTATGTACAAATTTAATTTATTTTTATTTGATTTAACATTGACTATGTATTCGTCGACGACAAGGTGGAGGAATTTGTCGCTCATGCATTCGTCGGCGAAGAATTGCAGGAATTTGTCGAAGATTTCAACGGGGCTATTACAAAAACATGTGTACATACATTCATATGTATTACATAGTACATAGTACATACTTAAAGGAGAATAGGCAGTCGACTGAAACTTCGTCCGAAAACTAACTCATTTGCGTCCTTCTAATAACATATTTTATATATTCTATTTATTTATTACTTAGTAAAGTATATATGTATGTACATATGTACATATGTATGAATGTAATATTAGGGAAGCAACCGATACCGATATATCGGCGATACTTCTGGTTTTCCGATATATCGATATCGGCGATATTTTACTCTCGATACGCCGATACTTCTTATATTTTTCTTTAGTGTTTTTTGAAAAAAATATTCAATTTTCAACTCTTTTTTTTTGCATGACAACTATGAGAAATATCATATTAAAAGCAGAACATAAAATCAAAACAGAATACATAATGAAATTGTTTCTTCTATTTTGCTTTGCCCCATAGTAATGAAATGTTCTCTCAATGCTAAATCTTGTATGTGTTGTATAACAATTACAACTTAAAATAACAACTGACATCTCAGCCCCTACGTCAACATGTACAAATTTAGAGGCTACAAAATCCATAAGCAAAGCCACTGCCTCATTGTCTGACCCTATTCCGCTAGATAACAGTCTTCAAACATTATTAGAAAACATAATATGTACATGAATGAACGGAGATGGAGAGTAGTTCGGAGTCTCAAAAATTTGCGACTAACTTAGCATCAGCTCTGAATGAAAGATTTGAGGGTTTAGAGAATAATGAAACCTATTATTTATCTACAATTCTCGACCCACGATACAAAGCTCGAATATTTCAAAGACAATCGACTTCAATCCTATCGAAAAAACGTCTTATTGAGCTGCTTAACATGACTCTACATTCAGAAAGTGTTCAAGACGCAAAAGTTCTGATAAGTCTACGAGCGTATGTGAAATTATAAGAGAATCCGAGGAGGATAATCCATCCTAAGCTGTGGTTCTGCTAACGAAGAAGTCGAGAGATACCTTAGATCGCCTAATATTCCTAGAGACGCAGTCCATCTTGTTTACTGGCGCAATGACATATCCTACCCAAACTTAAAGAAAATGGCGCAGAAATACTTAAGTTTTCAAATGAGTTCTGTCGCATCTGAGAGACTATTTTCCACTGCAGGTCTGCTTCAAACAGATTTGAGAAATCGTCTATCTGCGCAAAATTTGAGAACACTTTGTTTTTTAAACAAAAATCTTATTAATATCAATTTTAAATATTAATCTTTTGCAATGTTGTTTTTATAATATTAATTTAATTTTAACATGATCTCAAATTCAATTCGTTGTCTTTTAAATCTTATTAATATCAATTTTAAATCTTGAGCCAATCTAAACTGAATGCCATCGTTTATTTTGTAAAATCATAAATATTGCAGACGTTTTGTAGTTTGAAAATTTGAATTTTAGAAACTGAAATGTATTGAAAATTTTGATGATTTGAATGGCTCATTAATAAACACTGTTATTTTGCATAATAGAAGAATTACTCTACTTGAGTTTTGTTAATTTTTACTTGAGCTCAATTTCAATATGCGTATCGGTATTGGAATCGGTATCGGTATCGGCGATATTTATTTTTATGTATCGGTATCGGATCGGCGAAATGGCGTATCGTTACATCCCTACATATTATATTGCAATTTCGATGTTACAATTTACAAATTTAAATTTCGCCACCACTGATTTATTTGTATGAAACAAAAATACATACATACATACATACATTTGTAGGTTTGTATGTACCTACAAACGCATAAAAACAAATACCCAATATTATCAGAGTTTATCAATGAAATTTAAAGAACAGAATAAAAGAATAAGAGAAAAACAAAATGCAAAGAAAAACTGAACATGTTACTTAAGCAACACAACAAAAAAAAAAAAAAAACAAAAAAACAGCCATTAAAAAAACAATAACAGAAGAGTAGAAGAAAAAATGTTTATTAAGTTCTGCTTGAGCAAACAGTCTTGCCACTTCATAGTATTCATTTTACATTTCACTAAAATTTAAAAATTTGAAACATATGCACGTATGTATGTATGTACAAAACCGTATACATACATACATATGTAGGATATGAATTTTTAAAAAGTTCAAATACAATTTTTCAGTGACTTAAACATAAAGAAAAATTAAGTTACAATGAAATTTTTCACTTTCATAGGAACTTAAGTGATATACTTAGATAGTTTTATTGAAACTCACGTTAAGAACCCGGTTAACAATTTTGCATCAGAATTGTGTGTTTCATTTACATGAGTACATATGTATGTACCTAACTACTTATTTATTAATTTTTGTATATATGTATGTACATGCATGTGCATCTGCTCACTCGTGTTTTATTATGTGTGGAGTTAAATATCTTTTGTCCAATCTATGTCAGTTCCACCGGTAGCAGCACTGTTGTGTACAGTGTTGCTTGATTTAACAGAAAAGTAAAATCAATTGAAACATGTTTCCATTCATGAGTATAGCAACATGTAACTAAACATTTAAGAACCAAACTGTTATAATGATTAACAAATGATAATTTATATGCAAACAAGAGGAGGATGGGAAAATAGTAGATTTTCTTATTGATAAACATAAACGTTAATTATTCAAACAAATATTTAAAACCCGAAATAACCATAGAATTTATTTTAATTAAGAAAATGTATTGAAGTTCTCTTATTGATATGAGTGGCATACAGGGTTGGAAAGCTCCATAGTAGGTATTATGGGTATTATGTATAGGTATGTATGTATGTATGTATGTATGTATGTATCTTTCAAAAATCTTTTCATTTGACGTTCTTGGCAAAAAATAAAATACATATGTACCTATTTATGTACATACATATGTATGTATGTATATCTATTTGCAATTTCTGCTTTGTGCACGATCGAAATTATCTTAACAATGAATAGGTACTCACCCACATATGATTGGACGTTAATTTGGCTGGATCGTGGACCGACTATCAGAATATTTATTCATTCAGTCTTACTCAAAATCAGAATTTTTTAGAAATAAAGAGTTTTAATTTTAAATCTTGAGATTCCAACTCCATACATACCTACATACATACATACATAAGTATATAATTTAGAACTCATATTTATATTTAACAGCTCGTAAGTGATTAGTTTTAGCTCTTTGAGAAACTAAAACCAGCCAAAGTTTTAATCGGTTATTTTAACCCCTTATACCTAACTAGGGTTCCCAGCTCTTTTTTTGCAATTAAAGTATATTGGTTGTTAAAGGTTAGGAAAATAAAAGTACACAGTATAAAAATAAAGTACAATTTATTTTTCTTTATTGTTATATTTGAAAACGTATTTTTTATTTTTTATTATATTTAAATTAAAGTAAATAATTAATTCATTTTTTATCAGATTCAGAGACGCTTTGTTTCTTTCGTCTCGCCATTTGCTCTTCATTACAGAAAAAACTCTCTCTGTGAATGCTGGCGTGGCAGGAATAGAAAGTAAAAATGAAATTACTTTATACAAACTTGATAAATTATCATCAGTCTTATTAAATAATAGCTGCCATTTAATTGCTGTAGATAATTCCGCAAAACCTTCAGAACTGTATAAGTATCTGATCATAAATTTTGTTTAATGACGCAATTTCTCCATAAAGATCATCCATATTTATATTAAGTTTTTGCAGATTTAAATTTTCGTTTATGCTAACAATATTATCAAATTCAACTTTGCTCTTTAAATTTTTATTGCTAATTTTAAATAAAAAGTTTGTATTTTTAAAATCAAACCATTTATTCAGGTACTCTAAGGCTTTATCGATAAATAATAAAAAAATCATGTGAATTTCCCTGGTCAGTTCTGGTGCAGACAAAAGGTTAATTTTTTTGCTTGTTTCATATCCAAATATCCAAATTGCCATGAAAGAATCGCCACTGTAAAAAAACGTCAACAAATGACTAATATAACCCGAATATATTTTGAATTGTAGATAAATCAAATCATGCGAAATAAAGTATTTTGTTGTACTTTATTGTTTCTATAAAGTATAGAGTACAATTAATCAAAAAAGCGTACAATACTTTATTATAAAGTACGGGTGGCAAGCCTATACCTAACTCAAAGCCAAAACAATTTTGTTTTTTATTTGCGTTGAGGTATTAAAAAAAAACAAACACAGTAGGTATTTCTCAGAATTATTAAGTAAGTTTTGTTTAACTTTTTATTGAGGTTTTTAGGGAATAGTTAAAATAAGTATTAAATTGTGTGAAATAGTTTGAAACAATTATTTTGTATGTTGTAACATATTCCAACACATCATTTTTGGCAAGTAGTTTGCTATAGGCCTATGCATTAAGGTAATGTGCAACCGAATCGGTTTTTTTTAGTTTTTACGTTTCTCAAACTTCAAAGCCATGCAATTCAATAACGCCGTCACCTAAAGAGCAAATTTTGTACGAATTAAAAAAAACTGTTGTTGCCATAATGTTTCAAAGATTTTAACCGAAAAGGATAATAGTTTTACAGTTTAGGACCTATCGCATGGAAGATCACAAATTTCATTCTGGCCGATTATTAAGCTTTTGTTTGCTGGGATAAAGTAATGACAACAACAAACTGCGAATTATTGCATTAATTTTCGCACGAATTACACAAAAATAAAATTAATAAAAAGACCACACAAACAAATACAACAAAATAGGAGACAACTAAACGTTTCACCCCTTGTATCAGATAAAAGAAATATGAATACATAAACATGTATACATATACATACAGTCTTACATACATTCATTTATGTACATACATACATATTTTATTGTTGGTTTTTACTTCTTCATCAAGTGTTCTAAGAAAGTAAAGAAGTAGGAAAAGACAATCACTATTTGTAATCAACAGGCAAGTCCAAGATACAAAGGAAATTTATAACCGAATGATGATGGAAAAAAGGGAAAAATATATGTTCCACAATGAAGAGATCACAAATCACTTACACCGAATCTTATACACCCTGCAACTACATACATACATATGAACGTACAATATCTATGTCTATGTATATGAAGTGAACATATTCATACATACATATGTATGTATGTTTAATCGAAGAAATTTTAATTCGTCTTCTAAATTTAATATTTATAAATTAAATTATTATTTTTATTAGACACTAAATTTTAAACAAGCAGAATTCTTCGAGTTATAGAGTTCATGTGTATGTTTTTTGTTTGAGTTATAGAGAACTTCGACTTATGGAAGTTCGAGTTAAGGTACGGTCACATCTGGCAAACATTTGCCCAAAAATGCGTAACCACTAAATACGAATGAAAAACTTTTTGATTTATGCATTTACATATTTATTAAGTTAAACATCATCTAATAAGATAAGATACTATTACATTTTTTATAAATTATGTAGGAAACTGTTTAACGTAATAAACAGGTATCTAAATCAAAAGTGTTTTCATTAGTATTTAGTGGTTACGCTTTTTTGGGCAAATGTTTGCCAGATGTGACCGAACCTTTACGGAAGGACAATTGTATGTGATTTGTTCTTTTGACGCTACTGCCAACGAAATTAGTTCGACTTACAGAAAATTCGAGTTAGAGAAGTTCGAGTTATGGAAGTTCGACTATATATATATATATATATATGTACATATACACAAAAAAAATAAAAAAACAAACTACAGAATAAAAAAATAGAAATAAAACTAGACATCATAGAAGAAAACTATTCGATCAAAATAAACAAACAAAACTAGAATAAAATACAACAATTCGCCAACAAAACAAACAACAGGCATTTACTTGTGTAAAAGGCGAATTCATATCCTACGCTATCAAAATTTACATAAAAATAGCGTCGGGAAATATGTAATAAATTTGACAGTGTGGGAAAATTACAACTTCGGCCGAATGCGCCACTACATTCACCTGGTAATAAATTCGCCTTGATATTTAACTTAAACTTTTGCAGCCACTCTGTTTGTGCCAATGCATTGCAAACAAATTACAGGTGTAGTAACGCCTGGACACTTGACAGATAAGATGCTGCCATTTTTATTCAAGTTGCATTTGCCTTTACAATAAGTGGCATGGCAAAATTATCAGTTATGCGCAGTTCGACAACAAGTACAACAATCCAAAAACAACATGTATTTTGTTGGTATAAAGCACTCGCTTCATATCAAAATACACAAACAAATTTAAAGCATTTTAATAAGTATGAGTACCAAGCTCACCTGTTGCATACGCCTTGATAAGTGGTTAAATTTGTTGCATGTATTTACATACATATATAATTATTTATATCTACGCATAATTTTTTTGGCACGTAGTATATTGTTGTAATCACAAAACGTTTTCACTTCTATCGGCACTCCCGGAGTGCTTCCCGTAGTTTTTTTTTTTTGTAAATTGTGAGGGATATGCTCGTTTGAATTCTCGTTTAAATTAATATATAAATAAATATTTAAGAAACATATTGTAACACTAAAGTTTTCTAATATTGCAGTTGTGCCTTAAGCTACGTTCACATTTATCAAATATTTGCCCAAAAAAACGTAACCAATAGTTTTGCTTAGGGATAGTGTCATTTAACACGATTTTTATATTACAAAATAAAATTAATTCTTCTCTAAAAGAGTATTTTTATACAGTTTTTAAAAAATTCGAACCCAAAATTAAAAAAATATTGGAATTAAAGGAAATATATTATTAGTTTTTTTCTTGGTTACGTTTTTTTCGACAAATATTTGATAAATGTGAACGTAGCTTTAGTTTACGTATAATTAATTAATCAGTTAAATATCAAAAATAAATAATATTTCATTAAAAGCATTAAAAGGATTATTATCAGAAAACTACTTTGCTTGATATTGTTCATTTTCACATAAATGCATATGTATGTATGTACCTATATGTACGTAGATATGAAGTGTAGGGTATAAAATGTAGTTTACAAGAAATTTCTAATTTTTATAACACAAATTTAGCAAAGATACTTAAACATAAGAACTGCATGCCTGGTAGTTATTGACAGTGGCAGAGGAGTAACTAAACAAGAAAGAGAAAAAATATCAACAAAACAGAACAAAGAATTTAGTACAGATGCAGATACAAATATCGTGATGTAATTGCAATCAGTGTTGCCACGGCTTTAAAGTTACAAAATGTCTGCAGAAATGTCAATAAATGAGAAAAAAAAACCAAGCAAAGATTTAATTTTTTATTGCTTAAAATTTAATTTAAATTTTAATGATACTTAAATTCTAAACTTCATTGAAAGACAAACACTGGTCTTCAGTGAAAGTGTCCTTTATATTAAATTGAGCGAATTCAAAGGACATTAATGAGCTTGGCTAATATTCTGTTACTGTCGCAGAAGTTTTGTGAAAAATTATCCCCTTTTGTAGGATGTGGGTCAAAAGCATTTATAAAAAATTGTTGCAAGTGTGTTGTGACTTTATACCTCACGAACGAACGGTCACACCGAATTCGATTAAATTTTTAGGGTTTGTTCGTATGATCGTGTAGATGGTTTATCGAATTCGGTAATTCGGTAAGTAATCTTATTTACATTGTTTACGCATCGCATTTGCTTTCGCATCGCAATACAGGTACAGGGGTTACCTCAGATTTTCACTCTTTGACAAAAACACAACAGAATTTGAGTAGAATAAAATTAATTCCCCGTTACTGTATATGCAGACTTCCTTCTATATCATAATTTGTGTTTTGTGTTATCTATTGTGCAAAATCGAAAGTGATCGTTTAATTTCTAAAAACTTTAATTATTTTAATATATCGTTAGCTGAAATCCAAAATCCTTTAAATTTTTTTGGTGGGGTTTCTTTAAATCGAAAGTGTACAGCAATAATCACACAACAGTTTAAGAGCTTAAAACCAACATTATCGAGCAGATATCAACCATTGACAACAGTTTATTGAAAAGTGTGATTGATAATTTTGGTAAAAGATTGGGGATGTCAATTGAGCGACATAATTTTTCATTTTTAAACGGAATCTAGTTGTAATAAACTGAAATACAAATATTTTATTATCTGAAAAGTTTTTTTTTTCTTAAAATTAAAATGATACCTGAAAAAAACAACAAAAAGATTTGCAACAATAAAACTTATTGGAACTTATAAAAAGCAAAAGCTCTTGTTCTTCAACATTGACATAAACAAATCTAGTTTTAAAATTTTTTTCATATATCTTACATAATTTGAAAATCTTAATATTTTTCTTTCCTTTGTTATGTTGCACAATCACTGTATTTTTTTTTTCAATATTCTTAAGATCAGACAGATAGATAGACGGACAGACAGACCAATATCATTACGACCAAGTCGTGTGTTTTTTTCTTTTGTAATCTTCAGTGCGCTTGCGCCACTCTTCCTCATTGTTTCCTTAATGTTTTTTTAGTGGTTGCATTGATTGTTTTCGAAGTGCAAAGTGCAGTGTACTCAGACTTAAAAAAATTATTGTTTATTTATTCAGCTATTTTTTTCTCTCTCTTCGTTTTTCTTTCCTTTTAACAGTTAAAGGTAGAAAAACCAATTTCAATGTTCTAATATGGTTACAAATCGTTTTCATGATTTGGCCAACTATTAATGGCCAGTCAGTTAGTTGGTTGGTTAGATTTCTGAAAGAGGAACTATTAACAGAAATAAATGTTGAATCATGTGAAACATTCATATAGTGGATATTCTGTTCGTGAGGTTAAAAATACGAAAATTGAAATAAAATAAAAAGAAATGCTTACGTACAACGAGAACATGGAGGAGGATGTGGAAATAAAACTGCGATTCATGTATTCGCATTAAAATAAAATAAAAAATTACAACAAAACAAACAAAAAATGATTTGAAAATTTTAAATTTGATTTTTTAATTAAATTAAGATGAGAGGGGCTTTTGGAAGTTTACTGAATATGATGAGGAATTTTTGTAAATATTTTCAAATACATTTAAGCACGTAATGCACGGATTTTGAAACGAAAACATTCAAATACCCGATATCAACTCTTGGCATTTTAGACTTAAGCCCATGAGCTTTAGAATGCGAAAGTTTGAAATCAAAAACTAATAGGTACCACTTGCACAAAATCGTATGAGTATGTGTAATGCGAATCATAAAAAAATTCCATTTCTGGGACTTTTTGTAATTTTCTTAGGAATTCTACTACTCAACAAAATTTCCAAATTTTTATTTCTTTTTGTTTTGAGATCGCATTATGTGATTAGATCTCCAGATTCGAGATAAAGAGCCATGTTTTAAGTTATGAGCTTATCACACAATTTTTTAGGTTTTTCAATTGAAACGAAATATTTTTTTTTTCTGTTTGTTTTGGAGTGTTTTACTTTCCTCTTGTACTAGATTTCGGGGTTATCTCTAAGAATTAATTATTAATTAATTAAATATTTTTCCTTAATTATTGGAAAGATTTATAATTTAATACGACTTTATCTGAATTTCTTATGTCACTACCAAATAAAGGGTGTTTTTTACAGAGGTATAAAACATATATTTTTAATTTATATTATTACGAATAAACGTAATTATTATTCGTACTTATATTGATGTACATATGAGAAGTAAAATTATTTTGGCTCAAGTCCAGTTTTATTGATTTTGTATTTATAATTTATTTTATTTGTCTACATCAATCTACATAAGTTCGAATAATAAATACGTTTATTCGTAATAATATAAATACAAAATATATTAATTCAGCTTGGGCCCGAGCTACATCCCCTAATAACAAGGGTCACAGTAAAATGTGAATACCCTAATATATAGAGTAAAAACAACAAAAACGTTAAATTACAAAGTAGAATACTTTGATGATAACGGACTATGAGTTTGTGTTGATTGTTAGTAATTTTCAACCAGTGATGGGTAATTTCGTACTAACCAAATATAATTCTCGTATTCTATTTCTGTTGAGAACTTGGTTAAATAGTTGATATTCTTCCCAATTAGTATCCACTTTACGAAAATTGTAAATATGGACAATTTAGCGTTGATGAGAGGTGTAGCGGCCTTGAAATCGGTACTGATACGTTCTGCTAAAAACTGATTGGATATAAATAAAAATATTTTTCATCATAAAAAAAAACTCTTAGTAATTTTGAATTTTCATTAATTCAATAAAACTGAACTTGAGCCTAAATAATTTTACTTCTCAGAGGTATAAAACTTTAAGTTGGCAATACTTTTTTAACTGTCAGCCATTTTGTCAGCTGTCAAGTGATTTATGTTTAGTTTGGCTCGTCATTTCAATATGAATAGACTGACGCCTGAACAACGCTTTAAAATCCATTTTACGATTAACATAATCGTCCATCAGAGAAATTAATTCGATTAACTGTGGAACGTTTTCGCAACACGTTTACTTTAAATGATATTAAGCATCCACTGCGACGTCGTACACTGCGTACTGAAGAAGTGTTTGGCTACTGTAGAGTATAGCTTTGCGAAAGGCCCAAATTAGTCTATCCGCCTCGTGTACAGGAATTGGATATGAGGGCATCCACTTTATGGAAGGTCATGCGGAAAGATCTGGGTTAGCGTACTTACAAAATCCAACTCGTACAAGAATTGAAACCACACGATTACATAGCAAGGCAAAGATTTAGTGAATGGGTCCAAAACAAGATTGATCCCGATTTTCAAAAGCGAATTTTGTTTAGCGATTTAACGCCGCTAGAGAATTTTCTGTGGGGATATGTCAAGCCGCTAGTCTACGCCGATAAGCCCGAAACGATTAACCTATTGACCGATATACGGCCACAAATGTTGAATAAAGTCATCAAAATTTGGACCTACATATTGGAATACGTCCGAGTCAGCCGTGGCGGTCATATGCCAGAAGTCATATTCAAATTACAATGCCACAAGATTATCTTTCGAATAAAGTATATTTCATGTCAATTTTAAAAATTCATATTTTTTTATTGCATTTTAAAGTTCTAAACCTCTATAAATAACACCTTTTAATAAGCCAGATAGCACCGTTTAGTAAAGTCAGAAAATTGATTATTGGATATGGTAACATCTCCCCACCTAGATCTTGCGAAGATGACCACTGGAAATAATCTACAATAAAACCAAAAAGAAATATACCGGTAAATATCTAAAAATCATTTACGGAAGCTTCTGCCAAATTTGAAGTCACATTGACTTTTCTTATTGGCTTAACATACTTATGATAATAAAACATTTAAAAATTGTACACGCAAAATACTAATCAAATTAAAAAAAAAAAACAACACAGAAAACAGGAAAGCAAAAAAAAAATTTACTCAAGAGTTAAATTATCATTTTTCCTAAGAACTTCTAATTTTTTCCATTTTTTTTTTTTTTTTTTTTTTTGATTTGGCTGGGCTTCTGAGTTTAACTGTGTCCTCTGTTATGAATACGAAACGAACGAACCCTTGTCACGTCAAATAAAATATTATTAAAGCTACTTTTTGGCAAAACTGTGCTGAAAAAAATACCAAAAATCAGAATGATAATCAAGACGACGAGAAGGCGAAAAGAAACATAAAATTCTAATGAAGAATAAGATACCAACATGACAGACAGTTCGACCAAAAAGTCTGCTTTTTTGTTACTCACACAATAAGTCTGACTTCCAAAACGTTCGTATACAAACTTTGTATACAGTATTGCTACTGTATTTAAATCACATACATATGCAAAGTTCCGAACCCAGTTGGCAAAACCGTCTTAGACGACAAAGTCTTCGACGATTTATGCACGATTTGTCCTCTTTGTTCAAATTTTCTAAAGACGTGGGCGACAAGATGGGCGACAATCACCCCTATCGCGAATAAACATTCCCATGAAAAAACTCCCAAATTTTTTGTTTTACTATCGTGAATGATTCCCATAAATTTCTTTTAACTTACAAATATGGCATCGCAAATTTTTACTCCCGCGAATAATTTGACTAAAATTATTCACAACAATTGAAAGTGGGAACAAGAAGTGAATATGTAAGTAGCAATTTGTTTTTTAATCCTGAACTTCATGTAATCAGTTTTTTCTCTTATTAATTAACACAGGAGTGTTAATAAAGAACAAATTAATTGTCTGGTCGATGCAATGTATGCGAATAAAGACTATGTCAAAGGTTTCCAAAAGGATAAAAAAGAGGACGTGGGTAAATTTTGAAACGAGTTAAGCTTTTGTAAATGGTGTTAATTATTAGTTTAATAAGCGTAACTTAAGTTTTTCATGCATAGGTGAGGATTAGGCTTTTGCAAAAGTACAAAAAACAAATACTTACGGCCTGGCCCACAATATCGAACGATGTCGATCGCTGGATTTCTATATGCAAAAAAACGAATTCGTGTTCCACTAATAACGGATTTTATTTAACTTATTATTTCTTTAGCGGCACATAAGCTAAACGAATAACTAAAATGGGTGTTTAGAAGGTCGCAAATCAGTTGCACCTCGTCTACAATTTCAGCATTGTCGATCGATCGACATCGTGAGGCGGGCCGTTAAATACATTCTCTTTTTTTCTTGTATTTTTTTTATTATACCCTCTCTTTACTATACCTTCTTCTGCTCTGTATTATAAGAAACAAACACAATAAATACTGTTCTTGTACGAAATAAATACAGCAAGTATTAAAGCATGTAAGAACTAAGCATAATAAGAACCAAGCACATTAAGTAAAGACAAGCACTACTTAAACTATTTACTAAAATACTCGAGTATTTTTGTAAGTTTTATTTGGTTTGTATGAAATTTCTCTTTTATTTAATTTGATGTTGAGATCAAATTATCAACATATCAATAGTTGTATATACTTAGATAGGTATGTACATATCAGTGGTGCCAACTCTTGCAACATCAAAAGCACTGTGAGCCCATGGAAAAAGGGTAAAAAAGGGTAAAATTAAAAAAAATTCGGGTACAAAAGCACTCACCTAATTTTTTTTTGGGTCTGGTGGATCAAAAGACAGATCTATTGCTTTTTCATGGCTTTTTGTGTGACTTTGTCGGAGTAAATCGCTTTATCGAACTTTTATTTCACAATTACAAGAAATAAAATATGCTTTTAGTTCATCTTTTGCTGTTCTAAGGGGCTGTGCACATATTATTTACAATCCGTAACAAATCTTTAACCCCCCCCCCCCTGGAGCGTTACGTAATATGTGCACAGCCCGTAAGCCACGTTTTAAAAGCTGGATCATTTTCCCAAGCTTTTCTATATACATAAGTATTTGTTTTCCGATCTAAGGGAAAGCCATTGTTAGATGATGAACTTTAGCACATATCAACTTTAACATCAATGAAGAACTTAGTTTTAATAACTGTGCAGCTTGATAATAACCAAGGCACTTTCTTGCTTAAATTTGCATAAAAAACAAATCCAAGAATATGTACTAATATTGAAAGTAAAATCACTGCTTAACAAATAAGTCATAAAAATTTCTGAACGAATTTAAAAAAAAAAGATGCTTGAGAAATTCTACAATTCAAACTATTAACAGTTTGCGAGTACTAATCAAAATATAGATGCAAATTATACGCAGATGGTTAAAAAAGTATTAGATGTGTTTAAAGAATAGTAGGAAAATGGTTCAGTGTGAAAAATGTTGTTTATTTAAAACGCACCTAAAAGCACTGTGAGATATTCTTAAAACCACTATAAATACCCGCTTTTCAAAAACGGGTATTTAACAAAATTTCGGGTATTGCTTAAGTAAAAAAGCACCAAAAAATACCCGAAAAGCACCAAAATGGCAACGCTGGTACATATGTATATTCCATAAAATTAACTGCTAAATTAATGCTAAAAATAAAAACCAAGAAAATGCTTAAAATACCCACATGGTAAAATAAGAACCTTGCAAAATACTTACAGAATATTAGCAAAAAAATTGTTTACTTTACTCTACTTATAGTGAATAAGAATGAGTAAATACAAATACTCTGAGCGTATAAAGAGAATAAATGTTGTGTTTGTTTTTTCTTTCGTTTTGTATTTACTTGCTTTGATCCCCTTTTGTACTTGGATTTACTCTGAGAATTTTTAAAAAAGCAAATGTTTTTGAATTTAAATGTACATACTTAGTGCAAAAGCCTAGTGAGGATCGACCAAAAACGGAACATAAGAAAAAAACTGACTGAAAACAAAAAAACCGCAACAAAACAAAGCGGATCAGATTCATCACGTATTTGTCTTCGCTGCAGTCGTTCTATGGACTGATTTTCCTTTTCCAGCAACAGAAAACGCAAATAAACGCTATTCATAATTTTTACCTTATTAGCTTTAATTTCTTTTATTCATACACCACAAAATAAATCCAGCAAAAATTATTTGTTAAATCAAAACAAACAATTCAAAATAAAAACTTTTATTCCCAAGTAATTCACAATAGAGATAAACTCCCAAAATATTCGCGATAGCAGTTTGTTGGGGATGGGAATACAATTTTTCTCCCAAACAACTTACTCCCATAATATTCGCGATAGGGGTGAATGTCTTTTATCTTTTCTTCAAACTGTTTATGAAGCAACGAATTTCAAATAACGGGACTTTAAAAAGAGAACAAAAATGCAAATAGTTTTGATTGTTCATTTTTCAGTTCGATTTTATAAACAGTGAGTGACGGTTTAATTTTAACGAGTTTTGTGAAACATTAAAAAAATTATTAAACGGTAAGTACAGTACACATTAACCAAATGAAATTATAATACCTATGAATTTCTCAATACAAGTACATATATGTATGTACAAATTTAATTTATTTTTATTTGATTTAACATTGACTATGTATTCGTCGACAACAAGGTGGAGGAATTTCTCGCTCATGCAATCGTCGACGACAACGTGGGCGAAATTGTCGCCCACATTGTCGTGCAAGAAATTTGTGGCCATTTGTTCGAAGATTTCGTCGACGATTTGCTTGAGCTGTCTTCAATATGTCTTCTACGATTTTCTATTGTCTTGTACCCGTCGTGTAAGATGTCTTGCAGACATGGCCAACGAGGAAACAATGCAACAACTATAAAACCGATGCCTTGTTTGCTTTCTTACTGCGTTGAAAATACTTGGTGGCGGCGTTTTGAAATGGTACCTATATTTTTTAAAGAATTCTTTCCCATATTAGAAAGGCAAACAAATTTGCCAAGCTTACAGGTTGCATAGAAATGAGATGGAATTGTACCTATCAAGAACTTGGTCCTTATTTTGATCTCAGTACTTTTTACGGCCGAAATATTTTGGATAGGAACTGGGCCTTATTTTCACATTTGTGTTTTTGTGCGGATTTAGATTACGATATGCACATACAATGTAACCTCGGTTAACGCAACCCTTGATATACGCAACAAGTCGATAATCGCAACACCCAAATTCTTAAAATTGGTGTCTCTGTTAAAACACAAAAATAAAAAACCTTAATTTAATTACAAAAAAAAAATTGTTTTTTTCTTTAGGTTTGATTTTTTACTTTGGTTTTTTATAATTTCTATTGGTTGCGTTAACAGAGGTTGCACTATATGTGCCAGTGAATGTACTAGTGAAAAAAAAAATTAAATTTTATAAGGTACTGAATTTCAACCAAGAAGATATTTTTTTAACAAAATTGTAGGTACTTTTATTAATATTTAGTGGCATTTCTGTTAACAACATAAATTTTAACAACAAACTCCTGAATAACAAAGTCTGCTATCGAAGTGGTTAGTTGACAATGTTGCCAACATATGAAATTGGAAAACCGCAAAGAATAAAATAACTGCTACTCGATACTTTAAAAAAGTGAGCTTTTTGGCCAAAGATAAATTATGTACTACAAAATTGCATATCGAGCATTAAATTTTCATTGGATTTGGTTATAAGAATACAGGTCTGAAAGTATTGAGTGCCCGAAAAAAGATGCAAAATAATTGATACCTACTCGGTATCCACTAAGCAATACTTTGTCAGCACTAATACACATACAAAACTTAATTTTTTTTACTAAGGAGTAGAAAAGAGTTTGTTTTATGTTTGAATTCAAATCAGTAAAATAACAAAGCAACAAAAAAGGACATACATACTTATATGTACATATAAGTATGTATGTATGTATGTTTGGTTGTATATGTTTAATGGACCTGTTGCATGTTGTTAAAAGCAACAGCAAAGAAATACAATAAGACAATATGAGTTTATTGTTTGTTAATGGCATGAGTAGTAGATTTTTTTTTTATAAATTTAAAAAGTTTTTTTTTTTTTGTTTCTGCGATGTGTTTGTTTCTTTTCCTTTATACTTAATAAATCAGTATAGAATTTTTAGAAGCAAAACACGTGTCCCTAAACAGCGAATAATATACAATATTAGTACATACACATGTACATATATTTATGTATGTACTTAGAAATATATGTTTGTAGAAATATGCATACATACTTATGTACATACATATATAAGTATGTACTTAGTAGGTACATTGTGCTGCGTACGTTGTTTGTAAAATAAAACTTGCTTTCAAAATAACTTGAAGAAAGAGGTCTGGACAACTAACTAACTACATTATGATACATACATACCTACTTCCTTCCTTCCATTAAAAATAAAACTGACTGACACAAGACTACAACAGCACATTCAAATACCAGGAGTTCAGCTTTTAAAACAACAACAAGGATATTTTATTTTATTAAAACTTTTGGTTGTTTTATAAATCAAGAAATACCAACACAAACAACAAGAACAAATAAAAATGTGTATACAAGAAAATAAATAAAAAAAAATACTTATTGTGTAAACAACAAGAAGATTATAAAAAAAAATTTTTTTTCCAACTACGCCTACCATTAAAAGGGATAAAACAAAACCTAAATAAAATAAATGAAAACAAAACAAAATAACAACAAATTCGAAAAATATCCATGCAAATGAAATGAAGATGGAGTGTTTCTGTGTGCGGTTTTTTATTCGTATTATAAAAAGTAAATAACAGCTGTTTTAAAAATGTTTTAGCCATTATAAGGGTAGAGTTACCACATGAAATTGTCGAATAATCGTCCAATTCAAGTAGGTATACGAAAGTTGTATACATGACATGGGGAAACACGAAACGAACGAAGTTCTTTCCTGTATTGTACGTTTCTACAAGGTTTTCCAATAATAATAATAAGAGTGATATGATTTCTTTAAAAAACACACATTTATTGTTAAGGAAATTCAAAAGTTATTTATTTAATGTGAAGTACAATCGATACAATTAAGTTCTAAATAAAACGTCATTCAAATGGCCTCCACGACTTCTTCTGTAGGAACGAATTCGATTAACGCAATTTTCGAGCACTTTTTCCACTAAATCAAGTCGTATGTCATGAATGGCACGTTCAATATTGACTTGTAAAGCTTGAAAAGAGTCTGGTTTATTTCGAAAGACCAATGACTTCAAATAACCCCACAAGAAATAGTCTAATGGTGTTAAATCACAACTTCTTGGAATAATCGAATCGCCAAACTTGTTTTCCAAATCGTAATCGTTTTCAAGTTGTTCCAAGGCAAAATCAGCAAATTCACGACGTTTACGGTGGTGCAATGGCTTCAGTTCTTGAGTGAGAAAAATTTTATACGGATACAAACCCAAATCATTTCTCAAAATCCGGCAGGTTGTGGATTAAGACAGTCCCTATTGTTGAGAACGTCTTGGAATCGACAAATTCCGGTCTTCAGCAACACTTGCCTGAACGGCAGCAATATTTGCATTATTTCAAGCAGTTCTTTGTCTCATTGGAACTTGAGCATTATGCAAAGAAAATGTAAGCTCAAAGTTTTCAACAATTCGCCGAATAGCGAGCACACTTGGACGATTATTACGACCATAAAATGGCAAAGTTGCAATTGGAGAACGATTATTTTGATAATAAAACTGAATAATTTTTAAACGTAGTTCTTGCGTATATCTCTCCGTGATGAAATTGTAAACACTACTAAATACAATGAAAAACAAATGACAGATCATGACATACGTATTACAAATGGCCGAAACGTCACTTTAAAATCATATCATCCCTATTGGAAAACCTTTTACTATGACCAAAACATGGTGATTTTTTCAAAATATGTCGAAACGTTTCTTTCCATTATGCTGTAAATGTTTTTCAGTTCGAATTTTCGAAATCAATTAGACGTTTCTATACTGGAAAGTACTTAATAAATAATTAATGGGCATTTTAGATCTTGTTACTATGGAAAATAAATTTTTTTTTTCCTACCCAAAAACACTTTTGACTGGTGAAAATATAAAAAAGTGGAAAACTATTGTATATTTTAAAATATGTATACACTAGGAATTGAAAGCTTCAGAGAGAAACGTCAAATCCCTAAAAATACCACAAATTGTTAAATCTGGCAATAGTGCATGCAGGATATTATTTTCATCTAAGGGAACGTATGTATGTATGTATGTATGTATGAATGTATGTAGTATGTATCTATGTAGAAGTGACAGAGTGGGGATAGACCCATTCATACACATGTGTGTTAGTATGTGTTGTGCCACTGTGTTACCAGTTCAGCAAGTAGGGGTTGTTAATTTTTTTTTTTTTGGCTTTTAGAGCAACAAAATATAATAAAAATAAAATTGGGGAATATGTATCACAGAAGCACATTGAAATCCATATCCTCTTCGTAAGAGCACCGTAGTAAAATACTTAAATACAACCAGCTGAACATCTACATACATACGTAAAACACACATCCACTTGCACTCACACAAATGGGATTGTGTTAAGTACTTTTGTTTTTTTTTTATGTATTGCCAACATAATCCTAATTGTAGTGGTTGTTGCTGGTACTTGTTGTTCATATATTTTCTGGTTTTTCTGTTTGTTATTTGTTGATTTAAAAAAAAAATCACGTTTGTTGGCATTTGTTTTTGTAAAAACAACACAATGCTTATGGGATAGCAGAAGCTTTAACAACACGAAAGTTGACAAAGAGAAAATTTTGAAGGAGTTGAATTTTGTGAGTACATACTTAGATAATGATACACAATCATACATACATACATACATACTTAAATAATGGGGCAGTATATTTAGCAGGAACATGTGAATGTATCTACCCTTGATCCTGGTACAAACTTTAAAATTTAAATTCTTGTAAATGAGAAAATTAGGCTAAACGAAGCTGGTAAGGGGCTGTGCACATATTACGTAACACTGTTTTCAGAGATTTTTATTCTCACGAAGGCATTACGGAAGGCCTACCAACTCCCTTCTAAAAATGTAGTATTTAACATGGGTATGTATACATCAATAAATAGTTAACCCTGAAATTCAACATAATACAATAATAACTATTTTGTAGAGTTGATATTATGGCACTTTTATGGGTTTTTAATTCGTTTTTGCATTTCTAAAGGTAATTTAGAAATAAATTTGTGACTGAATAAGGCCTTCTACCAGGCCTGTGTATGAAGGGAATTTAGAAGGCCTTGGCTGGCTAGGACATCGTGTGTAAAAAATGTATGAGTATGGAATGGGACAAGAGGCCACATAAGGCTTTCCAGAAGGCCAAATAATGCCTTCTAGAAGGCCTGCTAGTTGCTTCTTTCCGCCGCTGGGTAGGTATCTACTTTTAAGAACATACATACAAACATGCATACAAATGAAAAATTACAAAATATGTAATACACAATCGACTTTTTACTTAATTTAATGGGATTTTTCAATAACTTTAACAAAATGGAGAAGATTACAACAGTGAAAATGGGTTTGAATAACCACTATATAGATTTGATGCATCATGGATACTTAATTACAAAAATGGTAAAATTTTTCAATTCTATGGATAAGTTTTTTTTTTTTAATTTTTTTCTAAAATTTGCAATTTTCGAAGAGGCTGATTTACCAATTTAATCATAACTATTGTTTAATTTTGTCACAAAACATACTAAAAAACCTAAAATGAAATTAGTTTAAAGCCATGCTAATATTATTTTTTTATAAACTCAACGGTTTCGGAATTACTTAGACTGCAATAATTAAAATTAATTTTTTTTATGCAAAATTGGTAAATTTTTATTCTGAAAAAATATATCAAAAATCGAAAATGGGAAAAACCTCATATTTTTATTACTATTATATGGAAACCGCAAATATAAAAAACATAAAATATAAAATTTTTTTCTAAGAAAGTTTGGCATGAAAATAAGTCAAATTTAAACTTTTCTATGTTATTTCAACATTTGAATTTCTTGTCAATTTATCATTTGAATTGCTTGTCTATTTATCCTTTAAAATCATTTCTTTTATATTTGCAAAAAACGGCAAATATCTTTTCCATAATGTATGAACTTATAAATACAAAAATTCCTGACTGACTGACATTAACATTTTTATATTTTGTTATTGACAAACAAATTAATGCCCACCCAACCAACACATCATTATGTTTTAAAAATATTTGTACATGTCATGGCATGACATTCAATGAAAGAATTGTAATTCTTGTTTTCAAAACAATTTAATCCTGCCACATTTTTTGTAAATGCTTGCAGAATTTTTTTTCTACTTTAACTTAGAGAAAAATTTAATAATAAACATGACAAAAATCCAAACATATTTAGTATAGGTATAAAGAAAAAATTTCATTTAATAGCAGATGTTGTAAAATTATGGAAAATACATTGAAATTTTATGATTAAAGAAAAAAATACAACAAAATTGTCAGGAAATTTAGAAAATTTTTTTTTTGCCCTTAATTGCAAGTAAGTGAATGACTGAATGTTTGGTTTTTATTTAAATTCTCGGACTCAACAAAATTTACTTCTAATGAAAATTAACTTTTTCCCAAAAAACTATACATTTTCTAAAATAAATAATTTTCTAAGATCACTTAATTATTACCCAAATAGCTAAATTTTTTTTAAAATTCTCACATACTTATATTTTCTACTAAAATATATTTTTTTCGCAAAAAAAAAAATCATGCTGCAAGATTGAGAGTTTTTTTTAATAATGATTTTTCTTCAAAGAGCAACTTTTACCCGCACAGTAATACTTATTCCAGTGTATTCTTTCAGCTAAGATGTAGTTTTTATACACAATAAGTATTTTTTTTATAAGAAGAATCATTTTCTTCAAAAAGGTACTTTTTCTGTAAAAAGTATTAAAATTAGGATATATTTTAAAAGATAGTTTCTAAATGGAGCCTTTTGCTAATATAATATGTTTTCTGAAAAATTTCCAATTTTTAAGGGACGTTGTTAAAATTTTCTATAATTTTTTTCTTTAATTTTTACTATTTTAACGATTATTTATTTTAGTTATTTTGTGGAAAAATTTATTTTCATTTAAAATTGTACCTTTTATAAAAAGGCGATGTTAGTTTACTACAAAAAGGGTAATTTTTCTGCAATAAGTGTAATTTTTTTGCCTAAAGGGTACTTTTTGTACAAAATATTACAATTTCTAAAAAATTAGTTTCTCTACAGAAAAATACTTTTTTTTTAAAGAAAGTACTTTTTTTTACCAAAAAGCACTTTTTCTACAAAAAAAAGAGTAAGAGGCTTTTTCTACAAAAACGCAATATTTTCCAAAAGAAGTAGTTTTTCTACAAAAAAAAAACTACTTTTTTTATAAAACGGTAATTTTTCTAAAATCATACGTTATTTATTTGCTGAAAACTACTTTTGTCAACCATGAGAGATGCATACTTTTTATAGAAAATCTTACTTTGTCTACAAAATGGTACTTCTTCAAAAACGTAATATTACCACATAAATGTACTTTTTCTACAATAAGTACTTTTCATACAAATCAAACTTTTTGTACAAAAATTTACTTTTTTTTACAAAAAAAAAAAAAACATAATTTTACCACATAAATGTACTTTTTCTAGAAAAAGTACTTTTCATACAAAGACAGACTTTTTGTATACAAACAGAAAGTACTCTTTTTACAAAAAGTACTCTTTTAATAAAAAAAAGACACTTTTTCCACTAAAAGGTAATTTTTTGCAAACATTTTTTTCTCTACAAAAAAGTACTTTTTCTATAAAACGGTAATTTTTCTATAAACTTACGTTTCTTATTTCTTGAAAAACAAAAATCCTGTCCAACATGGGAGATAGGAAAGCTCGTTTTTAAAAAGTTTGAATTTTAAACTAAATTTCTATAAATTTAATTGAGTTTTAAAGAAGTTCTCAATCAACTGAAAAATTTATATTTTATGTAAATTCATAAATATGATTTCTGCTTTTTATTTTTAAACACAAATGCCACAACACAAGAGCAAAATGTACATGAGAAAAGAAAGAGGTTATTTCCGGTTGATATTAAAATTACAATTGTAGTTGGTTTGATGCAGTACAGTGGCAAACAGAACAAACTCACACATTAATATCAGTATTTACTTACTTAGTGTAGATGCATATGTAAACATATAAATATGTATGTATGTATGTATACTCGTATATAAATATATACTGAAATTAATGCACTTTTATATTGTGCACATGCCTATTTACATTAATATGTAGTGTATGTACATATCGGTGGATGGCTTTATTGTTGTTTAATGTCGTAGGGAATAAAACGCTTGTTGCCATCCATGATGCATGCAATCATCCATCCATCCATTCATCCACTCTCATACACACGTTGTTTAAAGTATTTTTCTGTTTTTTGTTTTATAGATTAAATCGATATAAAAATGTATAAACAAAATGTTTATTAAAATTCAATAGAATTTTGAAAATGGTGAAAACACATAAAATGCCTGTAAATTTATGATCGACCACGAGATGAACGCTTGCGATACACGACGTTTTGTTCACTTTTTATTAGTGTTCACACTGAGCTCCTGTTGGTTTTCTGCCCGATAAAAATAACAATATTTTTATAAGACTTTTAACAAATCGAGGGTGTAGATCAAAAGCAATAAAGGGGGAGGGGTTAACAGTTGTTTATTTAAGAGGATTTTTTTTTTGTAATTAAACATGAAATTTTCGAGTGCAAAACTAATGTTATAATTAATTATTCTAAATGTTTATTTCATTTCTAACATTATTAAAGCGAAATCATTATAATCGAAATACATATTTCTGCTAAAGAAAAACATGTGCGAGAGAGAGACTTAAAACGATTTTCAAATTCCTACAACCTCAAGGGAGCGGCTGCTAAAGAGGACTTAAAAGTTAACGAATGATTGGATGCCGACCACACGCAAGATCTTATTTTGTTGATTTTTATTCTAACACTTTTAGCTAAATTCTCAAAATATTTTTTATTATTTTGATAAAAATCTTAACTAAAACTATAGATGAGGGTGTCATCAATATAATTGAGAGATACAAACAATATTTTTGATAATCACAAAAAATTCTACATACATTCTTAACTGTCCAAGGCAAGTTAACAAATGACTTACATCCTGTCTGCTGCTCGTACATTTGCTTTCAGATAGAATAAAACCAGAATTAAACTTACCTAAAAAAAGAAGAAAAAGAAAAGAAAATTAGTTTATATTACAGGAAGAATAAAATAAATATAAGAGAAGAAATAATAGAAAAAAAAAAAAATATAATAATATTTACGAGTATTGCGATTAATTTCCATCCATAAAAAGGACATTAAGGGTAATTAAAGCCATTAATCCTAAAGGGCGAACAAACACAAAATATCTTATGTGTGTTACTATTCATTGTTCTCTTGATTAAATAAAATATGGAAACTCGAATATAAGAATCATACGAATGAATGTTGTTAACGACACAATCTTAAGAATATTTACGGTTAAAGTCTTGACTTTTCGACGGATTTTGAAAAAGACATTTGAATCACTCAATCAATTGTTGCCATTTAAAAAAATTCCGGAAAATAAAATTAAAACAAGAGTTTTACAATAAAAATGAGTTAATAGAAGAATATGTTAAACAATTTATTCATAATAGTTATCAAGGGTTTATAAAACGTTTCTTAATTAAATTTTGAATGAAAATTCGCTTTATAAATCATTTCTCTTTCTTGTGTTTGAAAATATTTGCCTCTTATTCATAAAAATTTGATATTAGATTTAAAAAATATTTTTGAAAAATTTTTTATTAAAATTTTGTATTAAATCACATTTGAAATCCAGTTTTAGTTTTTGTCAATAAATACTACCATTAAAGTTTTAGATTTTAGAATTTCTGAGTACAATTTCTAGTAAAATTATAAGTGTTTTGTGAATTAAAATCACCATTCGAAATGTGCGAAAATATTTTCAAATTTCGACTGCTTCGAATTTAATTTATTAATATTTTAATGTTAGATTGAAGTAGATTGAGGCTTCGGATAAAGGCAATTATTTTACACGATGAGAGAGAGAGAGATTGGATATATTATTGGGCACTAGTAAAGGGTGTTTTTAAAGAGTGTTACAACTTTGAGTTGGCATCAGTTGTTTATTTGAGCACATATTTAACACCTGATAGTTGCTTTTTGTTTAGTTTACTTAGAAATTTGATTATGAATCGACTTACACCAGACCAACACGTGCAAATTGTTGACATTTTTAATAAAAATAATTGTCAAACTCATCGTGCAACAGGCGCTATTATTGATTTACGCAAAGAAACTTTAGATGAAAAAATAATTTCACGTAATGGCCCAATTAATTGGTCACCAAGACCGCGTGATTTAACCCCATTAGATTATTTTCTTTTGGGGTTATGTTAAGTCACTTGTCTACGTCGATAAACCACAAACAATTGAACACCTGGAAATCAACATTCGAAGAGTTATCGGCGAAATACGGCCGCAAATGCTGCGAAAAATTGTTGAAAATTGTTGAAAATTGGTGTTCCAGATTGCACATTCTACGCGCCAGCCGTGGCGGCCACATGGCAGAAATCATATTTAAATATTAAATTCATAAAATTTTCTTTCCAATAAAGCCCGTTTCATTGATATTAAACAAATATTTCCTTGATTTATTATGATTTAAACTTGTGTCACTCTATAAAAACACCCTATTGAAGTTTTTGGATTTATTATGCGATAACTTAATGAAGCAATTTGCTTGCCTTTGGCCGTGAATGGCATCTAAGCGATAAATAAACTCCATATGAAAATCCACCACTGACTTCATGAGTTTAAGTGCTTTTTTTTTGTTTTGACAATTTTTTTGCGACTAATTTCTCGTTTTATCTATATTTTGAATTTCGGCTGAAGTTGTTGTTGTTGTTGTCAACGCGCTGAGTTCAAAGCAAACTATTACTAAGGACCTGAGTTCAAACCCTGGTCAGAGCAAGTCAATGAACGTCATATATTTCTTTAGTGTGCATTAGTGTGGCATTTTATTAATTGTTGTTGGTATGTTTAAGTGACCAGCACTGTTCACTAAAAATTGTTCCGGCAACGATTGGTACAGTTCCAGCTAATGTACACAACATCGGTCTCATTCTTCGGTTACCAGAATCGTCGGCGAAGTAAAACAATTACTAAAAAATGACTTCTCACACAGCTTAAAAAATAAAATGGAGAGGTGCTGCAAAAAACGCGCAATCGCAGAGTTTTAAAAGAATTAACCCTTCGTCTACATTTTCACCATCTAACATCCCTTTTCTCCCAGTTCTGGCACAATGCATGCCATTAGTAGAGGTCATCCTTTGAGTGCTGGTCCTACAAAAAAGAAAAAAAAAAATTCCGGTTGACTTATATTTTATGTAGATTTGGCTTTTTCCGCTTTTCTTTGTTCTGGCGATTTATTTCTGCCTTTATTTTTTCTCCCCGGTTTGCTAGCTTAGTTTTTTGCGATGCTTCTACTCCTCTGGCAGTTTTTTGAAATTTTTGTTCTTTTAGCGATTTTTTTTTTCAGAAAAATTTTTTCCTCCATAGTGATATTTTTCCTGACCAGCAAGTATTTATTTCCTTATTTAGCGCATTTTATGGTTTTGTTTTCTAATTGCGTTTTTTCTCGTTTTGGCAACATTCTGTAGGTACGATTCTCTTCCGTTTCAGCGATTTTTTCCATTTTATTAATCGAGAATAATAATCACTTGTACATGAGACAATATTTCAAGGGAGAAACATCAAATAAACGTTAATTAATTCTAACCTAAGCCGGAAAATATAAAAATGTTATTTTCGGATGGTTCAACTGTCCTTTTTCACTAGTATTTAGGTGGCTCTGCTTGTCAAGCGTTATTTGCAATAATTATTTAGAATACGAGAATTGTAGTTAAACCTACGCATACAAAAATCTCAAATGATTGAGAGATTCAAATTTTCCAACTAATTAAAATTTAGGTTTGTAATCCTCAATAATAAAAAAATATACGAGATATTTTGCAAATTAAACGTGTAGACTGTGCTGTTAAATGGAACAGAAGAAAAGCTTCATACCACTATTTTAATTGTTTTCGAGGTGCGCTACACTTTTGAATAAAATATTACACTATGTACTATTTACATTAATTATATTATAAACCATTACTTCCTCTAATTGCCCATTGCAGTGAATACTGTTATTAACAGACAAACCGCTGTAAACAAACCGCTGTAAAGTTGGAGTTAAAACCACAATAAAATAAAATTTACAAATGAAGCAACAATAAAGAATATTTCCTACAAAATTAAGAGCGGTGAAAAATAATAATTTTAAAAACAAATAAATATTTAAAGACTCATAAAAAAACTGGGCGCGAAGACGCAAAGTAGGAAACCACAAGAAAACCAAAAGATAAAATTCAAACATTTATCCTCCATCAAGAAAAGAAGCTCCAATCTCCGTCTCTTAATTGAAGTGAATGAATAATGGATGAATTAACAAGAAGAAAAAAATTCAAGAAAAATCTCTAAATTATCACAATTTCCTAATGACGAGGATAATACAGGCAGTAATTATGATGATGATGATGATAAATCCTTTCTTTTTTTTTTTTTTGTATGAATAGAAATGAAATTATCAAGAAGAAAAAAGAAAGGAAAACTCTTAAAATCAAAGGTAATGGAAAAAGGATTCTTGCCAGTTACAATTAACGGAAGCAAGTTGTTGTACTTTAAGAAGCAACCGAAAATGTTCGTTTAATTACAGAAGTTTCTCTACTCTGTTTGCAATTAACTTGATTTGACATTAGATTACAGTAATCGGGTATTTTTTTTTGCGTATGGCAAAATTAGAAAGGAAATAGATTTTTTTTCCCAATAATACAAACAAATTAATTTGAAGGTCACGAGATAAAGTTAACAAAATACAGGTGACTGACTGTTTGTTTTATGTTGCTGGGAAACATGCAAGGTTTGTACGTTAATGTACACTTTTTTTCTATTAAAACACTGGGAGGCAGAAATATTATATAATCTCGTACATTTTCTGTGAGTACAACCCACAGGTACAGACTATAAATTACTTTGTTAGAACTGACTTTGGGTTTGATTTTATAACATGTAATGAAAAGTTTTCAAACTCATTTACTTATACACAAACTCTTATAGAAGACATGAGAATTATCAAATCATGGTGAAAGAGATATACTGATGAGATGGTAATTAGCAACCAATGAAATTCAGCATATAGATTAGCTAATTCATAACAAATAAATAAATTTTTAAAAAACAAAAATTCTTGAGTACTTTCTCTGATTAAATGTTATTTGTAAATTTTTTTTTCTCGAAAACTCTCGAATTATCTAAAATTAGCTGAATTGCCATAACTCCATACCGACATCATTGTAGTGTGAATATGCTGCGGTACTGCAGAGTTATTCAAATCATATGAGGGTGGTGTTGGCTGAAGTGGTTAGCGCGTTGACTACTAAGCAAACAATGACGTGGGGCCTGGGTTCAAACCCTAGCCAGAGCAAGTCAATCAACATCATTAATTTCTGTAATGTACATTAGTGAGACATTGTATTAATTGTTGTCGGACTATTTAAGTGATGAAGGCATAGCACTGGTCAATAAAAAACTGTTCCGACAGCGATTGATGATGTTCCAAGCTAATGTACACAACATCGCCCTCCTTCGTCGGTTAGCAGAAACATCGGCGAAGTAAAACAATTAATAAAATGCCTGCCAATACAGCTTAACAAAGTTAATGCGTCTACCTAACACCGGAGGCGCCTCAACACTGCTATAAAAATTAACATAACGCGCAAAGCAGAGTTGTAAAAAAGTTAAGCCTTCTATATTTTCAACATCTATCTTCTTTACTCTATCCCTCTCTCTGAGTTCCGGCACAATGCACTGCATACGTAGGGGTCATCCCCTGAGTGCTAGTCCTAATTAAAAAAAAAAAAAAAAAAAAAAAATCATAACAGCAAACCGGCAATAATTGCCCTCTCTGGTGTGTATACAACATCCTTTCTGACCCTGGAATGTAGGAAGTCACTTAATACAGTGGCGAATCATTCAAGTGTTAACCTTATATGGATACGGGGATACGAGGAAAACACAGGCAACATCATCGCTGACAATCTGGCCAGGAGAGAAAGAGAGCTAGAGGCTGTCGACATTGACAGTTTCTGCGGTCTTCCGCTCTCAGCCTACTGGAAGCGAATTCATAAAGCTCTTATGCAGTTGGCACAAACCAGGTGGTATAATAAGTCAACCTGCACTATAGCAAGGAAACTATGGCCTCGCATAACACGTCGATAGAACCAAAAATCTGTTGAAATTCTCCAAAAGCGCATGTGCAATCTTGTGGAAACAGTCACAGGGCACTGTGCCTTCCTTCGGTACCCATGCTAAATGCAGGGGCGTACCATATAATGAATACTGCTCCAGCTGAAATGACGAGCAAGAAGAAGAAAGCATCGCACACCTTCTATGCCTCTGCCCAGCTATGGAGGATCACCGGCTTCGCTTTCTAGGCAAAAGATCCTTCAGTACCCTCTCCGAACCCTCAGTTGAGGAACTCGGTAGCCTTAGCTCCTTTATCAGGAGCAGTTGATGATTCGCCCAATATCGCGCTTGACATCCTGCCCGTTCCACTGCAAGAGTCAATCCTTGCTGCGATTTTTCCCACCTGTTTCTCTGTTTTCTCTGTCCCTTTTTTACCTACTCTTCTCTAGACTCTTCTAATCTCACTTTCTCTACTACTATTCTTCCCTACAGGCACCACAACTTTAAACTAGAAATTTTTTTATGATTAATTCCTTCACTTTTAAAGGTTCCTTGCAAAATTTCAAATTTTATATTGTAAATATTAAGTAAAATCGAATTTATATTTCTTCGCATTTCCCGCCCCATGGTGCATTAATATTATTTTAAAAACAGCTTTTACTTTTTATAAATCAAATACCATTTACTACTTTTTAAATAACGTTGAACAAAAATTTCATCAATTTCCCGCAAACTAATTCAACAAAAGACACAACAAAGAAAATCCTGTTATTTGATCCAACAAACAAAAGAAAACACAAGTTTTCCATTTCGAAAAGGAAAACGTGTAACTGACAGAATTAATCTTATTTTTAGGGGCCAAACACAACATTTTTATTTGTTTCTTAATGCAGTGGAACGTTTCTGATGCACGTAAGGTATTTTGTGTGTCCTTCTTCCTGTCATGTTAATTAAAATTGTTTAGGAATTTCGGATTTGCTTTTGTTCCTTTATTTGTTTTTGTGTCTCTCGGCAAGAACATTTCCCATTATTGGTTGTTTTTTTTTCAGCTTTATCTTTCTTGGTGTGATATTGTTGTGTTGAATTGTTTAGAATTTTCGTTCGTTTTTTTTTTTTTGAAATGTGTGACATTAAATTTTCTTTTGTGGTTTTAAAAATTATCATATTTTTGATATTCTAATGATATCTCTTTTATAATTTAAAGATCAATTTATTTAAGTTGATGTAAAATTGTTTCTTTTTATTTAAGGGAGTCTTTTGTGAGTTTAAATTTTTAATTTAGTTGCACGAGTATTGTTATTTAAATCGATCTTAGATGTGTCCTTTGAATGTATTTTTTTATTATTTCTTTCTTTATCTCTCTCGCTCTCTCTCTCTCTCTCTCCCCCTATACATATTGCATTATGCATATCCTTTTTAGGATGTAATTTATCACATAAGCTATGAAAATTCTGCCCTGTTACACCCCCATAAATATATTATTTATGACAGATTTTCAAAATTATTTTTTTTAAAGGTTTTACTTGTGGTTCTGTCCCATTAAACTTATTGGAAAATAAGGGGGATGTTGTCACCCCTAAAACACTGATTATACATTTATGGAGGGATTTTAAAATTAATTTTTTTCAACATGTTCGCTTCCATTTAGTTCCATAAATTGTATGAAAATTGAGGGACAGTCACCGCACCCCCTCCCTTTCCCTCCAATATATTGATCATCGAATAATGCGTTCACATAATGGGCCGGTTTTCAAATGAATTTTTTTCATCAAACAATTTTGCTTGCAGTTTAGTGCCATAAATTTTATCGACATCGAGGGGTAAATTAACCCCTCCTCATAAAATATTGATTATCGAATAACTTCTCCATTTATGGGCCGATTTTCGAATTAATCTTTGTTCAAATAGGTTTGTTATCGGTTTATTTCCATAAATTTGATGAAAATCGGGCGGGGGTGGGCGGAAGTTGTCACCCTCCACTAAAATGCTGATTATCGCATAACTCCGCCACTTATGGGCCGGTTTTTATATTTCTTTTTCTGTTTGAACAGATTTGTTTCCCGTTTAGTTCCTTAAATTTTAAAAAAATCGGGGGTAGGTAGCTAACCTCCTTAAGAGATTGATTATGAAAATCTCGTTGGAAAAAAATTGATTATCGACTAAATCAGTGAATAAATTTTATTAGAGTGGGTTTTTTTTTGCCAGAATTTATTGTCGTGGCATTGTAAGAGTTTATCAATTGTTTCTTAAATTATGCTTAATTTGGTTGAAGGACAATTGTTCCAGTTGGTGCCTGATCTGGATTTTACCGCCATGATTCGATATTGCGTTTATAAAATTGTGATGAAAGAAAAGTTGTTAATGGTTTTATGGACATTAAAACAAAGTTTTGATTTTTTACTGAGTACCAGCAAAGAAAAAAAAATATGGTTGCACCAATCATATTATGACTGTATAGAATGCTTGCAGTCATATAAAATTATGAACAAATTAAAAGTATTCTAATTAATTTATTGTTGTCATGTTTTAACAAAATCCTAAAAAAATTGCCGTGATAAAAACCTCCCCCCAAACAAATTTAATAAAGTTAATTTTTTCATTATAATTTATTTCTCAAGAGCTTAAAAACTATGCTGCATTCCCAATTATTCCAGATTTAATGCAGTTGGCCGTTTTCTATACTTTTTTTTACGCTTCACCAAATCACCCTTCAGGTTTGTTATTCCGTGTGTAGTTTCCACAATATTTATGTATGTGAGACCTATCAAGTATTTATATTCTAGATTTTTATAAATAAGGAAGTTGAATGAGCCGTAACCATCAGTCTGTACTTGAAAGCAGTATTCCGAAGCCGGCAGTTTGTTTTGGAGACTTGGGCCTTGAACTGATGTATCAGGACTGATGTTGTCTTAAGACGAAAAATTATTTACAAGTAAATATTACCATATATTATGTTTAAAATATATATACATTACTTGGTGAAGGGTATGCAAGATTCGGCATAGTGGAATATAGTAAATTTTCTTGATTTTTTTTTTCTTTGTTGTGTAATATCATTTTGTATGTTCTCGATACTATAAGATATTTTCTAACCAAATGCATTCTTAATACACACTACAATAATTTTCAAACATTTCAATTTGAAAAAATTTTCAAAAGAGAATTACCAAAAAATAATCTTGTAATAATGAAAAACACTTCAATTAATGGACCATTAACATAAATGGCATTTAGAAAAATAAAGAGCTTCAACTTAATATTCTAATATTTTTAATGTAGTTTCATTTATAATGATTTTTAATATTGTTTTTTAAGTAAAAACAAAAACAAGAAGCAACAAAAAAAAAAAAACACTTTAAAAAATTCAAATAACAGGGCTATAAATGTAATTGCTTGTAATGGCTTAAAGATTTTTTGTTTTGTTTTTTTTTTTTCTTTATTTAAAAAAACGTGAAACACACATTGCTTTACTATTACCCTGCAGTTCTGAGAGCAGTCCAACTCAATGGTTATATAACCAGCAGCGAAAGTTTGATATTGTTTAGCAAAGAGGATCGTGTCCTAGGAGGAAGTTTCTGTCAACACGCCAATAGACCAATGATGTCAATTAGGTGGTTCATTTTAGGAATTCCTTTTTTCCACTTGGTAAAGAAACTTAATCTCACTTATTATCTGAGTGACTATTAATTCACTGAATACCTGTGAAGCATGACAGCTCCAGTATGTCAAGAATGATTTGGAGCCTGAAACTGGAAGCAACGGAGTTATTAGCCTCAAAAGCATTATGTACTTCAACCGATTTTTCAAGAGTAAACTCAAGTTACAAACACATTTATCCCCACTGATAACTTAAAGTAAAAAAAAAAGAGACGCCGTATAACGAGGCAGACAAGTAAAAACAGATGGAATAGAATTGCCAACGAACTGCTGGGCATTTATAAATACAAAAATTCTTTGCCACTTTTACAAGAACAATACAAAAATGCATTTCAATGAATCTTTGACAGAAGATACAACGAACGACTGCAAATGACGCATTCATAATAATATGTATTGAAATTGAACAATTGAGAATAAGAGTTTAACTGACAAATGCATACAAATATTGTTATTGAAATGTGCCATGACAGGGATTATTATAAAATTATTATAAAGAAATTCAATGAATCCTCTCCAATTACATAATTAAATTCTTGCAGAAGATTTGCTTTGTACACACATCCTTGTAAAGGAGCATTGAGAGGGAGAGAGAGAGAGTATTAATAATAGAAGTAAGGTTACAATGGTTACGTGGTATTGGCCTTTTAACGTTTTTATTTAAGTTTACATTTTAATAAAAAGTTTTTATAAAAACTTTTATAGTTTGTTTCCTTTAATTGTGACCATGTAACCTTTTGTATTTAATGCATCTACTAATCCCAACAAATTCCTTTAATTAGGAAATTGACCAAAATGAAAAAATATTTAATGAGGGACAAATTCTGTGGAATTTATGTCTTACAGAGAAGAGCGCAATGAAAGATTGCCTACCGATTTTCTCACTTTATTTTTAACATATTTAGAAACATGTATGAAAGCAGCGTAATATCTCTAATTTTTAAATTTGTTCCAAAAAATATATGGTTGTTACTAACAGTAGATGGTTGCTGCAAACAATACATGATTGCAGCAACCAAACTATTTTAAAATTTTGGTTAAATTTAACGATTAACCGTTGAAGGACAGAATGATTTTTTTAGACTTCACAGCTCCTCCTGAACGCTTACACTCAGAAGACAGATCTAATGTTCTGCATTAAAAATATAAAATATCAAAATTCATGTCACTGCCTCTTGGCGAAGTCAATCTTACCCAGCAAAAAATTATTATGTTTCTGGAAGCAGGTACAAAATTTCATGCTTTCGAGATGCGCAGTTTTGAAGCGCTTCCGAGGCTGCACAAAAAGAAGGCAGAGAGATCGCTCAACTTATATTTAAGCACGTTGAAGTTAGTCGGTTATTTACATATACTTAATACGAATAAAAAAGAAAACAGCGAATGGAAGATAAAATTTAATTTAATGGCTCTCCCTACCTCTCTCTCTCACTCTCTGATTTTAGCGCATTTTGGATGATTAGAAAAAAGCGCTCTTTTATGTAAAAAACAAGAGCTCCAAAGTGGGACATCGCGAACAAAAATCATGCATGATCGAAGCGCTTTTCGCAGCAGGAGGCACAACAACAACACGCATCTTTTCCTTACAAACCTACTTCGGCCGAAGCAGTAGTTTTTGCTGGGTAGGCATTCCGATACTCTACAGTAGATGAATAGAACTACAAAAACACTATCAAAAGCAGATGGAACATAAATTCCAAAACAACCGCAAACTAGTTACTAATCCTTAGATAAAACTTAATAACAATCATACAAACACACTCAACACATTTTGGAATTCACAAAAAAAAAAAAAAGAAAATATCTTTGACGACATTTAAGAAGAGACAGACCCCTTAAGAAATCACTCATGCTTTCATTAAAAATGTCACCATATTAAAAAGTAATTTCTCTTTTATATTTTTACTGTCTCTCATTCACGCTTAATCACATTAGAAATTCTGCCTTAAACAAACATTCCTCCACGGAACTTTTGTACACCATCTATCATCATTCACAGTTTCTTTAACATTTACACATAAATAAATATTTTCATTTGCAGTTAATTTGCTTAAAGCGTTGCAGGAAAATTTCATTTTCATTTCAACAGCAACAAATTGTGTAGATACAAAAACATACAAAATTTTTGTTTAGCTGAAGATTTTTTTAAATTTTTACTCTTGAGATTTTCATAATTTTAAAACATTTTCATACTAATGACAATGTGACATGCCAGGACCAGCCAGCCAGCCTAAAGCGTTAAAATTGCGCTAGAAAATCAAAATGACAAAAAACCAACGATGATCTAGTAGAGAGTCACAGAGTTTTCTATTTTATTTCATTTGAATTTATTATTTTTTCTGTTTGCAAGAAAAGTTGTGGATTAAATAAGATGAAGAAAAAAAATGGCAATAAAATAGAGTTGGAATTAATATGCATTGTTTTCGATCGTGAGGAACTACTTATTTCCTTCAATTACAGGATCATGCAAAAGGATTATTTTTAGAGTAAATGGAATTTAAAAATCGCTTAATAAAAACTGGCCCCAAATGAAGAATGGCCCCAAGATAAAGACTTTAAAATGGGCCCAAATTTAAAAACCAAAGAAAATTAAAAATGGCCCAAAACAAAAATGAAAAAATGGCAACAGCGTTCGTGTTGTAGTTTTTATAAAAAAATGGTCCTAAGCGATAAATTAATATCTTCGCTGCAGAAAACATTATGCTGAAGAAACTCCTTAAGTTCGTTTGTTTTCGGATATTAATGAAAATTATCAAAATGTTTTACTCTTTTAATAAAATGAAAAATGGATCAATTTAAAAAACTTTAAATGATAAATAAGCCCAAAATTAGGAAAAATTTACCTCAAATTTAATAATAAAAATTGGGTCCAAAAATTCTTGTTGTTTGTTTATGGAATCATTTTGAAAAATCTCAAATAAAAAAATTTTTATGTACATTTTTAATTTTTGGTTTGGGGCAATTCAAAAATATATACAATAATATTTCTATAGTGAGGCTATTATGATTCACAACCTAAATAAGTCGATTTGCGAATGCTACAACTCACCAATTTTTTCTATTACACTGCTTTACAAATTTTTAGTTTGGAAAAATACCAAGAACGCCACATGCCTAGATAAGTCAATTGGGACCTCCCAAGCACGAAAAACGCTGTAATTTTTTTTTTATAGTACAGTTTTTTAGATAACGGTACTTTTGTGTTTTTCGGTGTATGGCCCCACTCAAACCCTTGTGGAGCCCAACCCAAAAGTCCAATCAATATAAATTGTATACCGTTGGAAAGGTAATTGAATGCCTTTTCCGTCGATTTGCTGAAAATTTCTGTATGATAAGAAATGGCTGAGTTATGGCACCTCAAAGTTCAAAATTTTCCTATTTTTTACGTTTTTTTCAAAATTTTTCATTTTCATTTCATTTTTTTTCTACTTTATTGTAAACATCTGGAATGTTTTATTTTTTTACCAAATAGGTTATTTTATTACCAACATTTTAAGCGTAATTTGGAAAAAAACGGATGAAAAATAAAGTTTTTATTAAGGATTTTGTGGAAAGACAATATTTTCATTTTCATTGCTCACACACTATATTTGGCGTAAATTCAAAAAATTTAAATTAAAATGACGAGCGACTTGAACTTTTGCGTTTTTTTTCGGATGGATCTTCGCGAATGAGGAACCAACAATAGTCCGCCATCATTTGTTCATCCCACCAGCCTTTATAACGTCTCTCGATTTCTTCCATTTCCTGGTGAAATCTTTCACCTTGTTCATCACTTTCGGAGCCCAAGTTCGTGGGGAAACTATCCAAATGACTGAATAAAAAGTGTAATTTAGGTGTCATATTTGAACCTAAAAGTTAAAAAGAATAAATTTTTAAATGTTAACGGCCTTTTTGATATACATGCTTTCACTCAAAGCTTACCAATGGCATTGAATTTTTGCAGTAATTTATCGATCTTCTCAGCGTAATCAGGACTTCTGTAGTTTCCCAAAAAGTTGTGAACAATGTCCTGGAATGCTTCCCATGCCTCTAAATGAGCTGGACCTAAACACTCATTAAATGCTTGGTCACCGTACAGAGCCCGAATTTGAGGTCCATCAAATATACTAGCTTCAATTTTGCTCGCTGTGGCTCTCGGAAATTTTTGTTTATTTCATATTTCGTCAATCAAGGCTAGCAACATATACAGAGCTTCAAATTCCGTTTTTTTTTTAATACGTTAAAACTGATGGACGCCAAATATAGTGTGTGAGCAATGAAAATGAAAATATTGTCTTTCCACAAAATCCTTAATAAAAACTTTATTTTTCATCCGTTTTTTTCCAAATTACGCTTAAAATGTTGGTAATAAAATAACCTATTTGGTAAAAAAATAAAACATTCCAGATGTTTACAATAAAGTAGAAAAAAAATGAAATGAAAATGAAAAATTTTGAAAAAAACGTAAAAAATAGGAAAATTTTGAACTTTGAGGTGCCATAACTCAGCCATTTCTTATCATACAGAAATTTTCAGCATATCGACGGAAAAGGCATTCAATTACCTTTCCAACGGTATACAATTTATATTGATTGGACTTTTGGGTTGGGCTCCACAAGGGTTTGAGTGGGGCCATACACCGAAAAACACAAAAGTACCGTTATCTAAAAAACTGTACTATAAAAAAAAAAATTACAGCGTTTTTCGTGCTTGGGAGGTCCCAATTGACTTATCTAGGCATGTGGCGTTCTTGGTATTTTTTGGCTGTAAACTAGTGTTATGATTCAAAAGCAATTTTGTTTTAATTATAATAAGAGTTTATCAAAGACAACTAAGTGACAACCCTATTGAATGTGAAGTTAAGTTGTAATTTACAAAACAAATTTTCCTACTACAACATCGGCTTTCAGTATAGTTGTAAATCGTAAGAGACATTAAAGAATACGAAAAAATGCAGCGGAGTGCCTTTTTCGGATGTCTTTTCGCATCTTTCACAAAGAGCGGTGCCAATTTGTTATTGCGATTGCTGTGCGACATTATTTTCCGTCCGCTAAAAAAAAGGAGCCGCACAAAAAAGTAGCATTTTCATTCACTCTTTTTGTTTGCGCAGCTCTTTTTTGTGTATTGATCAAAAAGAGCCAAAAGAGCTAAAAGAGCAAGAAATGCGCATTGCTCATATATACTGGTGAAAACATAAAAAGTAAATTATATCTTTGTAATCGAAAATTAAAAAAGAAGACGTATGCCTTTTAGACGGGTTCATCTTCTACATCAACTCTTTAAAATTAAAACTTTGCGAGAACATTTTAGTTTTCAGAGTTTATTTGGAAGGAATTTAAGGAATTTTCAAACATAAATGAAAAAAAATAAGGCCAAGTTCCTATCCAAAAAATTTCGGCCGTAAAAAGTACTGATATCAAAATAAGGACCAAGTTCTTGATAAGTACAATTTCATCTCATTTACAGGCAACCTATAAGCTCGGCAATATTTTTCCAAGAATTCTTTCCCATATTATAAAGGCAAACAAATTTTGCCAAGCATACCGGTTGCCTAGAAATGAGATGAAATTGTACATATCAAGAACTTAGTCCTTATTTTTATCTCAGTACTTTTCATGGCCGAAATTTTTTGGATAGAAACTTGGCCTTTTTTTCACATTTATGTTTTTGTGCGGATCTCACTTCTTTTTTCTAAGTTGTTTTTGTATAAATATTTATACGTATTGCTAATCAGGGCCTACCTGTGTACGAAATGTAAGCTTTCTAGCTATACTGGAAGTGCCCCATACAAAGAAGGGGCACCTTAGACCCCCAGGTGTAAAAGGCCCATTTAAATATCATTTTTGTTAATTTCTCATCAGGGCCTGCCTGTGTACAAAATTTCAGCTTTCTAGCAATACTGGAAGTGCCCCATACAAAGAAGGGGCACCTAGTCCCCCGGGTGGCAAGTGCCTCTTTTCAGATTTTTCTGGTTAATTTCTCACCAAGACCTACCTATGTACCGAGTTTCATCTCCCTAGCTATACTGGAAGTGCTCAATAATATTGATGAGTCAGTGAGTGAGTGAGTGAGTAAGTAGTAAAATATGAACTATTCACACCTTAATATCTCGGGAATCTTTTACAGTAGAACTTTCAAATTTAACCTGTGAGGTCAATTCTGTTTCAAGTTTCATTATATTATAATCAAGAGGAGCAAAGTTCTGAGGGGGGTAAAAACAGCTCAAATGATTTCGTGTAAATATACACACTGTGTAGCCGGAACTTGGCCTGGCGCATTACCGTGCGCCTAGATCAAAAAATAAATCAAAAACTTGACGCTCAGTTTGGTTATCATCACTCTTCTTAAGCATTTTGGTTTAAAAAATATTATTCGTCGTGGCAACACTAAATAAACTTAAACTAACCACTCTCACTGCAAAAAGAGCTTGAGCAATGAGTCACTCAATTTGCTCAATGTGTAGAGCAAAGCGCTAAATAAACAAATAAAATGCTCATTGCGCAATGAGCGGAGCAATTAAAGTAAAAGTGCTTGCACCGTGCAAAACAATTGCCCTTTTTTTCTGCTCCGCTCATGTTGCAATTGTGCAGTTTTCAATAAGCAAAAAGTGTAAGCAAATCCGAACTCTGAGACATTAGTGTGGTAACCAGGTAAAAATATTGCCAAATTTGGAAAAATATGTGTATGGTTTTAGAATTTTTACTAATGACTGTAATTCTGTGAAAATTATTTTAGCAAATAGAGTTTTGATATCTTTCCCTCTGAATAAATTACAAACACAATGAACAAATTACGCATTCCATTCGGAGTGATGGGTGTAAAAATATTTCTTTCTTAAAATAGTTTTGAAGATTTATATCGAATGATGACATATTTATGATCATCATAAAAAACGGAAGAATAAAATTTCTAAAGTTTTTCATTAAAATGTTACACTTGACGAGAAGAAGAATGCTGATGAATGAAGGGCTAAATGAATGAGATTAGGAGTACATGTAAGGCTGCATTACATTTTTTGACGCATGTGAGAGTCTACAAATAATATTTACTTGTTCACACAATTGTCAAAGAAATACAAAGAAGGCAGTGAATGCAGCAGGCAGCATCAGGAAATTAAAAAAAAAAGACCAAAAACAAATAAACGACCTACCGCATGTACTGACTGGTATGAAATTATTTATTTAGTTTTTAAAAAAAACCTCGAAAAATTTTTTCATGATCAAAGGAATCGTAATAAAAATATAAAGCAGCACAAACAACCATCATGCAGTCATGCAACGTTTTATGTTTTGATTTTTCTCCAGGTTTTTAGTTTTCTTTCCCGGTTTATTTAGCCCAGGGTATGCAAGTGATGTATGCATGTGAATGAATGAGTGAATGAATGAATGAATTATAAATAGAAAATAAACAAACAACAAAATCATTATTAATAAAAATTGTTTCTTAAGAGATTTTCTTTTCTATTTCAAGTGAAATACTGAATGTGTGATCATGGGTTAACGCCTTCCAATATATCATCAGGTTTATTTTTTTTATGAAAAATAGGAGTTTCTTATTTTTGTTAGTTTGCTTTTTTTTATCTAGTTGTTATTTATTTATGGCATCCATGAATAACTTTTGGTTGCAAGGAGAATAAAAAAAAAACACACAAAAGCAACAACGAGTGAGATAAGGAAGTAAGTTAGATTAATAGATCGAAAATTTGACCTTTAGTTAGATTCAAAGGAGTTTTTTTTTGTAATGCATTTTGAATAGGAAGGAGTAGAAAAAAATTTTGTAAATTCTGAATTTCAACAAAATTGAGAATAAAAATATCTCTCATCTCATCGCTGGCAGAAATTCAGTTAAAAGCCTCGTCCAATTTATCAATTACATACATACACACATACATACTTTCTTTGTTAATTAACAGCAGGGTTAAACTCTAATAATTACTCTGTTATTGAAAGAGAAAATGTCCCATTTCTGAATGTCATCTAAACTAAAAAAAAAAACAAACAAAATAAAGTTATAAACATTTATAAGATTAATTTATGCCCAAATGACTAAGAGATCAAAGTTTAGTTTATTTCTAAACAAATATACGAGACAAAACAAGGAAAAAAATAAAGTTTAACGTATTTCTTACTGATTTTGATTGACGTTTCCTTATAACAAAAAAAAAAAATGTGAAATGGAAAAAAACACAAGTGCCTTATATTTGTTTGTAGTTGATTGGATGCAGTTGACGGTTTTGGTTTTTTCTTTCATAAAAATGAAACTTACAAAATATGTACAACTTAAAAAAGCCCATTAACATAACTTTTGTTTTTATTTAATTATTTTTTTTCTCTTTTTATACCCTTCACCAAGAAAAGAAAAGGGTATTTATAGGTTTTTCATTCCATATGTAGTTTCTACAATATTCATATGAGACGCATTAATTACTCGTATAACAATTCTGGATCCTTATAGATAGGAAAGTTTAATACATAAGCCATGTCCTTCTGTCCGTATGTCGGTTTTAGGAAATCAGTTTTCCGAAGCCAACAGAAACCTTTAACACTTGGGTCTTGGACTGTCGTGTCAGGATTTGTCTAAAGACGACTCGTATTAAAAATCGATAAAAATTATAGAAAAAGTTATTACATATCGCTCCTTTATTGCAACATAGTCATATCTCATATCTCTTGAGATATGACTACGTTGCAATAAAGGAGCGATATTATGTTTTACCAATAAATCGTTACCTCAAATCCCTTCTTGAAATACTTCAATCTACAAACTAAAATATAAAGAAAAAACAATAAGATTGAAAGCTTCAACAAATAATACAAAAAACCTGCCATGCTTCAAGAACACTTGCAAAACTCCTGCTAGCATGAAAACATATCGACTGAAGAGTTTCAGCTGCTGGACTAAGGTTTCTACTGTTATTTTATGACAAACCATAAACAAACCTAAAAAAAGTCTAATTATTATATGACTTTTTTTGCTTGAAGCGCAACAACAATTTTTTTTAAACTATTGTAAAATAATAAGACATTATGACAATATGACTGATATGACTGCAGTGTGAACACCCCAAATATTTTTAAAATGTTTCACATGACAATACGTTTAACAATAATACTTGTGACACACTTCGTTAAGATAACAATTTACCATATGGATGTGTCAGAAGCTAAAACGCCTAACTCCACTTTTCGAAATATTCTCAATTTTTGTTATATTACTGTTTAATTATTTGTGGTAGATAGTAATATGACAAAAAAAGTCCAAAAATATATTTCAGCTCATAGCTGCATTTGATTATATTTATTTCACCAAGTTCGTATAGATAAAAAACAATTTAATATTTTAATTGATAATGGACATTTTAATATATTTACAGGAAATTTATTATTTTCTTTATTAACAAGTCGGACTGAATTAAAAAACATTTACATTTAAGCCAAAATGCAAACGTATGCGCACTAATACGATTAAAAAATGGAGTGTTGTTAAATTTTTATCAGCTGGCACAATTATGACATAGCACACTAATTTATGACGGGGTGTTCACACTTGGTATGCTATTATTTTATGATATATGAATTATGACTACATTGTGAATACCCCAATTAAATTTAAAACCTGTTAGCATTTTGTAGTGAAATAAGTAGGGATGCAACCGATACCGATACCGATATATCGGCTATACTTCTGGTTTTCCGATATATCGATATCGGCGATATTTTACTGTCGAAACTTCTTATATTTTTCTTTAGAGATTTTTGAACAAAATATTCAATTTTCAACTCTTTTTTTTGCATGATTGTATGTTTTAAGATTTTTTTCAAGGCGCATTAATACAAGTGGTGGTAATTCTACAACAATTACAACTTAAAATAACAACTAACAGACCCTATGTCAACATGTACATACGAACCTCTAATTTGCGCAATAAAAGAATAAAAACTGTGCTTATAACATCACCACTTTGAATACGTCTTGATTTTCTTTTATTTATTTATGCATGCGATGAGTTTTAGATATTATTTATCTACAATTATTGACGCTCGATACAAAGCTCGAATATTTCAAAGACAATCGACTTCAATCCTATCCAAAAAACGTCTTATTGAGCTGCTTAACATGACTCTACATTCCGAAAGTGTTGAAGACACAGTCCTCTCTACACCTCGCAAAAGTTCTGATAAGTCTACGAGATGTACTCGCCTTTGGAGCGTATGTGAAAAAATTATAAGAGAATCCGAGGAGATGATCCATCCTAAGCTGTGGTTCTGCTAACGAAGAAGTCGAGAAATACCTTAAATCGCCTAATATTCCTAGAGACGAAGACCATCTTGTTTACTGGTGCAATGACATATCCTACCCAAACTTAAAGAAAATGGCGCAGAAATACTTAAGTTTTCAAATGAGTTCTATCGCATCTGAGATACTATTTTCCACTGCAGGTCTGCTTCAAACGGATTTGAGTAATCGTCTATCTCCGCAAAATTTGAGAACACTTTGTTTTTTAAACAAAAATCTTATTAAATATCAATTTTAAATATTAATCTTTTGCAATGTTGTTTTTATAATATTAATTTAATTTTAACATGATCTCAAATTCAATTCGTTGTCTTTTAAATCTTATTAATATCTCATTTTAAATCTTGAGCCAATCTAAATTGAATGCCATCGTTTATTTTGTAAAATCATAAATATGGCAGACGTTTTGTTGTTTGAAAATTTGAAGTTGAGAAACTGAAATGTATTGAAAATTTTGATGATTAGAATGGCTCATTAATAAACACTGTTATTTTGTGTAATAGAAGAATTACTCTACTTGAGTTTTGCTAATTTTTACTTGAGCTCAATTTCAATATGCGTATCGGTATCGGAATCGGTATCGGCGATATATATTTTTGAGTATCGGTATCGGATCGGCGAAATGGCGTATCGTTACATCCCTAGAAATAAGCTTATAATAAGCAAGCTTACGAATAGTTAGAGGAAATCTATTATGATAAGCTTATTCTACAATTCCGTTGCAGTTTGCTTGTGGAATGGTTTGTTGGGAAGTTACAGGGAAAAGTATGAATGTAAGTAAATATATATCGTAACATAAAATCCAAAAGACCGTAACTGGAAAATAACTCACAGTTTACTTCTTCATAGGTAGTGATGGAGTTAACAAGAATGCAACTTCCTTAAAAATTTCACCCAAACATTTGGGAAGTAACGATTTTTAACAGACATTAAATGTGGTAATTTTATAGTATTTTGCTTCTCCTGTAAAATAATAAAAAAACGCCCTTTTAGATTTTAGGTGACGATATATAAAAATTAATATTTCTTTGGTTGTATGTTTTTTTATAGGAAGCCAAACGGCAGAACCGATCGCCTTGAAACCGTATTAGTGATGATCAGACAGATTGTGAATGAGTATACGTCAGCACCTTCCTTTACGGCTTAAATCTGACGGTGTACTTAAACACTTAGTGTAGATTAATCGTTCACCATCGCCCCTGAGCCACCCCACTCAGGAACCCGAAGGCACCCCCGAGGGGATGACAACAGGTAGCAACTTCTCAGACATGACCAAGGCCCGTCATGTCCAAACACCTTGCTAAAGTGAGCGAGCTACCTAAACTCTGGAATCCTGTTGGTTCACAACAGCACATAGAGGCTTCGCATCGGTAGACACGAAGTCCGCAAAGCGAACATCATTCTTTAAACCGACACCTCTCCCAGCTTTTGGTAACAACCACAACCACTACGTGAACTCTCGAAAGAGACCTCAACCAACAACCGGCCCATGGGATCCTGTAACCGGTATAGTAGAGGAGGACTCTACTTCCCGGTATTAGCATTCCCCCATGTGGGCTGCCGGCCCCGTAGTACCAGTTCAAACTACTGGTAAAGTTTCGAAAGGAATTCCCAAAAGGGATTAACTTTCTTTTGGTTTTGGTCATGGGCTAGACCTTAGGTACCCTTACACCTTCTATGTAGACTTACGTGGCAAGCCACTACGTTCATTATAAAATATATGCACATTCCGTTGCTCTGTTAATTCAGAGATTGGTCCGAGCATATAAGTTTTATGGGTAACTGACAAAACGTTATGTCTACAAAAATCAGTTACCCTATACCCCGGGGAGTATTGCATCTTGTTGTTGAGAATCAACAAGATGAACTATCTACCCCCCGGGGGGTGATGATCAGACAATTAAAATATTGAAGAACCCTCATACAAGTTAAATCTTAATATTCAAATATCTGCGGAAGTAAAACAATGATTATCTTCACATTCGCTGTGGATTACTCCCAGAACAAAATATAGTTTAGAGAAAGATTTTGAAGTGATAGGGCAGGAGAAAAGGATACCAACACCTTAAAAAGTAATTATAAATGTTCACATATCAGAGAAATTAAAAATTTAATATCTTAAAAGTTGCTGCGTGTTGGTCCGTGAATAAAATAAATTTTCCAGCGAAATCATAAAGCGAGGTAACCTCGTATAAAGAAATATTAGTCAATGCATAACTCCGGCATAATTCGAACTACTTTCAAAGTAATTTTTTGTTTGAAACAATTTGCTCGCAGTTACCTTTTTTTCGCTCTTTTCCCTTTGAATTCTATTTTTTTTCTGTTGCATTTATGAATTATTCACAGAAAATTAGAAAGATTCAGATAAAAAACTATAATTGTCTAAGAAAATTAAGTTCGAGAATGTGTGTAGCGAAGCACACCGAGTGACTTAGTGAAGGATATATAAGATTCGTCACTGCCGAATAAATTACTCTTACTTGTTAGTTTTGTCTTATTTTTATTAAAATTTGATGTTCATGTGTACTTTTAATTTAGTTTTAGTGAAACTGGAGAAATTTTGTGTTTCGTATGTGCGATAAGTTTGAAAAGTTCTTTCAAACTCCAACAGCCGAGCTTAGTGATACGTGCTTTATGCAAATTAAACAGCATTTTTACGGACAAAAGAAGATTGGGAAAAAGGAGAAAATATTCTTGGTTGATCTCAATTCTGAACCTGAAGTTCAAGTAAGAAATCATAACAACATTGTACTAATTTAAAAAAGCGTTTGAAATAATTTCAATTAAATAACTTTTCCCACTGACCTCGCTTTTTTCCTGCAATACACCACAGCATGCACTTACACTCGTTGTATTTGATCTTAATACACCCGCATTTCAAAGCCGATCATCATCAATGTCAGAAAAATATCCGCGTATGTGTCTCATACATGTCTATCACCGTCACCAGCAAAAACAACAACAACACCAATAATAATAATAATAAACAAAGACAACATCGTCAAAAACTTAACTAATCATGCAAACATATTTCTGCTGTTACGAGTGACTAGTATTAGTATCACTTCACCTAGTCGTCAATATATCTCCTCTCACTCACGCGACTCACTGATACGGGCATGTGAAATGAAACCCTGATTGCATTTTCTTAAGTTTCGCTTTTGTTTTTGTTGCTTCAAATAGTGTTTGCATTGTGTGAGGTCTGTTTGCTTGGATTTGTTCAAATTATTTGTTGTAGTAGTTGTTGCATGTTTTCATTGATGTTAGAGCAACACAAACGCTTAAGGAGAGTGGGTCTTTCGGTTAAAACAATAGCATGAAAACATAACGAACAAAGTAAGGACTTGGGGATCTCAATTTTAGTTGTATCACATCAATAATGAATGAATGAACGAATGCTTGACGACTTGTCCATTTATATTTTCGTTTGTACTTTGGTTTGTGTCATTTGTTTTGTTTTTTTTTTGTGCCGTTGTTTGAACTGGAAAATATTAATATTAATGCACTTTCATTAGTAAGGACCTACGCAGAGATGGATGGAGAATGAAAAATGTACAAGAAAAAAGGCCAACCATGAAGTCATTTCTATAAAATGAAATATATACAGCGTGACATTTCGAGCAGCCAAATTTGGGAATTTTTCATACTCCTGTGTAGTAAATATTGCGTTTGGGGCTCATTGTGGTCATAGTTTATGTTCAAGCCACTTCAAAATTTACAAGATCGTGGTCAAAGCATTATAATGCCATATTTTCTGGCTAAACTGTACACATAATGTAATCGAGAGTTCCCGCGATCACTCAGGGAGGAAAGCTTCAGGAACATGCTTAATAGAGCAAAATGAGAAATTACACCAGTAAGCTGGGACCACAAAGTGCAAAGAGTGAAAATAACCTTTTGCGAGAAATAATAGGAAATGAGAAAGAGAGAGAGACATCTCGTGGCTACGCATAATCTTATACAAACGTTTCATAGCATCAGGTTTTTAAAGAAAGCTAATGATAGTTGTACAGAGAGCAATCAAGAATAAATTGAATTTGAAGAGAGATGCTCATATCATTGGCTGTCAACAAGAGAGCATAACAAGGCCTATCGTCCACTATCTTGTCACTACTGGAACATGACTCGAGATATTTCTGCAGTTTATGTTTGTTAATTGGTTTGTGCTTTTTTTCTTTGTAAGATCAGCATTCTGGATATGAAATGTACTGTGCCAGATTTTAGGGAAAGGAAAGATAGATGTTGAAAATATATAGAGAAGTCTTAAAATTAGATTATGGATAGTAACCGAACCTCAGATGTGTTGCTTGTTGCTGGAAAATTGTATTACAGATGACAACTGTCAACTAAAAGGTGTCAGTTTCAGTTTCTATTTAGTGCTTGTCTGCAAACCACAAATTTTCAGTAACCGGCTGGCAACGCAACTGAAGTGCAATGCACAATCGAGTCATTAATCCTTTCACAACTCTGCTATTGCGCGTTATGTTATTTTGTGGAGAAGTGTTGCAGCGCCTCTGGTCTGCATGAGCAGAAATTTCTTTGTTTTACTTCGCTGAAGGTTCTGCTAAACGACGAAGGAGTGCGCTGTGGTGTCCATTAGCTGGGAACAATAGCAATCGTTATCGGAAGTGTTTTTGAGTCTAGTGCTATGCCTTCATCACGTAAACAGTTAAATAACATTTAATAAGATGCCACAATAATGCACTTGCCTTGACCGGTGATCGAACCCAGGTCCTAAGTAATCAACGCGCTAACCCCTTCAGCCTAAACCACCATCGGTACTTGAAAAGATCCTTTTATATGAAATAAAGGAATTTTCTCCGCCAACTCTGATATGGTCATACATACCACAAGTTTGAAAAAAACTCAAGTAGTTCTTCTCTATTCCCTAAGTGGGCAAAATTAACAACGAAAAAAAAAGAAAGTTTTACAAACTCTAATAGTCAATAAATAAAATTTTAGTTGCGTTCGCTATCGCAGCAACTCAGTTGTGTTGTGTTGCTTGCTGTTGTTGTTTTAATGCGTTGGTGGTATGTTTGACCAGTATCTTTTTGTCCCCTAGTGCTTTTCGACAGGGATCTATTTAGAGTACATACCATAAAGTTATTATTGTCTTCTATGTACTCGTATGTTACTCTTCAATTTAAATCTTACATGGTTAGAGGTCAATTTGACAGTTAATACCGTTTTCTTTCGACAATTGACAATGTTGATTATTGTCATTTCACTTTGTTACAATTGAGTTGGGTGGTGGTTGTACAGCTTTTGATTTTTATTCATCTTCTTCTGCGCATTTGCCCATTAAGACATTGAATTTAAACCGGAAATTTTGTGTTAAAAATTGTCATTAGTTGTTAATTTATACTGGTTAAAGAGTCAGTGAGACATGATCATAGTGTTCGATGGCAGAGAAAATTGTGTGAATAATTCATGGTTTTGCTTTAAATTACTTTTAAATTAAATATTGAACTTTGAAAGGAAAAGTCCATTCATTTTGGGTGAGTCATTTGTGTTCTTTGTTGTTCTATTTTCAGAGACATGCGAAAGATAAGTTAATTTTTTTTTTTTTTTTTTTTTGTAATTAAAGAGTTGAAGTGGGTGGGTCAGCATGATTTCTGATTGATTGTGGTGAGAAAAATAGATATAATGCAGTGATTACTATTTATTTGTCTAGTAACGGAGTTGTAAACGGAGTTTGAAAAACAAACAATTTATTTAAATTAAAACTGATGATTAGAGGAGGCTGTTCCAAATGTAGCAAATGATTTTCAAATACTCTTATGATCTTACACAGATTTTTCACGACTTATTCAAGCACTACAACCACTCGTTGTATCTTATTAAGATGTTAAGAAAGCTAAAGAAATAAATTAAAAATTATCTAAATTAAAAATTTAAAAAAAATTTTTAATTAAAAACTTATTTTTCTCTTTAATAAAGTAACAAAATTATGTATTGAAAGTTTTTCCTCCATAAAAAAATAAAATGATTTAAAAATGAAATTCTAATTCACACACTATATTTTGCATTTGCTGTTTTTGTTTTTGTCAAATGATAACTTCTTTAAAAGTTAATGAAATAATCTTTCTAAATAAAAATAACATTTTGATTAGTTTTGCCCACCGAAAAGTACCCACAGAACTCATTCAACCGGAGTGCACTACTCTGTTCTCACCGGCGCCAACACACACACACACACATACACACATTGTCGAAATTCATCAGCTAAAACTTTAAAGTTTAAACACATTTTGTACTAAATATTATCTCTCTGATAGTTTTGTTGTTTCTAATGCTGTTCCAAATGCAAAAAAAAAACGAAAGATTTCACAACATTCATTATTTACAAATTTGTTCATTCATTGATTAAAATTTCATTATAATAAAATAGCAAAAAAAAAATGCGGTTGTTCATTTTCTAGAAACACATTAAAGGGCATAGTAGAATTTTAAGCACACTTCAAAATGATTTAATGCAATTTTTTTCTATTAGCTTCAGTTGTAGCGCATGGATGGAGTGAAATATTTCTATATAATTAACAAAATTCCTTACTGAGAGGGTCACCTTAATATTGTTAAAATAATCTCTCGGTGTATATCCTGCCATATTTCAAAGGATGAGCACTTTGATAAAAAGATGAGTCATGAACTTGTCGTCTCTGCATAAAGTAATGGAAAAAAAGAAAAATATGTGTCATGAGAAGCAACATGACAAGGAGAAGCGATATTGCTCAACTAACGAATATGTAAACCGGGAATTGTTTTTTTAACCCAAAGGCAGATCACTCCTAAAAATTTAATTCTATGTTGGCAGTATGGAAAATTATCTCAAGGCCCTCAGTTCTAGAAGCATTTAATAAAAAAATTTACCCATAATGCGTTAATTCTGTGCCAGGATAAAGCAATATTGTTGGCAACGAAGTGGCAGCTGAATGAAAAAGGTCGTGCACTTCAGAAATCCTCGTGGTAATTCGTGAAATTACCAGCACTTTCTGACGTTAACTTTCTTCAAAGAAAAGGCGGAACACAATTTTTAAATTTCTGTACAGCAGACCTTTTCAACTGTCAACCTCATCCAGTGCTTATAAAGGACTTGGTGCTTCCTGGTTTTCACTAACGAAGCTCTGGCGACCGATCTTAGGCGGTATAACTTTCACACCTGTCGAAAGGAAATTCTGTCGCAAAACCCCGATTAGGCAAAATGAACAGGTATAGAGTGTCGGGAACCCTTAATGACCTAAGAGCGTTTCAGGAACTAGGAGGAACGCAAAAAATTATCCCACTCAAACACTAACTCCAAAATTTCCATACATTTGCGTACTTTGATAGCAGCCCCATCACATAACTTGGGAATGGGCGTTAGCAACCTTCGGTACCTAAAATCAAATTGCTACCGAATCCGTAATGGCGCCCTAGATTTCAGTAAAGTTGTCAGGCTGAACAGAAGTAAAGAAACATTACGGCGTTTTAATAAAAAATAATTAGAACAATAACTAACCCTTGAAGTCTTTCTAGACTCTAGTGGACGTTATACGGTTGAGGACTTAAGCTGACCCTTGTGTCTCTAAAGGACACGCCATTTTTTGTAGCGTACTGGTATTGGTAATTTGTAACAATTGGTTGCCAGATTATTGGCCGCGCTGGCATGCTGGCGTTTTGCTCCGGCTGAAGCTCGCCTTTGGGGAGGGATCTTGTCAATCTCTCTGGTAATCTACCAGCTACAAAAAAAAAAAAAAAATCATTCCAAGCACTCGTAGATGGACACGAGAAAATAAAATAATTTAAAATAAAAGGATCCGAAGCAAGTTTCGTTCCTCTGGCTGATGGCTTGCCAGGAACTTTGCCCACCCCTTCTGAGGCTATACAATTTTTAGAATTTTCAGCAATTATTGAACTCAACCCAAAAACAATATTTATATTCAAATATACATTCCTTACAGTTGAAATAACAATTAAGTATATTGGTGAAGGTGTAAACTGTCTGTATATCAAATTTATCGAAATAAACAAATAGTACCAAAAAGCAAAAAGTACCAAAACAAAAAAAAGTACCAAAAAGCAAAAGGTACCAAAAAGCAAAAGGTACCAAAAAAAAAAAAAGTACCAGTATTTTTTTATTTTATCACTCAGAAATTATAATGTTATGTGACTGTATTTACTTACTTGGGAGTTTATGTATGAGTAGATGAGTTTGAAAACTTTTCGATGAGTTGGTATTATACTTATATTTAATATTTTTTAGATTTAAGATTTGAAAAACTTATTGATAATTTAATTTATAATTAAAGATTCAATATATAATAAAATTATCAAAAAAAAAAAAAAAAAAAGAGTTGGTATTAAGCTACCAATGAAATGCAGGATATAGTCTAGCTAAACCATAACAAATAAGTTCATTCACAAAATTTTAAATCTCTTCAATTTATCTGTTTTTTTTTTTTGTGTAAAATACTTCACTGTCCTTTGAAATGTCAAATAAGACTCACTCATATCCTTATAATAGAAATAAGCAGGTTTCAGATTAAAAATATTTTTTTTTTTTTTTTAATTCTACACATCTAAAGAAGTACGAGAGTCTTACAAATTTCTTAACCAATTAAACATGCCTTCATCCTATGAAACTTCTAACTTGCTTGAAGGTTTTAAAAATCAAAACTTTACAAACTCGTACTACAGCAAGCATGCGAATTTGTTTATACCGAGAAGTAAAACAAAAAAAAAAAAATAAATAAATCAACAACAAAACGAATCAAATGAACTTTTGGTTTCATTAGCAGCCAAAGTTTAAGACTGTGAGACATAAACCGCGTAACTTTGTTTCAAAGCATCAGAAAATAAAAAACACACATCATGAGTATCGGTGATAGAACACAGACACTGCTCTGCTCTGCTAGAGAAGACTTGCCCAGATTTTGTATTTAAACAACTGAAAACCATATAAAATAAATAAATTTGATTAACATTTTATAGAGAAAAACCCAAGCATTGACTAAAGAATGGTGCATGATGTGATGTAGAGGCGGGAGTTGGGAAGGTGGTCATGTTCACAAAAAAACGAAAAAAAAAAAAACCCAATCGAATCGTATCAGTTACGCTTCATGGTATTTTTTTGATGAAAGAAAAAAATATAATTCAATTAAATGCCGCAACCTGGCGCCTTGATGGCGTTTGGATTGATGCTGAATAAATACGAGTACAACAAATAAATAAGTTTAACTATAATAGAATTTATGTTTGTATGTGAGATTAGGAATGTTCTTGCGAAAGGAGTTTTTCTTCGGGAGGTGTCTGTTACTCTGATTCTACAACAGAAAACATCTTGTTATATTGTACGCTAGTTTTGTCTGCAATCAAATTATGGTTGCAAAAACTTTTCGTTCTTGTTCCGTAATTTTTGTATATTATTTTTTAGTATTTTATTTCTGATTGTTTATCATAAACATAATTAATAAACTTCTGTCAATTTCTTTTTAACCAAAATATGGTTAAGAATAACCATGTACATGTTAATTAGTTCTTTAGAACTATTTCATTTTTTTTTATACAAATGTATATGATTGGCTTCAGTCATATTATGTTTATATTCTATTAAACTTTGGATTGTATAACATTCTTGTACCTAAAACAGATTAATTTTCATCACAGTATGAATTAATTTCAAACATAATATTGTTCCCTCAAAGCGTCCGCTACTTAAAAAACGATTTGAAAATGTTCTTGTTTATTTGAAGGAATGTATTTCCCGATTAGTCTAGTTAAAAAGTAAACAGGATCACACTTGTATAAAACAAATAAATGTTTTTTATATCACAATATCACGTAATGATAAAAAAGTGGGCAGTGTCACTCCCACAGAAAGTAAATATACACATACATTTTCAACAAATTCTACTGAACCGACTCATGAAATATCGCACACAAATTTAGTTAGCATTATACTTAGAAAAGTAGGCAGTGCCACGCCCATAAAATATAAATATAATTATTTCCGCTAAATCTAAAAACAGTGCCTCGTTTCTGTAACGAATGTGAGAGTTTCTCGCATCGAAAAGTTTATTATCGTTCTGTGAAAAACAGGATGAGTGAGAATAAAAATGTAAATTTTCATATTTTGATTATGTTTGCAGGGTGCCTCATATAAAAATTCTACTAATATTATATGAGTCATCCTAAAAAAGATTGGGTGAGAAGTATATTCTCACATTTTTTTCGATGTGAGTGAGAAATTTTCACAAGTTTTCACAGAAATGAGGCACATGTTCTTATAAAAATTGGCACACACACACATACACACCGTAAGTTATCGTGACAAAAAGCATTATGGTCAGAAATATGGCTAGTGCCACACCCAAAAGTAATCATTTCACATTAATTTTACGATAGACTTTACTCATCAGCTGATTTCTATGTTGGCTATGGACCAATTATTCAAATAAATTCATGGGAAATTACCATCAATTTTTATTTCAATTTTTTTATTTTAAGGCATATCTTAGAAAATCACCCATTAATTGCATATACTCGTACATACGTTTGTTTGCATCTTTAAACATGTCAAGTAGAATTCGTTATTATACGTCTAAAGAAGCTTTTGTAGTTGGCAGCATCATGATATTCGTCATAAGAGTTTGTGTTGCAAATTCAAACGACATAAACGTTCGTTTAAGATGAAAATATTAATTCATGAATGCCTGTGTGTTTTCAAGGAATAAATTTTAAAATTTTAAAGCTTAACTTTAAGAATAATGAAAGAGTTTTTGTTTTATTCCAATCATTACTGGAGAATACAAAAATAGTCATTAAATTTTGATAAATATTAAAGTGAAATATTCGCAAAAAAAAAATTTAAAGAAAACATAAATTCAAACTAAAAGTAATGCAGTCAGAGTACCGAGTCTGGAGTATGTATTTATTGTTAACGTTACTCAATACTCAAAAGTAAAGGGTGGTTTTTATAGAGTGTCACAACTTTGAGTAGGTACCACCGCTTTATTTGAGCACCCATTTAACAGCTGATAGTTGCTTTTTGTTTAGTTTGCTTTGAAATTTCATTATGAATCGACGAAAGCGTGCAAATTGTTGAAATTGTTAATCAAAATAATTGTTCTATTCGCCAAACTCATCGTGCAGCGGGTGCTACAATTGATTTACTCAAAGAAACTTTTGATGAAAAAATAATTTCACGTAATGGCCCAATTAATTGGGCACCAAGATCGTATGATTTGACCCCATTATAATATTTTCTTTGGGGTTATGTTAAGTCACTTGTCTACGTCGATAAACCACAAACAATTGAACACCTGGAAATCAACATTCGAAGAGTTATCGGCGAAATACGGACGCAAAGGCTGCTAAATGTTGTTGAAAATTGGTGTTCCAGATTGTGCCTTCTACGCTCCAGCCGTGTCGGACACATGTCAGAACATTAATTTCATAAAATTTTCTTTCCAAAAAAGCCCGTTTCATTGATATTAAAAATATATTTCCTTATTTTATTATGATTTCAAATTGTGTTGCTCTATAAAAAACACCCTATAGTTACTAAATCCTTTCAGAGTTGCATTTCAAGCTGTGTAATAAATTATCTATATATTTCTCTAAAAGCTCACCTTTTGAAAGTATCGGGTAGTATTGAGTACTTGAAAAAAAGCAGAAATATCCACCACTATTTCAGTGTGAATTTTAAAAATAAGTAATGCTAGAAAATTTTTATGAATGCAGATTGAAAACATTGAAAGCTTTTGCGAACTTTACATTTTAAGTAATTTTAAAAAATATTCGAATTTTGAAAAGTTGTGAGTCTGAGTACAATGACAAATTTAAAGAAATAAATTTTCTTAATAACTTTTGCAAAGAGAAGCTGTGTAGCATTTGGGCCTATGGAGCTTTTGCTGCAGCTCACTTTTTTAACCTGATATTTTCTAATGTTATTTTATCTATTGCATTTAAAAGATTTTTATATAATTTATTTCATTCATTGATGCATTTGAAAACATTTGAATTCACTGTACTGCAGTTACAAACAATGATTTTATTATCCACAATTAAATAAAGTCCTTTCTTAGGATTAGATTTAAATTTAAGTAAAAATGTTTTTGTGTGGCCTTTTACAAGACGCCTTCAAAATACTCCCCAACATAAAGTTGTCTAGCGAAAATTGTATTCAATAATATTGTGTCCCATTTATGCATCATTAAACAGCTTTGACCACTAAGATAAACTTTTCAATACACAAACGATTATTTTAATGAAATGTAACCGGTATCAAAATTATATTTATGGTATTTCAATATCATGAAATTTTTATTGAATTTCTTTAGTCTACTCTATTTTAAAAATAAATTAAAATAAATATTTTAGTTTGAGAATATTGAATGAATTTCTGTTTTTGTTTTGGTTTTCTTTTGTCGCAAAAGAATAAACATTTTACTTAATCTTTAAGCTGCCAAAACTGTCAAGATTTTGATACATAATGCTGATAGAAAACTTACACGAGGGTTGTTAGACATTTATGGGATATAAATGAACATTTGATTCACATATTGCTGTTATGGGACAAGAAAAAGAAAAATTTGTCAGACATCTCAAGGAGTGCTGGCAATGTAATGAGTAATGGGTACCGATTACCTTCCACTTTTTATATACTTCCACAATTGTACATCTCTTAGTTAAATCTCTTTGAAAATAGACGGTGCAAAAAGTTAACTCTGTTCAAATGCGCAATTTTTTCGATAAATTACGAACATGAAGAGTAAATTGCACTAGAGAATAAAATTAACTAAAATTTAGGAAAAAAATGTTTCTTAATTTGAGTTCGAAATGGTTGTCGTATGGCGCCCATGCCGTTTTTTGATAGAAATTCTGTAAAAATTCATTTCATTATAGGAAATACAAATTTCATCTTTTACTGGAAATTTTTCATAATCAAATGAAAATATTTACTAAAAACTAGTTCAGTGTTTATGTTAAACTTTCGGCTTGGGCCGTAATCTATTGTGCCAAGGAACAATGTATTTGTGTAGCGCTGCAGTTCCGTGCTATGTGATTGGTTTTCGACCTTACTGGGCGCTACTTATTGCCATTGACGTTTTCCATGTCAGAAGAGAGATGGAACTTCTGGTGGTTTCTTCCTACAGTCTGTAGGAAGAGGGTTTGAAAGACTATTAATAAAACTCGAAGTTGTTCTTCATCTATTCGGATTCCAGCTGATATACTTCGGCATTGTAGATCGGCACTCTAACCACCACCCACTTACAACCTGCCACGTCTCATGAGCCAGTTCACATAAGAGCCAAAACTAAAAATAGTTTTCTTTGATTATTGGAAAATTTTTCAATTTAAGAAGAATTTTTCCGTTTTTAAAAAGGCAAATTTTTATAAACTATTCCGGATTAAGTCATTTACTAAATAATTTTGTTAACTCTAACATGAAATATCCTTTTTTATTTATTGGAGAAACACTGCATGTACTTGGCTACATGCACACATCTAATGTATGGACAAACGGTGGTCGCCACGAAAGTGTAAAAATAGTGAATTTCCACAAACCATTAATATGAAAAAAATTCTATTGCTGAAATATTTCATGAGGCCGAGCAGAATAAAATTAATGATTAAAGGATATTCAATTACTTGATTGCAGCTGCTGGTCGTGATTGGCAGTGTGGTCTAAGCGGTAAACAACTCTGATGATGAGACCGTGGTCGGGGTCAAAATATCAACCTTTCGTGCTGTCGAAATTTTCTTTATCTATTCAAATATTAATTATAAAAAATTAAATTAAACAAATAGTTAGAAAAAATTTTAATTATTTGATATGGTTCATTATGAATGTGTTTACTTGTCTCTTACTTGTGCGTTTATAATTCGCAAATTTTATTTACGAGTTTATGTATGAGTAAATGAGTTTTGGAACTTTTAAAATATAAATGGTAAATATCTACTGATAAGTTGGTATTTAGCAACTAACGAAATGCATATAGATTTGCTAACCCACAACAAATAAATAAAATTTTTTATAAACATAAATTCTTGAGTATTTGCTCGAATAAATGCCATATTTTGCAAATAGTTAAATTTTAATTTTAAAATTTTTATTCAAAACACCCTCGTATATTTATGTATTTTTATAAGAAAAAGGGTTCACACAGTCACCACTTTACAGTGAATAAAAACCTTGTACACATGTATTCGAAATAAGGGCATCTGTTTTAAATCCAAATCTTTTGACAGGCTTTAAAATCTATAGCAGAAGCAACAACAGCAGCAATCGAATTTTTGTTGCAAACTTAGTTGCATGTTTTGTTTCAGATGTTGTTCTTTTTGGTTTCGGTATAAAAATGTCTGTCAGTTTAAATTGCGATTGGATTAGTAGTAGAGGGATTGAGTGAGTGAATGAATGAATGAATGAATGAATGACTGAATATACAAACAAACAACATGTTTTCCTCAAATAAAAAAAATCAAAACACTTTTGCTTTAGGGGCGTCATAAATGTTGCACCCACCACTTCTTTTGATGGGTTATGTAATCGAATTTTTAATGATTTGTTTTTTTTTCTTCTTTCATTTCGAATTGATGTTGAGTATGTGCTTTTATATGCTGTCTGTAGAGTATAAACTTATAACAGATTCCATTATTTTGTAACACATGAGTAAAGTGCCAACAAAATGATCGAAGAAACCCAAAAAAAAAAAAAAAACAAAAAAAGACTCGAATATAAATGATTCCAAAATTATGTCATATTTGGATTATGTTTCAAGTAAATGGTCGGTCAATAAAATTGACATTTAAAAGGGTCAATAGGTAAATAAATCAATTTATAAAAGTCAAGTTTGAAAAAAAAAATATGTATAATTTTTTTTTCTTTTCAAGAAATAAATCTTACGTTGAAAAAAAAAACAGTTACAGCAGATCATAATGGAAGTTATATAAAGGGCTGCTCAAAAGACGACTGTCGGTGATATTTTAATCAAATTAAATTTGGTAGATAAAACTATTTTATATAAAAAAGTTTTTTTTTTGTTTCAAACATTTTTCCGTACTTCCTTTTATGACAATGGCAAGGATTCCTTTCTTAAAGTTTTTTTTTTGAAATGGACATATTTATTTCCCTCGAAATTTTTAATCTTAAAAAAATCCATTTAATTGCATGAACCTGACATCTCGTATGTACGTACATACATATGTATGGTTGTTATTATTTTCGTCCAGTTTTACGTTCATATTTTGCAAAATGTCAAGATTATATGACGTTAGTGGTTGTTGATGATAGAAAACAAAAAAGGAATAACATCTTGTATTGAATAGATTATGTGTTATTGGCATATAATTTGACCTTTTTATTATATTATTTTCTCCTTTTCATATGTACATTTCTCCTTAACCATTATAATTTCACAACATTTTTGTTATTGTTATTTTGTGGCGCACAATTTTGTTTATATTTGCAAAGCGTGTTTTTGTTTTTGCTCTGCACCATTATTTGAGTTTGTAAAAAAAAATACCATTTCCGATTACACGTGTCCTGTTTGTATTTATAGAGACATTTAAGGAGATTAAACATAAACACGTTTTTTCTTCATCTATAAAGACCTCAATTATCCACGTGTCATGGTATTTTTATTTTAGAACCAGTCAACCCCTACAATCATGCCCTCAGCCAGTCAGGCAACCAAGCAATAACCTCCAATTGATGAGCAACTAGAACAAGTTCAGATATTTACTTATGGTGGAAAGATCAGGGATGGCTACATTATTGCCAATAAAAAAACCGGTTTTCTGAATAGGTTAAGATGTGAGAAAAATCGTCCAAAAAATAGAGAAAATGTTTTAAAGGAAATTTTAAATTTTGTCAAATAAAAAAAATAATTTGTAAAACTTTTCAAAAATTAACGCAACGAAAAAAGTTTGCTTTGGATATGATTTTGCACAAACATACAAGTATGTACCTCCCATGGAGAACTTTATGGTGAAAAGTGTGGCAGGTGTGTCTTGAATGAGATCAGTTATATCTGGCGGGTCTCCATAGTGCCTGGACTTACATTATTCAACGACATCTTTAGGAATGGAAATAGATATGGGCCCTGGGATCTATTTTATGGGACATTCGCTGTAGTATTTTTCACACTGAGCTCTTGACAATCCTCGAGACCAGAAATTTAGCGGTTGAAATGGTATCTGTAGAGATCAGAGGAGTATCGAAAAACAAGCGAATGATCAGAAGTGTGCTAAAGGGTAACATTATATTTGAACTAATGGTGTTTTCTTTTCTACACTCAAAATGGCACCTTATTGAAAGGTACATATATAAAATGTCTTGCCAACCCTGTAATAATGCAGCTTGTTATTTCACTAGAACTGAACACAACTTATGAAAAAGTGGAACGCCCTGTTTTCAACAGCTGACAGCTAATTTTTACAGGGCACTATCAACACTGTCGATTTTTACGGGGCAAAAAGTGCAATGCCTTTCACCATTAGTGAGGGCGATTTTTTGAGAATCAAACACACTGCCCTCTTAGAGAGCAAAACATTTTTAAGAAACGAACACCAAAGTACATTTTCTGCATGGAGATGTACCATTTTTTTGTGGAAAAGAAAACACCATAAGAAATATTGGGCATAATACGAGTAAGTTTAAAATTACCCATTTGTAATCATTTTAAAATTATCAATTAAAATTGCACAGAAATTTAATTAAAATCAAGATATGAAAAATTAAATGTTCCAACCCTGGTAGGGGTATTCAAAGCAAGTATGTAATTTGGAATTAAATTGAGCACAGGCAATTTTTTTTTTATTTTTAATACAGATATTTCTGGGGGCTTCCAGTACTAATTTTTCATAAGTGCCAAAAAAAAAACTTAAATTTTCGGGCTTTGGTATAAAATATGTCAGACTTTTCTTTAAATAGTTTTATAAAAATATGTACATACATACATAAAAACATATATACGAGTATGTACGTATAATAAGAGTTCTGTGGGAAAATATTAGTAAAAATTTGAGATGATGAAGTATATAAGAAGGCTGCAAACATTTACTTGAACATCCTTAATATGTTGCTGTTACATTTTTACATTACCTGCTGTCATTACAATTGTATGTCCTATTGGGAAAATTTACTAATAAAAAAAAAGAATAACTTGAAAATACGTCAATAGCGCTTTCAATTACTAAATAATTTTCAATAAAACGAAAGCTAAATTAAACAAATAAATGACGCATTTATTACTTTTTTACCCATTTCAAAAAAAAAAAGGAAAGAGGTTAACGAACCAAGGGGTACACTTTTTTTTGATTTCAACAAGGAGCGAATGTGAAATTTTTGAAACTAATCAATAAATTTGTGTCTTCTACATTTTAGAAGTACATATGTAGGTATGTGTGTATAGAGTTAAAAAAACTTACATTTCAATAATAAATAGAAAGGAAAGCAGCTGATACAAATGGAAAGAAGTGATGACAAAATTTTAAAGGAATGTGTTCTAATTTTTATTTTCCTCCTTTCGTACTGAAAATATTTATTTTTTAATTTTGATCTCGAAGGAATAAAATGTAAAGAACAATTTTGTTTTTAAAATCAAAAGATTTTAGGTGCTGAACAATTTATTAATTATCTAAATAAAAGGTTTTCCAATAATAGTGATATGATTTCTTTAATAAAATAAAAGCACACTTATTGTTAAGGAAATTCAAAAGTATTTTATTTAATGTGAAGTACAATCGATACAATTAAGTTCTAAATAAAACGTCATTCAAATGGCCTTCACGACTTTTTCTGTAGGAACGAATTCGATGAACCCAATTTTCGAGCACTTTTTCCACTAAATCAAGTCGTGTGTCATGAATGGCACGTTCAATATTGACTTGTAGAGCTTGAAGAGAGTCTGATTTATTTCGAAAGACCAATGACTTCAAATAACCCCGGAAGAAATAGTCTAATGGTGTTAAATCACAACTTCTTGGAGGCCATTCAATATCACAATTTCTTGAAATAATCGAATCTCCAAACTTTTCTCGCAATAATTCAATTGTTGCTGTGTGACACGTAGCCCCATTTTGTTGGAACCAAATGTGGTCCAACGGCTTCAGTTCTTGAGTGAGAACAATTTTATTCAGATGCAAACCCCAATCCTTTCTCAAAATCCTCCAGGTTGTGGTTTAAGAGAACGTCTTGTTCAGAACTTGGTTGTTGAGAACGTCTTGGAATGGACAAATTGCGGTCTTTAGCAACACTTGCCTGAACGGCAGCAATATTTTCATTAATTCGAGCGGTTCTTTGTCTCATTGGCACTTGAAAAGTATGTAAAGAAAATGTGAGCTCAAAATTTTCAAAAATTCGACGATTAGCGAGCACACTTGGACGATTATTACGACCATAAAATGGCAAAAGCGCACCAAAAGTTGCAATTGGAGAACGATTATTTTGATAATAAAACCGAATAATTTGTAAACGTTGTTCTTGCGTATATCTCTCAATGATGAAATTGTAAACACTACTGAATACAATGAAAAACAAATGACAGATCATGAAATATTACAAATGGCCGAAACGTGACTTCAAAATCATATCATCCCTTTTGGAAAACCTTTTATGTGATTAGTATGATCGTATAGTTTTGCGATTCTCCTCATTTCTTACTTTTTGGTGGTATTCAGCCACCAATATTTTATTAACGAAACAAATTTCCCACTATCTTTCATCAACAACACTAACGGGTATAACCATGTCACCTTAAACATGTTAATATTCCAGATGTTTTAGTTTAGCCACGTCTACATTTCAAATACTTTTTATTAACTAGTAAAGTTAGTACATCCTTGAAAACGCCGAATTTACCAACTACCTTTTTCTTTATAGATATAGAGAAATTATATAGTTGTGACAACCATATTATGTTTGTGGAGACCAATTAATTGTGGTGGCAAAAATACTATGGTAGTTTTTTTTTATATTTTAAGCACAACTTTAAATACTCAAACTATAAATAAATTTTTATTTATTCCATTCTCCACCACCCCCCAACAACCCATTTAAAATCTAAAAGTTTGTTCATTCCTTTTCATTGTCTGTCTGTAGAATAGATATTCTAACTCATCAATTTGCAGTGTCTCTATACCACATTCTGCACTATTACCAGCAAATCATGTTATAGTTGTAAAGATGCATCGATTTGTTGCTTTGCATTGTTGTTTGTTGTTATTGTTGTTCCTTCATATATTTTTCATAATAATTCTGTCCGTTGCAATGATTACTCATGCACGTAGTGGCTCAAACGCACACAAATACGGTGATTTAACGCCACACTCTGGGTCTGATAGATTTGCGGTGATACGGTTGGAATGAATGCGAGGAGTAGGAAACATTAAGAAAGACAATCATCGTCATTATCGTCATCGTCATCGTCATCATTATTATCATCGCCTTCATCGTTACAGGTATCATTGCATGAAAGTAAAAGATGAATGTATGCGATTTTATAGCCATAACAAATTGCATTCTGTGTGTGCGCACGTGTGTGTGTATTTGCGAGAGCATTAATATTTGTTGCACAATGTTGTGGCATGTTTATAACATTTTATAACAATATATCCAGGTATTATACACTTCTGCTGTCAATGATGACTCCATGTGATACTGTTTCGCGTGTGTTTTTTTTTATATTTTTTTGTATTGAGATTCTTTGTGGCAGTTAGTGGAAATAAAACGGTAGAACGTTGTACTGCATTATTATTATACGAGTTCATATACTGGTATCTTAGATTTATGTATGAAGCTTTTTCACAGAGTTTTATTATTGCTGCCGCATATTTGCAACAAATTGTGATATTGCTGCTGCATGTTTAACCATTTTTTTCTTTTGTGATTTCTTCCTCTTTAATGTTTCCTTCTTCAACTACATCATGATGGTGCCTGCCACACAATAGTTTTTCTTTCCTTTGTTAGTGTAGATCATGTTAATTTCTGTTTTTTGTTTTTTTTTTGTTTTTAGGAATTTTCCTCCTTTAGGAAGTTGCCTATTCAGTGAGTTTTCTTTGTGTTGTGGTTGCCTTTTCATTTAGCAGTGTTGATATGTTGACGCTTTAGGTGATGGAGATTTAAAGTTGTTCGTTTCATGCCTCATCTACAACAACAACAACAACAACAATATTAAAATAACAAAAAATATAATAGGAGTTTGTTGCTGGCCTAAAAGTATGTTCAAAATTTGCATTGATGATGTTGCCTTTAAGCGTTTGGGGCAAATGTTGCGTAATCTTTTTTGTTTAAGATGAGATTGGATTCAAAAACTAGTTTGCTTTTTATTGTATATTTTTTCTTATTTTCTAAAGTTTTTTGGCAAAATTTAAAAAATTTCTTTTTTGTTACTTGTGAAATAAATTTTTGTCAATTTTCCATTTGTTCACAAGTTTGGCTATCTCAGTTAAATTGCTGCTACTACTGCTGCCGCATACATACAACACCAACTGCCGCCTGGTTGTTCATCTTCTGCTGTTTGTTTATGTTAAATTATGTGCATAAAACTCGAAACAAAAGTATGATGCGTTTTCTATGTGGCACCAAACAAATAAATAAAACAAACAAACAAATAATAAGAAAACTATTCTTCCTCAAATGACCATACTTAGATACGTTCTCTATTGTAGTGCTGCCTGGCATATTAATCAAGAGAAAAACGTAAAGATACTCGTATATAAAAGAATTATATGTATATTGTTAAAAAATATATGTATGTAAGTATGTACAAATAGAAACAACAATCGTATGCCACCACCAGTTTGTTTAGAAAGTAAAATGAGCTTTTTTTTTTAAATCGAGAAGCCACACAGACATCGTTTGCAGTCATCACCAGACAGCATCTTCATAAGCTGTAGAAAATTAAATAAATAAAAAAACAAAAAATGGGAAAAATAGAAAAATATTTCGAATGCGTAAAAGATCAACTTGATCTAAGAAAAAGTTCATTGATCTACAACAACAGTTATGTTGACTGACCATAAATAGAAAGTTAAGGAAAAATAAACATTTCCTAGCTTATGAAGAAAAGTTCTTAAAAATTTTCGTTTTAATGGCTTTTAAATCTCAGAGCAGAAACTCACAAGATACAGTGAACGGGGCTGGCGGCTGGCTCTAAAGAAGTTCAGATCATTCAGCTTAAAATTTATTTTTATTTTACTGAAGAAATTTACCTACAAAAGTAAATTTCATCAGATATTTATGGTCCTCCGTGGATTAAATGATATATTTTTTTTAAATTGGATTTTAAATTCAAACTGATATGAGAATTGGTTGCAAAGGGCTTATGTTTTAAGTGTCTTGATAAAGAAGTTGACGCCAATGGAAAGAATCGAAGTACGAGTACATAATTAGATACTTTGAGGAATATAAACTTCATAAATCTAAATAAGGATCGAGAAAAGAACAACTGTTTTAATTTTTGGTGTAGTAAGAATCAGAGAAGTTGTGATTTTGCTGCAGGATTGGATTTTTTTTTTAAATGAAATTGAGAGGAAATATTTATGTCTCGAGGGATTTTGTTTTGACGCAAGTTAAAAATAAATCTTATATGGCTTGTATTACAATACAATGAAAAGAGTTTCCTGCCCGCAATAGTGCCTATCAAGAACCGAATAATAGCCCCGTCTCTTCCTAGAGGCTTCAGTGCCATTTAAGGCCGTGCTTCACTATCCTACACAATCGTACGATTCATTCACAGGAAAATCTTGCAAAAATCTGACCGACTTTAAAAAATCGTTTCAAAATGGTGTTGTAGGTGCCACACTATTAGACAAATCTGATGCCAAAACATCTGATTGACAATAAATACTCCTCTGATCGCATGAAAACTATAATTTTATGAAAATTTTTATAAAATTTTACATATCGCACGACTTGCCGTAAAATCTGTCACACAGTTGCATTTTTAGTCCACACTACCATATATTTTTAGCACACATGTCATATTTTGCAAGACGCGCGACTGTGTAGGATAGTGCGGCACGGCCTTTAGGAGTACTAAAAATATTATATAAAACCCTGTACACTAAGCGGCTCAGAAGCAAAAAATACAGATAAGACCTTCCCGATATCTGTGAAAGAATGTCTATTATAAAAACGATAAAATGTTGAGACACACTTCATTCTGCATCGATACACTTATGGTTCAGTTGCCAACGATATGGGCGGATCTAAGTAATGCTTTCGGAATGGGAACTTTAAATGAAACGTACCATTTTGTGAAATTTTGTGACGACCACAACGTATAAGAACAGTGTTGGCTGAAGTTGTTAGCAGGTGAAGTCATCGCGTTCATGAGTTCCTCTAATGTGCATTATTGTGGCGCTGTTTTAAATGCTCTCATTCGGGGGCACGTTTGTACATCTTGATGTCTATCCACAACTTGATGATGTGCTTTCTGCGGAGAAGGGTAATTGGCCTTTTCCAGAGATTACCTTTCGCAAATTACCCATTAAAATTATTTGTTACTAACCAATCGCTGAAACAACAGTGCAAATGGAGTACAGACTCGTATAAGATGTAAAAAGGAGGCTTTAATCTGGTGGAAGGTTTAAAGGTACGTAAGATCTCTACCAAAGACCAAAGTCGATAGATAGTTAATATCTAGAGGTTCTCTTTCGAGGCTCGACGAGTAACCCTTCACTGATACCAAAGGCGAAGGTAAGACCTACGTGTTTACTGAGGGTTAGAGGAGAATTGTTTCTTACGATGTTTTTAACATACTCAATCTCCTTTAAGACCGGTTATTGTTGAGGTCTTATTCAGCTGCACATGTGGTGTCTGTGATTGCTACCAAAATCGCTGAATGAAAAATATATTGGTTAAATGGGTAAGGCTTTACCACTGCTAATGCCTGAAGTTTCTTCGGAAGCCTGAGATTAGATAGCTCAATCACTTAAATAAGATGTTTTTTTTTTAATTAGGATCAGCACTCAGGGGTTGCCCCCTCCTTCGTATGCAGTGTTTTGTGCCGGAACTAGGAAAATTGGTTGTGGGAAATAGGATAAAGGGAGTAGGGATTGTGGACATTTGATTTTAACTTTAACACACAGATGGTGACAGGAAAGACCTCTACGGGGAGTTTAATCTAACTAAGAAGAGTTCGGCTAAATTACGAATTTTCTCTTTAATGCGTTGTGTGGTTCACTGGCACATCGACCACAAAGGGATGTGCTCTTAATGAAGTGCGTAAAAGTGACGGTTTTCGGGGACAATTCCCTTAATTTCATTAGAAGACATTCCGTTGTAGTAGCGATAGAACAGCGAAATACACCCTACATTGCATCGATACTCTTCGCCTTATTTTGTACGCGATCAAGTACTTCAAAATAGCCTTTGATCACTATTTGAATAATCATTAGTCTCTTCCAAATGATTCAACATTCCACCACGTTTTTCTGACATTAAAGACAAAAGAGCTCTTCAAATTCAACCGAAATGATGCATATCAACGCAGTCATTGCAACGGTCCTTTTACACTGGAAATAACTATATAACTGTAAACTAGACAAGCAACTTCCTCCTATGCTAATACCTATGTGGTGATCCTCCCAACTTTTTACCAATCTCTTTCACAATCTTAACTTTCAATAATGCAGTCTACACTGCTTTCCGTTGGAAGTGACACAGTACCGAAGCTCTTTATAAACAGTTGAATTGATTAGGGTCTGTACAAGAGAGAGAGAGAGTGAATAAAAATCAGAACCGATCTATGACAGAGTTTAGGTTGGTTGGTTTGGGCCGCGTATTGTGATTTCATGCCAAAGATAAATACTTTATTTGTTCTCTTCAGACTTGTTGTCCCGACTACAATGGGTACAATATTGTAAATATTTAGACCTATTTTGAATCAAATTGTTCACCTTTTTCGTAGCACCTGTGAATATCTTATAAATTAAAAGAAAATATTTGCTATTTTAATTGTTGTGCAAAAATCGTTTAGCTACTTTTGTTTTTGTTGTTAAATTTTGCTGCATTTTGCTTTTTTTGTTAATGAAGAATAATAAAATTATGCAGTTGCAACAAAGACAAAGAGAGAGACAGAGGGGGGAAAATGGATCTTTTTCAAGAAATAAGCAAAGATTTTCAGAAACATGTCTGTGCAATTAAAAGTAAAAGAAACAACAAGACGTCTTCGTGTATAAACAGCAGCGAAATTACAAATCCAGTGTTTCGTCTGACTGTATGACTGTCAGTCTGTATTATTATGGTTCTTGGCTCTGTTGATGCTTATAAATTTAACTCTCAGTACCGTCCGTCTGTTTATGTTTGAGATTTTCATGGTTTCCTTTTTTTCGTTTTTAAAGTTGAAATTCTATCCCACACGTTGCTCAAAAACTCTGTGTAACGATTGCAATTCTTGGAAAGAAAACAAATCTACTTGACTGAATTATACATCTTTTTTTTGTTAGTTTGTTGGTTGGCTGATTTTTGTGTATGTTTAAATGAAGGTACGTTAGATGTTTATTGATTTTTTTCATTTTCAATATGATTTTTTCTTTCATTATCGATATACAAGTTATTTTAAAAATAACATTAGCCATAGTTTTATCCTGAAATAATGTAGCCTGAAGCCGGATTGTTTCTTCACAATTGTCAATATCATTAAACACAAAATACGAAAAAATAAAAATAATCAAGGATATTTTTCGAGGAAGAATTTTGATGGTTTTGTGTAAAAATATGTTTACTTTAGAATGTTCTTTTGTATTTTGTAATTAGATGTTACAGCAAAAAGAACATACATTCATACATTGGAATGTAAATATTCTCATAAATTTTTTATTTCATTTAATGGTTCTCCAAAAAAAAAAAAGAAATAAACAATTTTTTAATACTAAAATTATGGATTTTTAAGAACATAAAGCACACACCATGCCACCCTCTTTTTTTAATATTGAAATTAAACATATACATACATACATAAATACATTTCCATATATTAACAAATTCATTGACCTTCTAATCTCTAATCGACTAATAATAGAAATAGAAATAATTTGAATTTTTTTTAATTCAACTTAATGCAGATGTTTTTTACTCATGTTTCTTTGTAGACATTAAAAATGTATTAGACTAAAAGTCATCATAAAAGTTTATATAGAATCTTTTGCAGTCAGCCACGAAGTCTATTTTGTTTTAAACAAAGAACCAAAAATCAAATGGATTTTGGAAAAAATTTTACATCAACTACACACAAATTTCCTACAAATAAATTTTCAAATATGTACAGAAATAATCAAGCAAACAAACACAAAATAAAAATTTATTTTTGTCATGTTTAAGCTTTTTCGTCGTTGCCACCGATATGTGCTGCTGAACTATCGTTACGATAACTAAAAAAAAGGCCCTAATTTTAGTCACATTCTTCTGTTTGTAAATGACCAATAAATTTTTATGTTTGATCCAATGAATCTATAAGGACACGAGACGTTATAAACTAAGCGACAGCTGACATTGAAAAAAAAAAATATTCATTAAAAGTTTTAGTAGAGAGCAAAAATGTTTAATGGCAACTTTTTATACAACAAATTTCCATGAAAAAATATTAATGGATTGTTGGAAAAAAATATTTGTACATACACTGCCTGCCACTTGAATAAGGAATCACATTTTTTAACTTTAATTCAGCATTTATTTAAAGACATGTATTTCTGTGGTACTTTTTCGTGTCTCACTTGAATAAGGAATATTTTAAAACTAAGCAAACTAATTTATTTTTAAATTTTAGGTTATAAAAATGAAAGTTATTATATTCTAGCATTCAATTAGTAATGAGTAATGCCACCATTTTTAGAAATAACCTCAAATATGCTATTTGGTATCGAATCCTTTAAGGATTCTGTCGTCTCAAATTGTTTTCCTCCTTCAAAAACTTCAAAAACCCTAGACATTTTCCATTGGATTCAGGTCTGGTGAATATGGGGGCCAATCCAAAAGTTAAACACCTTGTTAATTAATCCATTGTTTTACTGCTCTGGCGGTATGAATTGGAGCGTTGTCGTGTTGGTACGTCCAAGGCATGGGTCCAAAGAAATCATTAAATTTTGGAAATGCTTCCTCCAGAATGTTTTTGATTGTTGTTTTTGATTTTCGTTTTTCATTAAGTGGTGTTTTTTTTTACAGTTTTCGTCGGCTGCACTTTTTTCACGTATTTTTGATGCCGACATGGCAGAATTTGATGCAATTCTAAGAATTTTTCGACTTTCTCTTGGAGTTGTTGCCATTTTCTTCTGCCCATTCATGTTTTTTTCCATATTTTTCCACGTTATTTAAATAATTGTACACAACTGTCTTTCCTCTATTAATGATTTCGGCTATTTGGACCGGATTCTGTCTCTGAGATTTCAAAATCAGAATTTTTTCTTTTTCAGAGTTATTAAGAGCCTTACCACGTCTCATTTTGAATAAAAACTATTTAAAAAGTATCAAATTAAACATTCTCTAGCGCTTTATATTGAAAGAAATGCAAATCATAGCCTTCCTGATTAAAATTAAAAGAATTCCTTATTCAAGTGACACACGAAAAAGTACCACAGAAATACATGTCTTTAAATAAATGCATAATTTTAGTATAATAAAAATATGTACATATTTTATTTTATTTTTTGAGGAAACTAAAGCCAACACTTTGAAATTTGGTTGTGCATATATATTATATTTTTCTGAACTTTAGTTTAGGAGATATACTTAATAATAATAATAAACTCCCATTGTTCCTCTTAGGAACATAGGGCCGCAGGAGATATACTTAATTAAAGTTAAAAAAATGTGATTCCTTATTCGAGTGGCAGGCAGTGTATTTATGTATACAATTCATTTTATTATATTACATACATACATTTCTTCGAACAAATCGATGAAATTTTTAATAGAAAAATTTATTTAGATTATTTTTTTGGAATTTTAAAAGAAAGACAATTTTCTATTTCTATTTAATACAGATTAATCGGGGTGACCCCACTGGCTCACCTTGATGACATATTGTCTAGGGCAAATTGCTAATTTTGATATTCTTGGGATGCCAAAATTTGTATGATAGTACATATCGTCAGCTAAAATCCAAAAGGCTGCAACTGCACTTTTTATAATTTAACAGGAGAAGCACAATAATTAATAAATTTAATAATAAATATTTATATGTATCTAATTACATATCTAAATTCTATTTAGAACATTTACGGGTAATATATATTTTAAGAAAGGGTGTGCGTTCCGGTTTATGCCATCATTGCCTATCAAAGAGTAAATTTTGAGTAGGTTTGTCAATACGGTATTTAAGATTTTAGGAGCCGATATGTGTGTACTTCCCAACAAAACATTCCATAAGCACAATGTAGTTGTTTTGTAGAGTAAGGTTATCATAATAGATACTACAACTAATCGTAAGCATGCTTATTATAAGCTTATTTAAGTACAAAATTCTAATAGTTTTTAAATACTATTTATAAAGTGCTTTACATGACAATACATTAAACAATAATACTTATTAGACACTTAGTTAAGTTAACAATTTAAGACATATGTTTGCAAATGCCTTATGATTGAAATAGTTTTTCAAGTGTTCCTTTTGTATGAATTGTTAAAGTTTTAATCTTTTTGTGTGTTTTTTTCGAAGTTTGAAGAGCTTTTAAGAAGTTCTTTAAAGAAAAGATAGAGCTAGAAGAAGTTAAGTAAGTAATTTATTGACTTTAGTGGCACACATTCAATTAATTTTTCAATTTTAATGATGCTACAATTATTGAAGTTTTAAAAGGCTAATTTGTGAAAAAGAATCAATTCTTTCAAAAAAATGGACCAAGACCCACGCTGCTCCTAACAAAAAAAATCTGACTATATATTAAAAAATATTTTCCTCGGAATTTTTCCCGTTAATTCATTTCTGTCCTTATTAATAGCGATTTACGTAAGGAAAAAAGGTAGAGGTTAACAATATTTCCCTCTCCCTTACAATAAGAAGATTTTCTTTTCTTATGGAAATCGCCAATAATAATGGGAGAAATGGAAAAAGCAACAAAAGTCCCCGGCGAAAAATTCTATTGAAATCAGATTTTTTTTTTGTTTAGTAACATTTGGTAGCTTACAAAACTATTACAAATTTAAGCTTATTATCAATGCTGCCATATTTTTTTTTAAATAAACTGCAAATCTAAAAAAAAAACCTGATTTCCCAGTGAAAAAACTGCATATAGAGCAAAAACCAAAAAATTTATAGTTTATTTAATTTATTTTATAAATAAAAAAACTGCTTTACGTACAAAAAACCAAATTCAAAACTGCACAATGCTTCGAAAAACTGCAAAAAACAGATAAATCTGCACATTTGGCAACGCTGCTTATTATACACAACATACAAGCAACATTATCCAAAGTGTTCAGTTTTCATTATTAAACAATTGTTAGTAAACGCTTTATAATAGTATTGACAACACTTTTGCTAAACTTAAAGCCAATGTTTGTTAGCATCGTTTCTTTTGTTAAGTTAAGCTCAATGAGGTCGAGAGTCCGTAGATATATGTTGAACTTAAAAGTTCTCTCAATCGAATAAACAAGGAACTCAGATACAATTTAAACCAAAAAAAAAAAAATGGGCGCATAATTTACTAACAAAATTGCGGCTATGAAACGTTTGAATGAATTACAAATGTTTTACAAATAAAACTAACAAAAAAAAAAAAAGCGAGGATTTGTCGGGGTGCAAAATGCATTTATAAACAACACACAAAATAACAGATGGTTTAAAATTCTTTCCATTGTCTCTGCGTGTTTTTCTATATACACGAGTATTTTAGGCGTGAAAATTGTTACCAGGAATTAATTGTTGCAACAACCTTTTTAACATTTTACAAATACTCGTATGTAGTGAAAAGGTAGGTCATCATTGAAATTATCACATCTATGCTATAAATATCAAAATATATAAATATTTTTTTCTTTATGTGTATATAAACTTTAATTAACAGCACACTGGTCAATACTCCGTCGTAGTATAAATTTACATTTTCGATTTGTTATACAAGCAAAGGCTTCCTAGTTGTCAAATACATATTCAAACAATGACACGTTTTGTGTTAATTGCTCATAATTTTTCTTTTAGAATTATGTACACACATACATACAAACATTTTCATTCCCTTCACGTGTTACGTACGCTACACGCAAAACACACTAAACTCTAGACATAAATATTTTCACGTTTAGTGAATTTTTGAAATTATTTATGGATTTAGGAAACGAAGGTTGTTGTTAAATTTATTGCTCTTAATTCTTTTTTTCATGGCAAGAAAATGTCTTTAGTTTTTCTAGGAAATATCACTTTTAAAGGGTGTTTTTTGTTTTTCTAATCCCAATAGATCGTATGAAAGGGTTAAAAATCAAGTGACATTTAGTACCTATACTCTGCCATATTATTATGAATAGATTAAATAACACTACCAATTTATCTGGATTTAATTTGAAATTCTTGCAAATTACGGCGACCTCTTCGTGATTTTTATGATGAAAAAGTCGACGATCTGAGGTAACTATTATCCGACGGAGCAACGCTACAATAACACTATCTCGTCAAAGGAATTTGCTAACTGAAGCCAAAATCGCTGATGTGCTGCAGAAGTTTCGGAGAAGATTCATATTTATTTTATCCTTTCGTCGGCGGTCGTATGAATCGGGGTTCTGTTAGAAATACTTGAGCAAATGTAATTGGCCTACACACCTTTAAGACTGAAATACTCTATCTCAGAGATCATTATATTTGTCGTTTTTGCGCCAATTGGTCGCTAGGGTAGTTGAAAACTGAAAACATATTTTATCGAAGGTTGTGAGGATCATTTTTGGTGTGAAGTCCAGACAACATGCCCTCTCTCTTTTTTCTATATAGACACTGGTGAGTGTCATCACTAGACGTTATTTGTTAAACAATTAGGCGATAGCTTACAATCCTTACCGCACAAAGATCAGTGTTTCTTTTTTTGTAACATTGCACCTCTTTATTGAAATCGAAATTGGACCTCTAGTATTAAAAATTCATACTTGTTCAATTCACAAGCTCAGTCGTCTGTCTTATGGTTTAAAAAAAGACGATATTTGTTTATGTGCTTGTGAACAGACAAATTTGTTGTATCGTTATTTTGTCGTATTTTAAATGTCAGTTTAATGTTGTCAATTCATATGAGTAAATAGTTTATGTCAAAAAACAAATTTCTTTTTATGAAATAAAAAAAACATGAAATGAAACCAGGAGTAGGAATTATAATATGACGCGAAATATAACTATCTTTTTTAGCGACAAGCAATTTTGATTAAATTAGTTTGAAAATTAAGTTGAAATGAATCATGTATATATTTATCATTAAGAAGAATGTATTTTCTGGTGTTACTTATCACATATATAAAATATTTTTACAAATTAATTTAACAAATAGAATATTCCCAGACCCGGCCTCAATATAACAATTGAAAAACATATAAAATTCAATCGTATAATTATAACACAATTTTGTATGAAAATTACCAACAACAAAAATACAATATTGTATAATTATACGATTAGACAACACATATGACGTTAATACGAGCTTGTGAATTGAACAACTGTTCATTCATACGTGTAGAATACTCTTCGTCAAGAACAGAAATGTTGGCCATATGCCCGAAATAATTTCACAAATATTAACTGCACTTATTGAAAACTTTTCTGTTATATTTTACAATTTTAAGTTCTATTGGGTGAACACTTTTGTAATAAAATTTAATTCTCATCAATTTTTAAAACTTTAAATTTAGAAGAAACTCCTTTATGGGATTTAATTTTTCCCTGGTCTTTTAATAGTTATTACAAAATTTTTGCCTTTTCATACATACATATGTATGTACATAAATTTATGGCACCACGAAATAGGCCCCAATGAAATAAGCCCCAAATCGAAAAATGAAATAAGCCCCAAACAAAATTTACGAAATAAGACCCAAAAAATATGAAATAAGCCCCAAATAAAAATATGAAATAAACCACAAATTTTTCATTTAATGAAATAAACCCAAAAAAAAAATAAAATAAGCCCCAAATTTGTTAACTTGATGAAGTAAGCTTAAGAAGAAATTATAAAATGCAAGAAGTTTATCCTCTAAATTATATCGAACACCGGCTTCGCGTTCCAAGCATTATCTGCATAACCGGCCTACGGCCGGGCGCAATGAATTTATCCTCTATGGTATATCGAACACCGGCTTCGCATTCAAAGTAGTCTCTGCATAACCGGCCTATGGCCGGACGCAAGGTTTTTATTCTCTATGGTATATCGAACACAGGCTTCGGCCCTCCAAAGATAGTGGGGGTCGGTCATACATTTTGACTCGATTGAGGCACTATAAATGGGTCAAAGTGAGATTTTTCAAAATTTGACCCTTCGGGTCAAAAGTCGAACCATCAAAATACATTGTAGAGGTATGGTTCCTTCGGCAAAGTTTCTTATTTTGATCCCTAGAATACGATTTTCCTTGTAATTTGAGCGATTTTTTTGCCTCTATTCAAATCGACCTGCCCTAATGTATATATATGAAAAATATAAAAAACTATATATATATTTAATCCTTTGACGACGGCAAATTTGTCGCTACAGCAGCAACTGAAAATTTTCTTTTATGAAATAATTATAGAAAAACTACATCTTATAAAAATAGAAAAGTTTGTACGAAAAATTCCTTCAAGTTGAAGGGGAAATTTGTTTGTAGAGAGAGAAGAATTTTTATGAAATTTTTTTTTTTTAAGAAATAAGGCGATATTTAGGCGAAACACTTTAATTCCGAAGTTTTATTTGCAAAATACCTAAGATTTTTTGAATCAACTGGAAACGCTAAAAAATACTATATCATCAGTTTTATTGCAATCAACACCATAATGCTAATCTAATAATAAATTCACTTGATACACAAGTATATTTAACATTAACTCCAGCCAGTTTGTCCGATTTCAACAAAAGGAACAAATTCATGGTACAACATAATTTAGACTAATCGAATATCGTTAAGCAAAGAAGTCACTGGTTTTTAAGTTTTTCGCCAACTAATATCGGAAAAAATGATTTTTTACACAAAATTCATTTATTTTTACAAATCATTAAAAATTTAAAACTTCACAAAAATTAAAATTTTATATATTTTTCTGAAAGACGGATATCTTACGAACAATATAAGCCATATATCATGAAAATCAATGGACAAATGTTGATTTTATTTAAAATTATTAAAAGAATAATAAATTAGTTGTTCTCGATTTCAAATGGCAAATTGTTCTTCTGTTACACAAGACGTGCATCGATGTGCTGTCAAAAACTCAGAAAATGTATTGGCTGAACGTCACAATATTTTGAGCAAAAGCTGAGGTTCATCTTTGTTTACAAAAAGTTATTCATTTTTCTTAACAAAACCAGCGTAGCTAGAGAGGCTTATTTATACTCCCAATATTTAGAATATAAAAATCTTCAAATTAATCTTTGAAAGCGGAATGAGAAACATAGAATTTTAATTCATCTTTAAAAACTGTTAATCATTTTGTTCAACAGTTTTTCCAATTGTATCTATCTGTGTGGTTAATAATACAAAAAACTATAATAATTTAAAAAAAAGAGAAAATAATCATGACTTACTCGTAGAATTTATTTGGTGATGAGTTATAAAAATGATTTCTTTGTTTTCAATCTATTTAAATATTTTCAAAATCCAATAACCATAATATTTATTCAATGATTTTTGAAAACAAAAAAAAAAACAAAAGTAAAGAAAATCGATACTCATGTAGCAGTTATGGCAGGGAGGAGGGGATAACCCTTTCAACGACTTTCAGTAAATTTGGAGAAATTTGTTTCTATTTGTATGCATTTTTTGTAGTTAGTGATATGCATGAATGAAACTAGAAGTTGCATTAATATCGATTGAATTGTAGTATGTATTGTTGTTCCAGTTTTCTTTTCAACGATATTAACTTGAAGAAAAAGAAAAAAAAAAATAAAGAACTTGAAAAAAGTTAATACAACAATAACATTTTCATATGGCCTATGCCACACACGTAGCGATCGTTCGCACCTTTTGCTCAATGCAATCATACTCGTATTAGTCGGTTCATGTTTTTTTTTTGTTTGTTTTTGGTTCAAACCTCCTTCTCTCTATGACTGTCGATTTAAGTGGCCCAGAGGAACATGACACAAAATAAAGGTTCCTTTTCAATTCCATGCCATTAAGTTTTAGTTTTTATTCGTTCTTTCGTTTGTTACTCACTCTGTGGCAGCTTAGCTTCATTTGCATAGTTGGTGGTCATTATAGCGCGAGCGTGTCTTGTTGCTTTTTTATCATTTTCTATTTTGCTCTATCAATATTTAAAAGTAAGACTTGGTCAAAGCGCTTTATGTCAATGATTTCTTGAGTCCTAGAGGTCTGTGTTTGTTTGTTACAGATAGTTATTCTTCTTAAGTGTTGCTGGCATTAGAAGAGTTGGTGCTGGTTGCTGCTCTTTGCTGCGTTTAGAGCATCATATAGATTAGAATCAATGGACATTGAATTGATCATAACATACGTTGGAGGTCAGTTTACAACATACCAGAAATAATACAAGAATATTAAATAACTGCAAATGACGTTGCTTGTGTGTGTGTGTTTGTTGCTTTAATGTTCTTTTTTGTATAGAACTTGTCATAAATTTATTATAGCGATTTTATTTGCTTTGAGTTTTTCTGCGTTGTCAGAAAATAAAAATATCTACGCAACCAGGAAGTATTTGATATTTTGAGAAGGATGTATTAAGAGCAACAAATGCTGATAGTCTTAGTTTAGTTTTTATATAAAACAAATTAATGAAAAAACTAAAAATAATCCATGCAACATTTTATTTAAGTCTAGCTGATGTGGAATTTTTGTGATTACCGTTGTAGCTGAGATGTTAAAGCAACAATACAGTTCGAAGGACCAAAAAAAAAAAAAAGAAATTGGAAATTTTTACTGTTTTTTTTTTATCAATCTAGGAAGCTAGAGATGTACTTTTGAACAGTAGAGCAAAAAAAAACAACATTAGCATGTTTGTCTTCATGTTTTTCGGAATAAAAGCAACAATTAACTTTGCTCCCCCTGATCATAATATAATGAAACTTGAAACATAAGGTCTCCTCACAGAGGTGACCTCACAAGTTAAATTTGAAAGTTCTACCATAAAAGCTTCCCGAGATATTAAGGTGTGAAAAGTGCATATTTTAGTACATATTCACTGACTCACTCACTCATCAATATTATTGGGCACTTCCAGTAAAGCTAGAGAGCTGAAACTTGGTACACAGGTAGGTCTTGGTGAGAAAATAACCAGAAAAATCTGAAAACGGGCACTTTCCACCCGGGGGGACTAGGGTTCCCCTTCTTCGTATGGGGCACTTACAGTATAGCTAGAAAGCTGAAATTTGGTACACAGGCAGGTAGTGATGAGAAATTACCGAAAATGATTTTTTAAGGGGCACTTTTCATCTGGGGGGACAATCATGCCCCTTCTTTGTATGGGGCACTTCTAGTATAGCTAGAAAGCTGAAATTTGGTACGCCGGTAGGTCCTAATGAGAAATTAACAAAAATGATTTTTAAACGGGCTCTTTTCATCTGGTGCGACTGTGGTGCCCCTTCTTTGTATAGGGCACTTCTAGAATAGATAGAAAGCTGAAATTTTCTACACAGGTAGGCTCAGATAAGCAATACATATAAATATTTATACAAAAAGAACTTAGAAAAAAGAAGTGAGATCCACACAACAACATAAATGTGAAAATAAGGCCAAGTTCGTATCCAAAAAGTTTCGGCCGTAAAAGTACCTTGTTATTAGGGTATTTATAGCTCGTGCCCAAGCGGAATTAATATTTTTATATTATTATTGTTACGAATAAACGTAATTATTATTCGAACTTATATTGATGTACATATGAAAAGTAATTTCCAAACAGTGATGAGGGAATCTCGTACTAACCAGCACTGTTTCAATGTAGAATAAAAAATGAATTAAAAATAAATTCTCGTATTCTATTTCTGTTGAAAACTGGTTAAATAGTCAATTAGTATCCACTTTACGAAAATTGTAAAGATGGATAATTGAACGCTGATGAGAGGTGTAGCGGCCTTGAAATCAGTACTGATACGTTCTGCTAAAAACTGATTGGATATAAATAATAATATTTTTCAACATAAAAAACTCTTAGTAATTTTGAATTTTCATTAATTCAATAAAACTGAACTTGAGCCTGATAATATTACTTTTCATATGTACATTTTCTTCTTCTTTACATTCAACGTGCAGTAACACCTAACTTTAATATCATGATCATAATTATCCCTCGAGGGATATCAAAATTTCATAAGAAGAAAATATTTCACCTCTTCTTTTTTTTAATTGAATCATCGAGAATTATTTTAATTGTATCAATTAAAATATTAATAGCTATAAAGTAAAATTAGTTTGCTTTTTGGTAGATTGAATAGTTAAATTACATTTCAAATTAAAATTTCATTACATTTTTTCTTGTCTCTACTTTTTTGTGTGTTCTATTACTAAACATGATAAGAATTGTTTTTTTTTGTCATCTCAATGGATTAATTTAAAACATAAAATTTTATTTTCTTTTAATTTTTAGGCTTATAACTCAATGAGTTTTGATACGATAGTTTAAAATTAATTTTACACGGAGGAATGATCGTAAAACCAAAATCGTTTTTTTTTTAATCTTGAGAAAAACAAATGAAGAAAATTAACATAAATTAAAATTTAAAACTACGCTGTTTAAGAGAATAAAGGTGATCTGAAGTTGTCAACCTTCCATCATTAGTGATCAACACTTGTTTTAAAAAATTAATTGATGTTAATTGTTCTTTGCTCCTGAAAATTTTGATCATATAAATAAAATTCAAAACTGGAAAAAACTAAAATTATGTCATCGTTCTATAATGAACACACGTAAAGTGTTAGATACTAAGAGATTTTTTTTAAAAGTGTCATAATATCCATGACGATTATATAACTCTTTTGTCCATGATAACGATCATGAATATTTTCAAATTGATCCGTATAACATGTTTTTCATTTGTTATATTCTGGTTTAAATTTTACTAAATAGTGGAAATGGATCTCGTTTCTCTAAACGAATATTAATGTTTTCTGTTGTTGTTGTTTCACAAAATATTCTCAGAAAAATTAATTTGATTTTGTTACATTTTCTTTCAAACCTGAATTTTTTCGTAATAATATATTCATGACCTTTTCAGTTTCCTCTTAACAATAATCCAATTAACCTTCACCCAATCCTGAATATTTTTCTGATTTCATAATCCCCAAATTTGTCTTTAATTTTTATTGAATGTATTTTGCCGGCTTTTCTTCTAACAATAACTTCTTTTTAAATTATTTGTTCTTTCAATAGCTGTTGTTGTCTTCTTTCACACGATTTGACAGCTTCATTGGGTGTCAAAGCGGGAGGGGTCAAGATCAGTGTGGGTTTTTCTTTTATTCTTTAAAATTTTTTTGAATTAATTTGTTGTTACATTTTTTCATTTAAATTTATTATAATCGTTATCAACAGCGTTGGCGGCATTTAAAAAAAAAAAGAACTTTTGTTAAGAATTCAACTATTTTGGGTGTAAATGTTGTCACGTTGCATTCGTGGTCGGCCAGTCAGATGATCGAACATTTTTATTTTCTATCAATGAAATAACTAATTTATGGCAACGAAATCAACCGCTATAAATTAAATATTGTAACACGATTCAATGGAAAGTTGTTCAAACTAGCGGGATTTTGTTTCGAGATAAGAAGATTTAAGAGCTTTTTCAAGAAACTTTCTAAAGAATTTTGTTGTTTGGAAATCAATGATTTTCATTAGTCTTAATTGTATTTTTTTAGGTAACATAAAAACAATAAGGGACTTGTTGTAGGGCACATTTTAAATAATCATGTCAGATACATAAAATAAAAATTTGTATCTCAATTTTCTAAAGTTCTAATTAAATGTGTTTTAGTGAAAACTTTGATAAAGGAATAGCTGACTGACATCGTAAAAATTTTTAACGTTAATTAAAGATGTTTGTTGGCAAGAATAATAAAAAAAATTAGTTGATTTTCTATTTTCATTTACTGACCCTACAAGAAATTGCTGATGGAAACTAATACACACAAAACTTATTTACTAACACTCTTGCATCTATGACTATGTTTACATCAGATCTGATTAGCAAAATACTGTGGAGTGAGCAGAGTTCAGATATATGTTTTACTATAGTTCACGAAATCCACAAGTATGAAAGAGAAACAAAATCACACGTACACGAATGTTTACATCAGTTTTTTCATATTGCCCTTAATAAAATGATAGAGAATGCTGATGGGTATACCCATCAGCAATGCCCATCAGATGATGCATCAAATGACCGTCATTGTTCTTGTAGGGTGAACAGTCAGCAGCTTAAGACAGTGGTCGGCGGATACGGCCCTTGCTGGGTCGAAAGTTGCACCGTCAAATATTGTTAAAATTGTCTACTCTTCTTCGACACCGGAGGTTAGATGCTCTTTCTTTTAATTAAAAATTAATTAATATATTCATTATTGACACCATTTGACACGTTCATCTATGTTCTAGCTTCCGAATCGCTTTCACAAAATTTCTTGGTAAAACTGCATGAGTTAAAATTTAGAAAGTATAAATTAATAGCATGTGTTCTAGCATGCCAATTTAGAAGAAGAAAAAATATTTGGAAATGGAAGATTTAAAATTTTTCGATTTTATCCTTTTTACTTTTGAGCAAACGAACAGGTATTTTTCTCACGTGCCTTTACGTTTTGATGCAAATCTTCTTTTCAAAAATTATTTTTTTCAAAACTTTCTCATAAGCTGTTTTCTGATTAAAGCAAACTGTAAAGAGTTGGCTCAAGATCGCAGATGTAATTTTTTTGCATTAATTTTCATTTATAAAAAACTGTTTCGCTTATTAAAGTACAAAAAAATTCTGGACCTCCACAAAATCACGTCAATATGGTCCAGACTCTACTGAAAATTACTTGCCGACCCCTGGTTTAAACCATAAATAACTAAAATGTTGCTAAATATTAAATCTTATACCCGTATATATGTACTACATACATACATACATCCGTTCATACATGTTTAAGCCAAAATTTTAGATATTAAGAATAAAATCTTTTTTTTTTTCTGATATTTTTCTGAGACTGTTCATATTCCATAACTTCTTAAGCTCCCACATAAAAAACATCTGTTAAGAATATTGAGAAAAAAATCGCCTCGCCATTGTTACTGGCCAATATCATGATTAAAGGCAATTTAACTAATCCCTTTTTAACATAACCTGGCAATTAGAGTTCAGTAAAACAACAGAAAATAAAAACTGCTGTTAAATACATAAAAGTCGCAAAACTACTATTTGAATTTAAGCCATTGATTTTACACATACAAACATACAGAGTATGTACACATATGTATTACATACATATGTGTACATAATGAAGAGTAGAGTTCCAAAAAAAATGTGGTAGAGATGATCGATATGACTTGTGTTACTCGTATTTGAAAATAATAAACGGTCATAAATTTTCATAATTGTTTGTACAAGAGATCAATAAACATGTCAATTGAATGATTTAAAGGCGCACAAAAGATTTACATAATTTCAAGTAAAAAAAAATATTTTGATACGGGTTTCAATTTCATGAAAAACAATCATGTGGAAAAAAAAAGGACGGTGGTTCTTAACCAATAACCCAACAAACATAATCACCCTTATTCTATATGGCAACACCGTTTTTTATCTTTTGTTGCCAATCGGTATTCTAGGTGGCAATATTGCCATTTATTGATAACTTTTACATATGTTTGGTATTTTGTAAGCAAAATTGATGTTGATGTTGTCTGTATTTGCCTTCGATTTTACCGTCGACATTTTTGGTGTTGTCTTGCGTTAATTTGTGTTGTGTTTTAAAACTTTGAAAAAAATTAATGTTAAAGTTGTTTTTCATTCTGCGTTTTTTGGCATTTTTATCCATTTGTGGTGTGTTTTTGGAATTTAATAAACTAATGGAAAAAATTTAAATAACAAAAAATGCCAATTCGAGAAGCTTGTGCAAGAACTTGAAAAGAATCCATCACTAGCCAGAGGATTTTGCAGCGGAACTGCTCCCACTAGTATATTCGTATGTTTAAAATCTGGTTTATTTAATCCAAAATAACTTCCAAATCTTAAAAAGGATAAAAAATCCATTACTTGGGAAATTATTGCTTAAAATTTGTTAATCTCTTCTCATCGGGCAACCTAAAAATACAAGACTTCTGTCTAAGCAGTCTTCTTTCCACTGTAAATTTATTTATTTTCTTCGTCACTGGAGTCCGAATCGGGAAGAAAAATCCTTTTTATTTTAATGTATGAACAAAAATTTTATTTATTCAAAAACTTTTTTGCCGAAAATAGTCAAATAAATGTCAGCTGACACAAATATTAGATATGTGTGTTGTATGTTTCAATAAACAGTCAACATCGTCTCAATACTGTTAGGGAATAGAAAATTAGTATTGACGTTGTGTTCTATTGATGTTGCCTTAAAATTGCCGACTCCTAATAGAATAAGGGTGAATGACAAATATTTGAAAAAATTTTGAGTAAAATACTTTATAGGCATGATAAATTATTCCATCGAGTTGAGATGGCAATGTAGTAAGTAGTGGGTACCGAGTACCGAGTATCAAGAAGTTACTTTTTTTCGTGGTACTCCATACTTTAAGAGTTGTATTTTTATAAATGAATCAAATGAAAATTTACCAATCGATGTGCCATTCTATGATTATAGATAATTATAAATTTGCCTGAAAGTTTACTTTCTAAAAGTATTAGGTATTATTGAGTTCCCAAATGAAAAACATGGAGTAGTATTGAACAGTAGTATCGAGAAGGTACTCTTAAACATAAGTCAAGTGTCAGACATTATTTCCAAATATTCTTTAAATACTGAAAAAGATTTAAGAATAAAATTAATGGCCAGTCCCACGATATCAACTGAATGATAATTTCTGAATTTGGAACAAAAAACAACTGATTAGTGACCTTCAACCATTGATTTTATGTTTTTTGTTTACCTTTTGTGCCAGTAAACAAAGAATAAGTTAAAATTCGTTTATCGTCGAAACCAAGCGAACGATATCGATCGACATTGTGAAGACAGGCCGTAAAAGTCACGTTAATTTGAGAATAATTTTTTAGACAAATAATAATTTCGCAATTTGTTGCCCAGTATTTTTTCCAAATGATTAATTCTACAATTATAGCAAACATCCTCCCACCCACGGTTAAAGTTTTCTGCTTAAAGATGTTGTGGCCGACAAGAAGTTAAGGCTGTGCGACCTTGTTACCAACCATTCTGGTTCCCTAAACTTAGGAATAACTTATCATTAGTATAAGTGTAAATAAATAGCTCTTTATAACCAGAAATAGCGTGAACTTAATTAAAAGAAAAATAAGGAATTAACGAGCCTGGACTACGCTGAGCTATACCAGCAACCAGCGTAAAAAGTATCGTTACATTAAGATGCCTGCATCAATATCTGGCTATTAATTTTGTATTTATATGGAAACATCAATTATTCGATGTGGACGTACCCATCACTCGCTTTCACCACTTTGTTAGAAATCGTAAGCAGAAACACTGTAGAGTCTTGAGGGGCATTTGGCCAGAAATTGACTCGGGTAAATCTGATCTATTGCTGGGAGTGAATAGAAAGGTTCTGAGGGTCTTAATTATCGAGTTGACTGGCCATTGCTCAATTAGAGCAAGAACCAGCAGATGTGAAAATAGCACTCCGGATTATTGTAGGATTTGAGGGGATAAAGACGATCCAGACACTATAGAGCATATCATCTGTCATTGCCCAAGGCTACAACGCCATAGGCAAATATGGCTGAACAGACGTTTCCATAAGGGCATTACTGATATTGCAAAGCGATAACTTGAGGATATCAAGGGAATTAAGTGTTGGCTCTCTGAGTGGATGTGTGCTTGCATACTACCCTTCCTAACCTAACCTAACATTGCTAGAAATCGTACTTAATTCGAAGAATAACTCACTATTTATACAGAACAATTAATTTATATGGAGGCAGCCTCCCCTTAAAATCGTAGGCGAAGTAAAACAGCAATAAATTCCACCGGTTTCTTTCTGCTTTTTATTTAGAAGCTTAGATTTCTTAACGTTTGCGAATATGTTTGAGTTGATTTTCAAAATTAAACGAAAATGCTCTCTGGGCAATCAGATACCCTTATGAGAGGACAAAAACAACCAAATTAGAAAGGATATTTTTACAGGGGTGTTGCCATATGTTAATAAAAAAAAAAACAATATTGAAAACACAACGTAAAAATACGAAAATTCTAAAAATCAATAAAAACAGGAAAAATTTAAAATGTTTTGTAAATCAAAAATATATTTGAGTAATAGAAGGAGAGGGATTTCTTTCGAAACAGCTGTCGGTGGTTAGGGGTGGTGGTTTCTATGTATTTCTCAAAAGAAAAAAAAAACTATAACAATACAAATTTAATCTTTTGTCAAATTATATTTATTTACACATTTTTCTCAATTCGTTTTGCTTTTGGTAAAACAAAGTCACCGCAACCACAAAATTGTCAAAATTTTTTACATTCAGTACAAACAAACTAATAGTTTGAAATGGAACGGACTATAGTTTTAAAATTACATTTTAGTATTTTGATAGAAACCACAGATCATGCGCCTAAATGGGGCTTTTATGCGCATTAGACTTATAGAGCATTTGGTAAAAATATTAGCACCCCTTCTTCAGCACGCAAAGTTTGCTTTGCGGAGACGATATCAGCTGTGTGGTAGACAGAAAAAGGAAGTGTTCAACTCTCTCTGTCTTTCTCCTAGCTGAAATTGAGACTTTGCAAAGTAAACTTGGCTTGTGGAAAAAGGGGTTCTAATATTTCTATGGTGCTGCTTTTTTCAAAGAAAATTCCTTAAACAAAAACTGGACCATAGCAATTTAAAAGTGCAAACCGCACGCCAAAGTATATTTTAATATTTTGAACAACAATGGTTTTTCAATGGTTTAATAATTGACTTAAAACCAAAAATAATTACCCTCGTATAATCCTTACAACTCAACAACACTTCTTTTTATGCTTGAAAATAAAAATTGTTTGGGAATGTAAACAAACCCTCCCTTTTGGTTTTTTTCATCTCGTGAATTCGTCCTTGATTTATTTAATTCTCTAAAAGCGTACTGTCAATTATTTTTTTCCTTCTATTTGATTTTGGCTTTTGATTTGACTCCGGTAATTTCAAGAGTAAATAGTCGTAAAAGTAAAAAAAAAACAAGGGTATCCTGCTGTTAATTACGCAATACGAAATACATAAGTTAATCTTCTGTTGTTTTTGTTTTTGTAGTTGTTTTGTTTTTTAATGCAACCCTTTTTTCATATTGAGGTTTTATGGCAAATTTGCGCAGTAAATGCGGTTAAATGAAGTGTTCCTGTGGTTACTTAAATGGTAAATCATATATTTTATTTAATGAATATCAATTAATTTTGCCATTAAAAATTTTTGTTTTGTGGTAATTTACGTTTGTTTTTTTTTGCAGCGGTTTTGCCAAGAAGAGATTATCTCTACGACGTACAGTGAAGATAATAAGTTGAATATTTTTATCAAATTTGATAACTATAATTGTTGAAATGTTAAAAGTTTATAGAAATTTACTTACAAATTACAAGACATTTATTTTGTTTCTAGTAACTAGCAGTCGTTCATTTGCCGAAATTTTCCCCTTTTCCCATAAAACATTAAAGTTTCTTGTCAAAGGTGTTGAAACAACATCAAAAGCACTTACCTGAAAAGTAGACAGAAAAATATATAAAAATTAAAACCAAATTAAACAGAGTTCGAAAAACAAAAGATAATTTCTATTTTCACATACCAAATTTTTGAAAATTTTCAACAAAAAATTTTCTATAACTCGAAGCGTTTTTATAATTCAATAGTAATAAAATACAATTTCATAATAAAATGTACAAAGAGAGTCAAAACAAAAAAAAAAAAAACGTGTGCGCTAGTGATAATTTGGTTAAAAGGTAAAATGTTAAAAAAGAAAAACACAACAACAAAAAAACGGGAGAAAAGATCAAAAATGCATTCCACAAACCAGAAAATATGCCCCATGGACAACCACATGTACAAATTATGGTTTGGAAAAAAAGCACACAAAATAAGGAATTATTTTTCCACTTTTTGTTTTGTTTTTTTTTTTATTATCAAACCCAAAAACTGTATTGCAGCCATGTAATTTGTTAAAAACCCATAACAATCAACTTTATAAATTATTTGAGTGGAAAAGAAAAATTACATGTGAATTTTAAATTCACGCAAAAATATCCTTCAGGGTTTTGTAAAACTAAAATACGTTGTACATTTTTATTTGGTTGGCATTTTGGTAAATATAAAAACAAGTTGTGAATTTTGAATTAATAAAATTAAGTATGAAAACAAATAAACAAATTTCGGAAAAATTCAATGAGTAGCAATTAATTTAATTAATAATTTTAGCAACGATATTATGGGACATAATTTCTAGAAGATCAGAGAAAATATTAAAGGGTTTCATAAAATCGAAATCAAATACTAATTCAGAACAAAATAATAATTTAGCCAAGAAGAAATTAATAATTTCCCCGTCGAAGCCTTTCCAAATGGTGGGCTGGAATACCAAAATTAATTATAAGTTATTATTTTTTAGGTTTTTATATAAAAAAGTCCTTAAAAAATAATTTCAAATCGAATTTAAATTTTGTTTTTCTTTCTTTAAGACAAGAAGGAACGTAGTATCCCATCTTTTATTAATATACGAGGCGATCTTAACACTGTTATCGTTGATGATCGGTTCTCTTTGAGAAATTGAGGTCGACCGCATAAAAACAAACTGGACAAGGCACATGATCAAAGGCAAAGTTTCAATCCTGATATGAGTACAAAGAGAATGTTCGTGAAAAGGCGCAGCCCGCTCCAGTCTAAAGGAAATGACATAAAAATAGAAGCCTCTACAATCGATGCAGAAGACCCCCTTACCACACATAAAGTACAGCATGTTTTGTAATTATTGGTGGCAGCAATGAGATCCAGCTCCTTAGACCAGTCGAACGATAATACTTTACATTTTTATGTATCAAATTCACAACAGACAAGTGTGGGCTTAGATTTAGAGAGAGAGAGAGAGACAGTTGTTTTAAGACATAACTCTATTGAATATATCCTTATTCTACTAAAGGTAGAAGGGCAAGTCCTGATGGAAGAAATGAACTACATGACTCCTATCTTTATGAACTCTGATAAACCACGTCTTTATCGGCATCGTGAGTAGGGAAGAGCAATTAAAGAACTCCATACAATGTAGTATCGTTGTGCATGGGCAGCTCCAAAACGAACACTGACAATAGATCAGGCAGGAGTCTGACGGACACTGACAATAGATCAGGTGGTATTCTCTGAAAATCTCTCAGTGTTTCTTAATATCTCCAGCGAATTTTCGATTTTAACACCAGTAAGACCCAATTTACCTCGTTTGCGCATAGGCGAATGACGGAATATTCTGTTTTATCAGTAATTATGGATGGTACAGGTATTGGGAAATTCAGAAACTCTTGATATTTTTCGCATGAAAATCCAATGTGATGTTTGTTGGAGTGATCACAATTTTCATGCCGCAAAAGAATCGTTCAATGCCTCGGTTTATTAAGACGATGTAAGAGATACTTACTTTTAAATTTATACCACCAACATTCGACCGAAAAGTCTATTTTGAAGTTACTCAACCGCATACAGGAAGGATATGGCGAAGAAGAAGCTTATCGATGACTCTATTGACTCACTGGAGCATCGTCGCCATGTGGGGTGTGTTTCACTGATCTATTGTTACTACAACAGTATGTACTCTAATGAAAACTAGGAATTTGTTCCCGAAATCCGTACAAAGCGTTCAACCGTTTAAGAGCACAACTGTTTGTGATCGAATCGTACTACGCACTACAGAAAGAATTCTTGCTTTAGCCGAACCGTTAGTATATGGAATAAACTTCCCGTAGAGCTCTTCCCAGACGCTTTCAGGATGGTAAAGTCAAAAAACACTACTCACTTTATCCTCCATTCCACAACTTATTTTCTGAAATCCCCCACATTGCACCGCACAAGTGGGAGTCATTCCCTATACGACTGTCAAAAAAAAAAATCAGAGATCAATGCCAACCGATCAAGAGATTAACGCAAAAGATTAACCAAAGCAGAGAAACGAACTGACAGGCTGGTCTACATTGTATATTTTTGCACATAGTTGGGGGCAATTCAAGGATAGTGAAGTAAAAGTATCGCATTGACAGTAATGCTATCGTGTTATTGAATTGCTCCGCAGGGTTATTAAAAAATAAAATATATCAACGTGTGTGCGTGCATCAAATCTCTGAATCTGCTTGAATGACCTGGTGTCTTGATAATTTGGGCTCCAGGCCACAAAATTATTGAGGGGTAAGAAATGGCTAATGAATGCTCAGATTAGATTAGGTTCGGCCTTTGATAACGAAGAGATATTGTCCAGTTGGCGCTAAAGAAAACGGCACTCATGTGATCCACAAATATCAATTGTAGAGTACCGGAGATCTATAAAACCTCACTTAAAAGAATTAGGTCTTTAATAAACAATTATTAAGAACTGCATGTTAACACTTATACACATATTTCATTACGTCAAAGCTTTCGACATGGTGGTATCTACAGGAGCTACTTCCATAAAACAGAGAAATAAAATCAATCCCACATCTTTCTTGTGCTTGTTCGCCCCTACAAGAAGGATGACTTACTCGCAGTCTACATTAGCCATCGATTTGTTCGATGTTGTTTATGTTTTGTTTTTGGTCAAACAGCGTTGTCAGAACATTTGTTCGTACAACCATGTTCAACCATCAAATGTCATTTTCCAATATGAAAAAACGAGACAACAAACAAAAGCTATTTGCTGTCTCTGCCACTCCACCTTAAAATTGTGGTAAAACAGCACATGAACATTTACTAATATTCCCCACATAGAAAAAAAATGAGCAAATTTAGTACGGTTATTCTGCTGGCGCTATGTTAATGTCATAACAAATAATAAGCTAATGTAGACTGCGAGTTAAGCATCTAGGAATCATTTCTTCAAGGGCAGGCTTCTCTGGATTTTTTCGAACACCTCGAAACTGTATATGCACAAAATTTGATTTTCCCTTCCTTATCATATTGAATCATCGAATATCAACGGTTGAGAAACAAAGGTGAGAAACAAAATGAGTTACTCTGGTAATTCGTTTGGTACGTCTTACTTCTAAAATATTGAACTTCTCATTGAGAAGAAAAATGTAAATCTTGTTCTTTTAAAAATGTACGATATAAAGTTCAGAATTTACGGCTTTTTGAGTTCTTCTGAAAAGTAAAGATTTTCAAATTCAATATTTGGTCATGAAATGTACGAATTTCAAATGTATACGATCCAAGATAATTTGAGTTTTTCTTAAAAAATATTTTAACAAACATATTGATAAAGACATATTTTTGTTTCAGACAGATAAAGTGAAGGCCAACAAGAAATTCGATATAATCTCCCAATTACAAACATGGTATATGTGTGCTTCAAAGGATCATTAATATATTTATTCTGAAATTTATTGGGAAAAATATGTATGCAAAATAATGTTTTTGTGCCATTTTTTTTATACAAGCCTCCTTCAAAATTATTTTACTTTTCATCTGCATTTTTGTCTTTGTTGCAATAAAATCTCATATAATTTTTCTTTTTCATTTATTTTTTTCAAATTCAATTGATTGCCACTTATAAACAGTTATTAACCAGTTATTGGCTGATGGACAACCACAGACCACCAACAACCAATTTTAGCCATTCAACGAGATCTGCATAAAATTACAAAATTGTCTTTATTAAAGCGGTGAAAATAAAGCATCTCCAAGAAATTAAGAAAAAAAAAAAACAAAATTCAACAAAATGAACCTAAATTTACAACAATGAGCTTTAAGGCGATTTATGAATTGGTTCATTATTATTTTATGTTTTATGATGTTCGTTCGCATTCAATGAAAAATATTTTTCAAGTTGACATTTTGAGTGCAAGGTGCCATCGAAATGAGTGAAATGAATAAACAGTTATTTTAAAATAAATTACAGATTCGTAAACTTTAAGGGGTGAAAGGAGCTTTTACGTTCCAGATTGTTGTACGTTTAGTTACAATTACTTATCAGGGATGGGAAAGTGAAAAGTCAAATAGAAAAAAAAAAAAAAAAATGTCATGCATGCAGCAATCTCTGCATGCATCAGTAGTTATTAACTTTAATCATGTGAGAAAATCTCATGTGTACCACAATAATAACATTGACAGTTTAGACAGGTATTACGGTAAAAAATATTTGAAACAATTATAGTTCTCTTTCTTTTTCGTATGTATGTATACTTTTAAGATTAAAGACAAATGATAACAAAACTTCATATGTATACCTATAAAAACAAAGAGTATAAATTGTTCAAACAACTCTAACAATTCCCACCAGCTGCACCTTAAATGCTGAATATAAAACTACACTTGCGTATATTTTTTATTGCAGGTTATCAAATGAATTTACATTATTGTTAATAAATTCCATTAAAATTAAACACATTTAAAATCGACAAAGTTGTTGAAAATAATATGTATAAATAAATTCCACAGACAGAATCTGGCAGCACTTGCTTGCTTCAATTACACTCATAAAAAGTGATCAGTCAAAAAAAAAAAAAAAAAAAAAAAACAAGGAAAAAACAGCAAACAAACATCAAAATAACTGAAAATTAACAATAAATCACACATGAAATATATTTTATATTTTCCTTCACATTAAATAAATGTTTACAAACAAAATAGTTGTCGTTTCACATAAAATAGCAAACAATTCTTAAAAAAAAAAAAAAAACAAATTTGAATTGAAATAATCAGCAACAACAAATGCAATATATTCTCGTATGTATGTATGTCAGAGCAACATAACAAAACGATCACCTACAAATCACACAAATAACAAAAAGCACTCGCATAACTTTTACAATACTTTAAGCACACTGACGCTATAGACGTCTACCACTCGCCCCCTTCTAATGCTTAACTATAAAAACTGACGGCGCTCTACTCATTCCCCTTTTGCACGGGCGTGTACACTGTGTCTCACTTCTATCAAAAAAAAAAAAAAAAAAAAAAACAAAAAAAAACTATTCAAACACCCGCTTTTTTTCTATTACACCATTAGCGGGCAATTCTTGTCGTTGTTGTTGAATTTGACAACTGCAAAATACTACAAAAATTATGTCACATACCAAAAATCTTGACATTTTCCAAGACTCTTAGACAATTCTATTACACTTTGTAGCGACAATGAAAAAACAGGCACAACAAACGAAACAACAAGAACAACACACACATAAAGTACACCAGCAACCAGCAAAAGTGTTAAATAAAATTTATTAGAAACGTCTACGTCTCTCCATTACGGACGGTGTGCCAATATAAGACAGTAAAGTAGAAAATTATGGCAGCACACGACTTTATTTTGATATTTAAATGAGTTTTGTACAAAATTAATATCGCCAAGAGAACAACAATTCTTTACTTACGATCATGTTTAATCATGATCAATAATAAACAAAATCACTCATGCACGTTCTTGCTTCCTGTCTCTGTTAGTTCGAGTTCAGATGGGTTCATACATTATTTTTTTTTATAAATGTTATCCATTTTTGGAAAAAAGTTTTAACTTCGTGGTGTCAAGTCATTGAGAAAGAAAAGAAAAATAGACTTCCTTGTTCTTGATCTTTTATTAACGAGAAAAGAACAGAAAATTGAAATCTCAGTCTAAAGAAAACCATCATAAACAGAAACGTATATTCCAGCGAATTCTAACACATCATACCAACAAAAAATAGCTGCTTTTAATAGTATGAAATATAGATTTTGTAAACTATCACTTAACGCTTCAAATTTAATTTCTGAAGTTAAGATCATTAACAGATTAGCGAAAATCAATGGCTACAAAGAATCTATTGTAGATCAGTTGATTAGAAAACATAGCCGAAAGCTACATCTAGAATCAAAAACAACTCAATGGAAAGATAACAAAAATAAAAACATAAAATACAGAAAGTTCTCATACTTTGGTAAGATTTCATATAAACTTAACAACATCTTCAAAAAACACAATGTTAAAACGTTCTTTCATAACGATGGAAAGCTTAAAAACTTACTTGGAAATTAAAAAGATAAAATTGACTATAAAGATCTATATAGGACAAATTAAACGATCAATTGGTAATGCTATGTTTCCACGGAACATGCTTCGCTCTCTATTCATGCTTCGCACTCCAATCGTGAGCAAAGGAACTTGCTTCGCCATACAAAATTTTGAGAGCGAAGCATGTACATTCATATTGAATCTTCTTGCGAAGCATGAAAAATTGATGTCTTCTCTAATTTTTATCGGAATTTTATCTGAACAAGCTGTCAAACTAAAAAAAAACTTCAATTAAAAGTGAAAAATTAAATTAAAACTAAAAAGCTAAAAAAACAATAGAGACAAAAATATATGTTTGTGAATTTTTAAAAAAGCATACATAATAATTAAATTACTTTTTTTTTTGGTCAATTTTATATCTTTTTCACGAAACTTTGTAATTAAAAAAATTTTCAAAAGAGAATTGTCAAATCGAAAGTACATGAGTCGTGTAAACAGCGTGATTCAAAAACATGCTTTAGAAGAGGAAGCATGTGCTTCATTTTGTCGTGTGAACATAGTATAACGATCAAAAGGTTTAAAGAGCATACAAAGTCATTTGAGAAGAGCCAGACAAATTCTTCTGTAGCTAAACACATGATCAACAATAATCACTCTTTTTTTTTGATGAATCCAATCTAAAATTAGTCAAATATATTCAAAATCCATAACATTTGGACGCCTATGAAAGCATAGAAATAAAAACGCAAGAACCAATGATGAATTCTGACAACGGGCCATTTTATCAACATTAATTATGTGGAAGAAGACCAGCTGTAACACCAGTCACATGATTTCCACCTGTTATAACACCATTCGACTGTTTTAGAAATTATATTTATATTTTTTGTAAAAGTTTATTTTATTAATTTTTAATCATTGCAATTTGATTCTAAATGTAATAAAACTTTTTTATAGTTTGCCGCTTGAAGATGGGAATAAAGTAATTTTCCGAAAAGCTTCCGGAAAACCTGCGTTGTTATTTAGGTGGGTCATTAATTGTGTATTAAATTTCACATTTCTTTATTTGCTCAATTAGAATTTTATTACGCTTTCTCCTACAGTTTGCTAGAGATGTGTGATTAATCGATTGATTTCTCTTGATTAATTAGAATTCATTTTAATCAAGAGTTCTGATTAATCAATTAATACTAACTTTTTTTTCCATCCATGTGATGAATATTCCAAGGAACAAAAAGAAAAAATCAGCATATATTTCAACGTACAGAGCAGAGCGGAATATGTGCATCTCTGTTGGCTCGGATGAATGTGATCTCAGTTTTAATAAAGCCCGAAACGATTGACCACAACAACAATCGCCGCATTATAGCCATATATCGGCAATTGAACTACCAGATTAGACTAAGTTCGAGCCAGCCGTGGCGGTCATAAGCCAAAAGACATATTTAAATTATAATGCCAGAAGATTATCTTTCGAATAAAGTAAATTTAATGTCAATTTAATTTGTTTTATTCCATTGCAATGTTCTAAACCTCTATAAAAAACACCCTTTGTATACAAACTTTTTTAGAAATTTACATACGAGAATTGCATTGACAACAAATTAATATTTATTTGATTTTTTATCAACACAAAATTGATTTAATTTTTTTGGTTTATTTGTTATTAGAGACGTGATGGTCCCACACAGAGAACGTGATTTGGTGCTTGTTTTGCCTTCCAAATAATTAATTGTTGTCTTCTGTGATCACAATGTTGGGCAAATCATTCCATCAATAATCTGAGATAACTTTTATCCGCGAGTAAACGTAATCTGAGCTCAGGCACTGTATTTCTCTTTGAAGTATTCATGTGAGTTTCCAACGAAGTGGTACAAACGTACGTAGGGATTCTCAGCAGATAGACTGAACTCATTTTCGGTTTCATTATGACATGTTCAATGCAATTTTCGATCTTATTATTAAATGACTTTAATACTCTTCGTGAAATATTTATGTATGTGTGTATGTACTTATGAGAATGGGTATTTGATTATTTCGGGTTAAAAGGGAGTAGATTGTCAAAAATTACCCAGAAGGTAATTAAATTCCTTATAGCTGGTTCTTTGAGTCTTTAATTTTATTTGTGTAGTCAAAAGTACTGCATTTTTTTCAAATCGGAAACTAAAATTGTTAGGTTGGAGCAATAGAATGACACCTTGTAGACAGCCTCCTGTGACCCTAATGATTCTCCATTCTCCGTATTCCATAGATCCAACTTCTAGATGTGAAATAATTTCCAAAACCCTTTTTTCGATCTTAAAAATTTTCGATCGATCTTAGCCGACTGCTGAATTTCTCTTCTAAAGTGTTGCAATTATTTTTTTCAGGATTATACAAATAAATTTATCAAATTCATAGAAATTTGTTTCATTTGTTATTGTTGTTTTCTAAGAACTTTTTTTTTTGATAAGTTGTTGATATTTTTGTTGGTGTTGTTGCCGTTTTGGTTGCTTGCTAAGTACATATTCACTTCAATTAAGGCAATTGTTATTGCTGTTGCTGCCACAAGAGCAACAACAAACAACGATTTGCTTAATGCCGGTACTAATTTAAATGCGTTGTTTTTTTTTGCAGATTTCTTTTTTTTTTCTCCAAAATGAAAATATTTCATTTTTATTAATGAACGTCACAGACAATGTTGACACATTTTTGTTTATGAATTGTTGAGAGTTTCAGCTGTTGACTGACTACAGACCAAAATGTTCAGTTGCGTTAAAATAGAGTTTGCAAAATGTCAGTAATATTTTGGCATACATTTTTGTTAAGCCGGGTGTTAATATCAAGTATATGAGCCAGATTTTTTCAAGTATGTACTTACAACATAAGCATATGTATGCATGTACATATTTATTTTTAATTGTCTTAGGCTTTGTAGACAAACTATTTTTTTTAATAATTTCAGTTTTTAAACAAAATTTATGTCTTCTTTAATTTATTCTTAAGAATGCGAAAAATACTTCCTAATCAGATTTTTCGACGAACTGCATTTGAGGCTTAGAATTCCACCCATTTTTTATGGTTTTCTTTAAGTATGCACATACATGCATACTTAAATACAAAAAGCAGGCGTATTTAATTAGAAGTATAACCACCAAATTGTATTTTGTATGCAACAAATCATGCAAAATATTCTTAAAACAAGAGACCGAACAGACAAAAAAAAAAATTAAGTAAGAAATACTTGTAACAACGAAAAAGATGTAATGAATTTATGGCGCAGAAGAAAAAAAAAAACCTCAAAATGAAATACATAATTACCATAAATAATCACAGGGAGGACCAGTGCAATGCTGGCTGGCACTGTGCTTTTTGGAACGCTTTGCACAGTGTGTAGAAACTAAAAAAAAAAAAAAAAAAAAAACAAAAGTAACACAACCAACCGTCCTTAAAATAAATCACAAATGATGGCGTCTCGTGGCCTCAGGAATTTCCCCTGCATAAGAATTAAAATAAGAAGAAAATAGTTGAGAAAAAAAAAGAAAAAAGAAATCACACAAAAGAAAGATGAAAACAAAAGAGACCGGCAACAAATCGGCAAAGAATACCAAAAATATTTAAAAAAGAAAGTTGTAAGATCGAAAAAATCGAAGTGTATGCAAATCATCTTTGATAAAAATTTATACACGTGTGGTACTCGTATTGAAGGAACGATTACATAAGGGTAATTCACAACATTTTTCGATGAATTTTAGAAGTCACAAAACTCACAAATTATGAATATTTCTTTTGTTGTTTCGAATACGACTCTTGATAACATGAAATATCGTACTCTATTACAAACAAAAGGGATATTTTTGACCTCTGACTTCTGGTGTCTTGAGACGCGTAAGCGAGTGTGTATGATACTTAAGAAAGCTTAGACCATTTAGGATAAATATGCTAGAGAACAATATATAACATTTTATTCGTTGAAATATTCAAGAACTTATGTTTTCAACTGTCTTTGCCATCCATGGCTTTAGTAGTATATAAAATACTCCTCATATATATAACTACGTACATATTAAGAACATAACATAACTAGCTAATCTATATGCATTTCGTTGGTAGCTAAATACCAACTCATTAGTAGATCTTTACCATTCATGTTTAAAATGTTTCAAAACTCATCTACTCATACATGAACTCGCAAATAGTATTTGAGAATTACAAATTACATGTTAAGCTCTACAATGAGTAGGCGACTATTGCGTCCTGTTGCAACTTTTTATACATCGGAAAGCCAACGTCTCTACTGTTACGTCTAAGAGATTGGAAGAGTCCTTTGTTAAAATATGAAGTGGTTTTCATTCAAATTGTCTACTCAAGTCGATTCTTCGGTATTTAGGGAGTAAAATCTTATCTTGAGAGATCTTATATTTGATGCGAAGTACCCTTTTAAATCTTGCCGATTTATCTTTATTATAATATTTTGAAGCAATTTCTGTTAGATCTAAATGTCAATAAGAAGCCAGACGCAAAAAAGCTGTTTGTTGATGACATTTTTAAAGCAAAATTTTCTAATAAAGAAGGGAAATTGACGCTTGAGTACACCTCAAAATATATTTTATCTTGTTTCAGATATTACTTTAGGAGAAATGCGTAGTTATCTTACCCGAAGGCGCTATAAATACAAGAACAAATGGTATCTTTTTGTTGGTGCCGATCGTGTTCAAACTCCATATGAAATATAAAAAAAAAACAAGTAAGAGTGTTATATACAGTAGCACGATGGTTCGGGCGTTGTATTATAATCGAAAGATTCCGTATTTATTTCTGAAAATGTTATATATATATATATATATATATATGTATATATATCTTAATTTTTTTGTATATATAATCCAATATCAGAACCGATATTTTATTTTTGCGGATTTTTAATACGAAGCATCTTAAGGAAAATCCTTACATTTCAATCTAAGACTTAAGTCTCTAGCTCATTTAGTAGCTTCGGAAAATCGATTTCACATACTGACAGACGGACAGACGGATAGACGGACATGGCTCATTCAACTTTCCTATCTATAAGAATTCAAAATATATATACTTTATGGACCTCGTATAAATATTTTGGAAATTACACACGTAATGATAAACCTATAAATAATCTTACCATTTTTGGTGAAGGGTATAATTATGAACATTTATATCAGGATTTTTATTTAGTTCACAACCAATTTTGCAAAATCGTGCCTACGAAAACTCACACGTATTCTCATTAGTTTGATTAATTTATATGATTTACGGCGTATTCATTTTAATAGACGTTTTAATTGTTCAAGTATAAAAATTCTATTTTGCTTGGCTTGCTCCAGTAACATGATTACTTGGCGAGAAAATTTTATGACTTCTCTCAAGAAATCTGAGTAATCGATCTGAGTTTGTAGAAATAGAAAAGTTATTTTTTTATTCAAGTATTATTAAATTTCTTCAACGATGATCAGTGTAGCCAGGTGTGGGGATTTCTCCCCAAATTGGGGATTTTAGCTGGTTTTTGTGGTCAGATTATCGTGGGGGGGATTTGGGGATTTTTTCATTTTCAGTATACCTATTATTAATTTTGCTTTATTTTACCATTTCCTTACATACATATATTTAAAGTCGCGAATTAAAATTTAAATTGAATGATATTTTCTCGATCACATTCCTACGAAAAAAAAAGTTCAAAAACAATGATGCAACAGTGAAATGCGTAGTTGTTGAAGAGTAAATGCGTAAGCAAATGCTGGGACATAATTAAGGGACATGACTGATGCGAGGGTTGTGAATAAAGTTCGAATATAAGTTTTTTTGTTTTGGTATCAAAACGAAATTTATATATTAAAACGAAAATAAATGAAAAGCAAAATCTCTGCATTTCATAGCAAAAATAATGGATTTAGGGAATTTGGTCTAAAAGAAATGGGAATTATGATACAAGATCGGGACCAGTCTTTAGTTGTGAAAATAATATGAAACCAAGTCAATTACTGATTAAAAATTAAATTTTAAATGTTGACCACATTAAACTTAATGTGTACTTTTTTAAGGGTAAAAAAGCGACAAATTGATATTTACGGTACTTTAATTTTTATAATAATATTTTATAAATTTTTTATAAATTAACATACTTTCTGAAATTCTATTAAAGGATTTGGTTAAAATTTGGTAGAGGGATAGCATGTGACCCACATTAAAAGAAATATAGTACCCTCAAGGGCCAGAAAACAGCACAAACTGGTACTTTTGGATCTTTTTGCTTTTTTACAATTTTTCTTACATTAATGTGCAGTGTATCTACTTTTTGGTGTAAAATAATGAAAAGAATGTACTTTTAATACTTTCCGTTTTTTTAATATTTAATTTTCACATTAAGAAAATTTGGTACTTTTGGTACAAATTTCAAATTAAGTATGTAGACAGTTTATGTCAGCATCAAAGCGTAGCCAGAATGAAGTAACGGGTAAAACTTTATTAACTGCATATACAATATCAATATTTTCGTTTATCACACATGCCTCGTACTCCAAATAAGTGCACACACACGCAAATACACATACATATGTATATATCATCTCCTTTAATTGTATGCACTTGAGGCATTTAAAATAAAATAATAAAATAACTATAGTGGTATTATTTTTATGCAAAAGTATGCCTCCTTAGGTTTTTTCCTTGCAATTTATGCTCATTTAAAAAGTGCATTTGCACTTGTCCGTTGTGCAGTCAGTCATTCAATTTTTTCTTCAAGTGGAAATGAATTTTAAAAATAAAACAAAAATACCATATGCCGAGCGATAAGTAAAGCTGAAGAGTCTTAAATCAGGGGCGATATTCATATTAAAAGTATGGAGAGAAAAATTGTGAAAATAATAAAAACTGCATTTGAATTATTATAAAGAATTTTTGTAAAGGAATGAAATAAACGGGACTAATAACAACAAATCATAAAATATTTATACATGTCAGAAATATTGAAATTGTTATCAGACATTCCAAGCAGACGGATAAGGTCAGAGCAATCTGAAAATGTGACAATTTTCACTCAAGAAAATTGGGATTAGATTAGTTTCAGGTGCCATTTCCACAATACAGACAAATAACTTATGTATAAATTATGTATGGGGATCAGTAAAAAAATCCGAGTGGTTTTCGTACAAATTTTCTACTCAAACTAATTGTAGAAACCGTAAGTTCTTCTCCTATTGATTGCGGAAGATGTGAAGGAGGGAGTTGGCAAATTAAGGGAGAAAAATATTTATGTTGTATTCAGGATTTTCAAAAAAGATTCGTACCGATTGGCGATCTTATCTTAATGTCTGCAATATCTCTCAATATTTCACCTAATATCGGACTCATCTATAAACAGCCATCATAGAAATGCCTGCCGCAGGCGGAGACAGAGACATGCAACAATTACAATTATTGTCCTTCCAGAGAACATACAGTGCCATGTTTGCGCACCTACTCCAGAGTCAAAGGTGAATTGAATTTCTTATCATTGAAGCATGACTTCCAATCCTGGGTGAAATCTAATTAAAGCCCTATTCGATGCACTACTCTATGAGTGTGAATTTAATTGCGTGTCCTTGTAAAGAGATCAATTTTTGAGTGATAAAGACTGCTGCTATAATAAGAATGAATAAAAGCGCCAGATTGTGCACATGTTTCTAACTTAGAGGCATGCACGCATGAGATGAGGAAGGAACAGAAGAATCTTTCTACAGATCAGCCAGTTTTCTGGAATATTAATTTTAAGAACTCCTGTGTTATTTTCATAATAATAAACTATACTTAACTGAATTATAGTTATAATTCCCAAAAAAGGCGATCTGGAGGGGTATCACCTTGCTAAACTCTATTGGCAAGATAATGGCAACTATTTTACTGCACCGTATACAACCTACAGTAGATACGCTTCTTCGGAAGGAACAGGCTGGTTTTAGACCCGGCAGATCATGTGCCGAGCATGTAAATACATTGCGAATAATTGTGGAACAGTCGGTGGAATACAACACGCATCTGTACTTACTATTTGTTGACTTTGAACGGGCATTTGATACAGTTATTCGCGAATCTATATGGTCGGCTCTACTAGACAAGGGTATACCTGAAAAGATGGTGGTATTAATCCGAGAACTATATAACAACGCACAATATAAAGTTCGCTTTAACGGTAAGGAAATCAATCCTTATAGTACCTCTCCGAGTGTAAGACAAGGATGTGTACTTTCGCCAACACTATTTCTTTTACTCCTTGATGGTGTTATGGAAAATACTAACAGGGATGTCCCTTCCGGAATCCGGTGGAACATGGCAGGATATTTGAATGACATTGACTACGCTAATGATATTTGTCTCATAGCACATCGATTTTCTGATATCGAAGAAAAACTAATTAAGCTCTCTGAAAATGCTAAGAAAGTTGGACTGAGTATAAATTTCAAAAAGACGAAACTCATGCGTATAGGAACCGAAAATATAATACCGCTAAAAACAAACCCATTAACAATTGATGATGTGGAATCATTCATTTAAATAAAGCACGTACAGCTTTCCTCAACCTGAGTAAAATCTGGCGATCAAATAGCATTTCGTCCAAGACAAAATTAAGAATGTTCAATTGTGCGTAAAGTCGATATTACTTTATGGATGTACGACATGGAACCTCACAAAATATACTCGCAACAAAATACAAACGTTTGTAAATCGATGTCTTAGACAGATACTAAGAATTTATTGGCCAGATAGGATTTCTAACGAAAACTTTGGCAAAAAGCAAATTGTAAGCCAATAATGACTGACATATGTAAAAGAAAGTGGACATGGATCGGTCATGTGCTTAGACGACCATTGTCAGATATCGCCAGAGCAGCACTTGATTGGAACCCACAGGGTCAACGCCGACAAGGTCGCCCCCGAAGCAGCTCTTGTCTTGGAATGAAGTGAAATCGTTAGCCAGAGATAGAAACAGATGGAGATAATTCGTTAGCCCCCTATGTTCTACGTGAATATTTTATTTTTATATTGTAAAATTAAATAATATATTATACGTATTTAAATAAATAACGGACATATATGTATATATATATATATATAACTGAATTGTAGAATAAGCTTATCATAATAGATTTCCTACAACTAATGATAAGCTTATTTAAGTACAAAATTCTAAAAGTGTTTAAGTTCTGTTAAAAAATGCTATACTTTTTTACAATAATACTTGTTAAAAACTTACTTTAAATAACACTTTAACACATATCATGGCAATTAAATATTCTAGCAATAGTTTTGCAAGTGTTCTTGACGCATGTCAAACTTTTGTATTATTTGTAAGAACTTTCAGTGTGGACGTTGTTTCTTTTTCAAAGGGGGGTTTTTATTCCAAAGTTCCCCGTGAACATTTTTTTTTCGCTAACAACAAAACTTTCGCCATCGCGTGGTACTGACTGAAGTCTAAAAAATAATTGTAAATGAAAAAATAAATAAATTTGTTGAAGTTGTTTCCCTTAGAATGCCAAATAACTCAAAAATTAAATTTTCAGAAATGATTTGTATTAAGTCTTGTATTCAAACACAAATTAAACAATTAAAAAGCAACCATGAATACTGATAAAGAGGTGCTGTTAGTTGAAAATAATTAATTTGGTCTTCACTTGTTGAGCCTGTCATATCCAAATCTATCGGACTAAAATATTACAAAAATTTGTAATAGAAGAAAAAAACTACTCATAATATACATAAAACCATACAGAATACAGACTAGCCCCCAACTAACGAATGTCTGGCTTGAGACTTTGAAACACTCGAATGCATAAACAAATATGTATTTTTGAATTATTTAAACAGCGTCTTATCGCAGCTTGTCAGATAACTTAAGGACAACTGACATCATAAAGTCATGTAATGATCACCTCAGGTATTGTATACACTTTCCCTAAATACGTATCACAGCCCTGACCTTTAACCACTTCTGCAAATTTAAAACAATTTTAAAGGCTTACCAGCTCGTAAGCGACAAAAAAAAAGTAAACAGCAAAACATATAAATCTCATAAAGAAACCCAAAAGCAAGTGACATATTGACCCAATTCCTTAAGCAATAAATAAAAAAGATGAAGAAGTGCAAAAAGTAAATGCATATAAACAAATGACAATGAGGACGGACGGATGGACGGACATAATTCCTTTTTTTTTTTTTGGTTAATTATAATTCACTTAATAAGTGAATTTATACGCAACATACGTTTATTTGTAAATTCGTTCCAAACCTAAATATGCAAAAGCCAAACATACAGACAGACAGAGAGACACTAAAGACAGTTAATCAGTTAAAATCCACCCATTAAGTCCTTGGATTAATTTTAAGCAGCCATATTTTCATTAAAAACAAAAAATACGTTAAATCGAGAGTGCATCAGTGCAATTGTGTAGCAACAAGGTTCATGCCTGCAAGTAAGAGTGTATGAGTAAATATCTTACAGTGTTTGATTTTTATGTGAAAGATATTGAAAAAAAAAATATTACAACAAATACCGATATGAAACAAATTAAAAAGTAACACTTGTGCTGTCGTTTATAATCTGAACTTTTTTTAATGAAGGTTTCTTTTTTGCTGTTACCATTTACATGTCTGCTATGATTTTCACATTTATATGCAATTATTTGACAGTTTATGTTGCATGCAGTTATTTTGTTATGTTGTGCGAGTATGAACCTAATGGTACGAGGGCAGCAAAGTGAACTTACTTTTGTTACTTACAGTTTTGTTTTTTTTCGAAAAAATTTCAAAATCTTATTCATAAATTTTTAGTCAATACTTATTATATAAAGCCATGACACAGAACTTAATTCCAATCGAAAATGGCTTGAATTCCAAAATTTGAGTAGGATGTGTTAAAATAAATACTATTTCGGCTTAAGTACATGATTTAAATTAATAAAAATTCAAATCATTAAAAATGTGAAAATATTAGACTGCTTTATAAATTTTCATACACATGTACATATTTATGTATGCATACTGTTGAAATAATAACAACGTACACATGTACATACTTGCTAATCGAATGTACGTAGCCTTCAATTCGTAGAATTATTAAATATTTGTGATAAATTTCTTAAAGATACAAAAAAAATGTTTGTAAAGAGAAAAAATCAGCTTAAATCAAATCTCGTGATTTAGAACGATGAAATCACAATTAGAAATGATAAATCTCGTGCTTTTCAGACAACTTAATATCACTTCCGTGACTTTAAAATTGTTCGTAATTTGATATCACCGTGATTTCAAAACATGCCTGTATAATTACGTTTTTGGCTTTCCAGAAATATTTGACCAAAAACAGTCATTATAATGCAAGTGACACTTTCCGATCGGAATAGTTTCAATTCCGTAATTGTATTCCGATTGTTTTTTATTTACAGTCTTCAGGTGAGATTTATTTTGTATTCCGAATTTACAGTAATAAAATTTTGTTAGACACATAAGCTTTTATTAAATTGTTTTTACTAACAAAGCTTATATAAAGCTTTTTTTATTAACATGCAAAGCTTATTTTACTGACGCTCCTAAAAGTATGCATGTTTTTTTATTGTTAACCAGTGTAGCCAGGTGTGGGGATTTCTCTTCAAATTGGGGATTTTAGCTGGTTTTTTGGGACAGATTATCGTGGGGAGGGATTTGGGGATTTTTCATTTTCAGTATACCTATTATCAATTTTGCTTTATTTTACCATTTTCTTTCATACATATATTTACATACATATGTATATGTTTATGTATCTTGGCGTTTTCCTTCTCCATATTTCGATTATTTCAAGACAATGGTATTGAGGATGTTGTTTTTTATAACAATTTGTTCAAAATTTTTAAAACCAGAATTTATTGAATTCGATATTGCCAAAATGGATGTACTAATTGATGATAAGGAAATTAATTTGGTTGTTTCAATTGATGTTGGCATAGAATGTTCAAAGGAATTAGAAGCAAAATGAGTTCAAACAAATTTGTTTAGATTATTTAATTGTACTAGCAAGAGAAATGCTTAAAATATTCACTGAGAGTATGGAAAATTTTGAGTTATTTATATATTTACAACTCGAAAGCATAGAAAAAAAAATAAATTTGATTCCGTATATGGAATTTTAAAATATTCTATGGATTCAAAAGTTTCATTGAGGACATACGGATGTATTAACTTAAATAAATGTATGTAATAAAATTAATAAAAACGTGTTTTTTATGATGCTTAATAAACATATATTTATTGGGGACAAATTTGGGGATTTCCAGTTTTAAAATGGGGATTTTTGGGGACAACACTCTTTAATTAGTGGACATTAGATAATATTTACCTGGCTACACTGTTGTTAACCTCAAATAAAGTTAATAGAAAAATTCATTGTAAATTCCATTTTGAATTTTTCTCCGATAGGAATTGAACCTAATCCGATAAGAATAGTTGTTCCCAAAAAGAAAGTAGTCGGTGTTGTTGCATATACTGAAAAGTTGCAATAGCCGACCTTTAAAAAGTCAATATAAAACACCCTTCAACTCTTTAACATAAAAAATTGTGTACGTAAATAAAAGACAAAATGAAAAAAAAAAAATCTTCACATTTACATTTCTTTATAAAAGTTCAGAAAATTTCCTTAAGCGTATTAATAAAAGAAAACAAGTTGCACTTATTGAGACGCATTTTTTTAAAAAAGTTGCACTCCTTACAGTCCTTATAGACTGTAATGTAAAAAAAAATTGCCTGCTTCATTGTTACTCGGGTTGTCGCAGTAATCGGGGGTTACACAAAATCGAGAGCGCACTGTACTTTTGAGTACTCAATATTTCTTTTAGGTAAATTTTCTTTTAGGTAACCAATTTACCCGACTTTTAAAATGAAAGCTTTCAAGTACATAAGTTAAATTCTCATTGTATTAATTTATAAAAAAATGCAACTCTGAAAGTATAGAATAACTTATTTTATGTATAAAGTACCCGACAAAAATAGGGAGGTAACCCACACTAAATGCCTTGTCAGCTCTCGCAGTCCTCTTTGCTCATCTATACCATCCGCAAAGGTTCGGTTTATTGTGATCACAATTTCTATTTGCATAAGAAAATTCATTCGGTGTTAAATTAATGTTTATCAGAACACCGCCCAGTGTTACCGTTGTTTTATTTTCTTCATGCTCAGTTTTCTCTCTATATTGTTCAACTAAAAAGCTTCCGTTAATGAACAGTATTTTGAAGCACGGAAAGAATTTTTGGAGCTAAAAAAAATTACTTCACATTCACGAGCAATATTATCATCCAGTTCTAGTTGAACAGCCCTCGTTATCCTTCTTAATGACACCACCACAACAAATTTAACAAGACTATCAAGGAAACAGCCTACCAATCAGCCGGCGTATCAGCCAACGCTCTGCAACAAAAAAAAAAAACTATGGCAAATAATCACTTGCTTAAACGCATTCATCGTCATTCATACAGATTCTCATTTATTCATAAAATCATTCATTTCAATTTTTATTTCTTCATATTATATTTTTTCCTCGGCGGTTTTACAGGCAAAACAAACAAAAATCCAATTTTTGGTTTCCAGTTTTTTTTACAGCCGTAAAACATCATGTGTAGGTTTGGTAGTCGGACTCAAATTTGTATTCATTTTATGGCATTTCATGCATGAATTTGTAATTTTTATGACATATTCAATTAATTAAGGTTGCACTTGCTGCACGTTTATAAATTGCGGCAACTACACAGCAACAACGGAGAGAGAGAGACATCAGTACTGCAGCCGCCAGCTACTATTTTTATTTAAAATATTTCTTTATATTTTAAGAAATATAAAATATAAACTTTATTACCTGTCTGGAAAATTGCAGTATGAAGTAAATTTGTGGTTGACAAATTGATTAAGTTTTTCATAACAAACTTTAAGTGCAACAAAAAACCAGCTCAACTTTTCAATCTTTAATTAATAAAAGCAAATTTTGATCCGTTAATGGTCTTGGCCTTTAATATATTTTTGAGCTACGAGTATTGAGAAAAATCTAATAACAAGGGGATTAATTTTTTTCTTAAATTTCAGCTAATTTTTTTTCTGGTCACTTGCAAAATTGATAGAAATTTTTAAAAACTTAGTTTTTCAATTCAATCAAAGTTAAATTTTTGTCAAAAAAACAAACTTTTAATAACATCAACAAGTGCATATGTATCTCTGGGGTTATTTATTTAATATCATCATTTCTATACATTTTTTTTTGTCAATTTAGCAGTTTTATACAAAAATATGTCAGTGGTAAAAATAATTAATAATTTTTTTATAACAACTTAGTTTTAAAGAAGAAAAAAACATCAGTTACAAAAAAACAAACAACAACAAAAAAGAAAAACGATCGCAAGTATTCAACATTTTTTGACGATTAATGCTTGTTTTGTTTGCTTGTCGTATAAATAATAATTACACAGAGCTACAATAACTTAACGCATTTAGAGAATTTCGCAAGTTTCAATTTAGACCCTAAAGGTATATCACGTAGTCAAAATAGTTTTAGACGAATTAGAAAAAAAATCGTTACCAAGATCTAAAAGTCTTAAGCAATAAGCCTCTTTAATTTGGATAAAGAAAATAGTAGCTTTGATATAATAGATGGCGGCATAAAAAAGTATATTTTTACAGAAATAAATTCACTTAATTATTTCACAAGAAAATTTTGCAATAAATATTTAATAAGAAAATGCCACTTAAAGTTCCTCATTTTTTCTAAATACCTTCAAGAAATAACTTTTACAAAACATAATTTTAATTACAAACGTAAATTTGGGAAAAAATTTTAATAAAAAGAACCTTAAAGAGAAACAGAACTTTTCACAAAAATACTATTATATAAAAAATATATACACAAAGTACCTTTTAAGAAACTACTATTTTTAGAAAGTATATGACAAATCATCTTCCTTTCCGTAAAAATTACCTTGAAGAAAAAACTTTTATAAGAAGTATATTTAATGGAAACTACTTTCCACAAAAGCTACTTTAAAGAAACAGAACCTTTTATATAAAATATATAAAACGATCTTTAAAAAAAAATTACTTCTATAAAAAGTACCATTAACAAAAGATACCTTTAATAAGAAAAACCTTTTGTACAAAATACTTTTATAAAAATATCTTTAAGAAACTACCTTTTTAAATGTCCTTTCTCTTATAAATTAAAAAGATTATTTTATTAAAACATATTTTAATACCTGTATCTCTTTTATCAAAACTACATACTTTTAGTACTATGTACTACTAAAAAGTACCTTGAAAAAAACCCTTTTATAAAAAGTACATTTAATAGAAATTTTAACAAAAGTACCTTTAAGAAACAGTACTTTTCATAAAAAAATCTTTTTATAAAAAATACCTTTGAGATAAATTTGCTTTTTTAGAGAATATTTTTATAAGAAAAATACATTTTCATTAAAAATATTATTTATGAAAAGCTCCTTTTACTAAAAATACCTTTTAAAAACAGTACCTTTTTAATATAGTACATTTTATAAGAAACAGGTATCTTTTTCAAAATACCTTTCTTAAAAAGTACTTTATAAATCACATTTCTTAAAAAAAAGTTTTTTCACAATGTAGCTAAGTATAAAAAAAACAGAGTATTTTCGTTAAAACTACTCTTTTTTAATGAAATAGTTTTTGCCCAAAGTATTTTTATAAAAGAAAATACTTTTTAAAAAGTACCTTTCATAAGAAATACTTTTTAATGACAGTAGACTTAATAAGGCGAACGTATTTTATAAAGCGCCTTTCTTTTATTAAAAGTACTTTCCATAAAAAGTAGCTTAAAGCAAAATACGATTTATAAAAAGAATTAATAAATAAAAGAAAATAGTTTGTATAAAAACTAACCTAAGGTGTCATACATAAAAAGTACATTTTACAAAAAAAAATATTGTAAGAAATAGTTTTTGTATTAATAGTTTTGAAAAAAAAACTCACTTTTGTAATAGGTTCCTTTTATTAATAAGTCATTTAAAAAAAGTACCTTTTATAAAAAGTACCTCTTAGAAAAGGTATTTTTTTAATCGAGGCAGTAGAGATAGTTTTTCCTGAAACCACTATCCTGAAAAACTATCTACTCCGGGAACTTGCCCTTGCCTTGATGACATTGTTAGTGACAGCATCCAGTATCGGAATTGGCCACATTGTAAACATGTGCTTGCACTCCTTAAATGAAGCTATTCAGGCCTGGCTGTTCTGATAATTACTTTTCCTTAAATTGATTTACAATCACGAAAAAAGGTTCAGTCCACAAAAGTTTTTGAAAACGTTTATCCGGCTCTCACTGTTTAAGATTGAACCAAAAAGGTAGGTGTACAGCTAAACAAAACGAATATTGAATAATATGGCTTTCCTCTGACATACGTAACGTGCCGCGTGTTATGATTTGGCACTAGGAGAAAAAGCTCCGATTTGTCCTTATTAAAAATCCTTTTGCATTTCTAATTTATCTGATGACGTGTATAATGAATATTTAATCAGTTAATTTATGAAAATATCGGCTGACCAGTGTAAACAGAATGATAATGAGTAAAACGTTGTAAAAAAATGCTCTTTGTTTCTCAATGCGTTAAATATAATACAAACGAAAATGAAAGTATAAATAATGTATATTTTAGGAAACAGGAATTTTATTGCAGGTTTCATACTTATTTTATTTTTTTTAATGAAAATATTTTTAGTGGCTTTTTCTTGATTATAGATTTTAACAAAACGATAAAATTGTTTCAACTGAATCAATGAAACAGTTTTTCTTTTGTAACTCCGTCTGATAAACACTGTTTACAACAACTTCTTGGGCGGTGTTTGTGAAAACAAAAAAAAAACTTCTTTTTCTGTGGTTTTTAAATTTTTAACTGAATGTTTTTTTTTTTTTTTGTAAATAAATTTCATTAAAATTAAATGAAAACTGAAATTGAAATTGATGAAAGTAAAAGTTACTGAAATGTCATAATGATTAACACGATTTCTCTGCAGTAAATGTTGCAGAGAATGAATAAATGAAAATTACACACAACCTCATCCGTTTATTATTAAATTGTAAAATGATTTGTTAAATTAAATCACCAAATGATTTACAGATTATTTATGAATAAATAAATTTTTTTTTTGTATTTTACTTGAACTAAATTTGCCATTTTTTTCTGTGGCAAACAGAGGTGTTGAAAATATTGTCATTGAAAAGATTTCAACGCAAAATAAAATCCGTGGGTTAAAAAAAAAGTGGTGTACCAGACTGCCAAATAATCATCGTCATCTCTTTTGTGTAAACATCAGACAGCTTGTTTGATGCATTTAATAAATCATTTTTTTCTATTTTTCTATTTTGAGAAACTTTAAATTTAACTAAATTTTGAAAAGCTAAATCATGGCTGTTTTTTTTTTTGCTTTGCAGCAGCCAGCCAAGACACACCCCAATTGCAACTTGTCATTTAATCATATCTTGAAAATTGTCAATTTTATAAGTTGATTTTTTTTTCTCTCTCTCTCTCTCTCTCTCTCTCTTAAATTTTATATTTATTTATTAACTTAGAAAATTTACTAGCAAGAAAACTTTGCAATAAAAACTATAAGAAAAAAAAGTTCGAATAGTAAATCATACAATTGCATTTATTTCAATTCACTAGACATTCACAAATCAAACAAACTGTCAGTTTGTCAATTTACCCAAACGTTTTGTTGTGTTTAATTTCTATTGATTTCTCAATAAGTTGAAATATTAAAATCAAAGATTAGAGAAATGTACCAAAAATGTTTCGTATGGGTGATAACAAAATGATATTAGAGACTTTTTAAGTTTTTAAATAAAGACTGTACACGAAAGAAATTATTCAATTAAATTTTTTTTTACATTCCGGCTTTTCACACAAAAGGTCATGTGGAACTAAACCCGGTAAAAGGTTGAGTATATTTCTTTTCTTTATGAACCCATTTTACCGATGTTGATGAAAACCCATAAATTGTAGAAAAAACTGTCACGATCATCTACACTACGTAAAGGTCCTAAGAGATTTCAAATATATAGTTATTGGCGAATACATGACAATCTGTCAACATTCCATGACATTAATGATATAACAATTGTCGCGACACTTATCAGTAAAGCGAAAACTGATGACAAACGATGTCATTTTAATTTGTCACTAATGTTATGAGTGCAACAGCATCAAAGCATACACAAAAGAAAACATACTCAATATTGTTCTGTTTGTAAATTGGATAGTTTTTATTGTGACTTTTATTTTGATGTGCGATTTCAAATTTGTCATAATTAATGTGACAAAATTATCAGTAAAACTTACAAGTCTAAGGAACCACATAAGAGCAAGACGAAATACGTTGGTGAGAATGTGATATTTTGTCTTCATATTGGTGACACTAAGTCATCATTTGTATGATGACACTTTGTCAATATTGGTAAAAATACGAAAATATTAATTTACCGTTTGCAGTCAGTCCATTGTCCAAAACTGTCATCAATTTCATTGACAATATGATAGAAGGATCTATCTGGCTTAAAATGTTATGAATTTAGGACAATAAGAGCAATTTATTGGCAAAAAAAAACAATTAATGATTAATGTAAAACTAAACACTGTTTGTTTTTCAACGAAATAACTCTGCTAAGAAAAAGTCCGAACTTTGCAATGAACTTTTGAATGAGTTACAGGAAATTAAATATTTATAATGAACTTTTTGTTGGTTGACATTATCACGATAAGCGTTTTGTGGTATTACAGTAATATCGATCAGATTAGCAGTGCCACCTTTACATCCTAACTTATTGCTAAAATATAATTTAAAAATATTATCAATATTAACCTTCAGATAGTCAAAATTATTTAGTCCATATCTATAATAATCATGAGGTCGCAGTCACTTTTAAATACATCTTCCTGTGTATAAGTTGTACCAAAGTGTTTCCAAAGTACTTTCAAAATAAATACCTTGTACAACATTGTTGTGCCAAATCTATTCTATTTAATGAAAATTCTCAAATGACAAAGCTAAAATTTTCGCAACACTTTTATTCTTCTAAAAATTTTAGCACTTGAGCGTGCAGTCAGTCAGTAAGTTGACAAATAATTAAAAAATCATCAAAATATAAAGACTGGAACTTGTACAGAAACGAGCAAACAAAACAGCACGAATATTTCACAACATTTCAGTAAAACTGTGAGACTAGTGTTTTCAAGAATATTTACAGAGAAATATGAAAAATTGCAAAAAAAAAAAACAACAAAAATGAGTTAAAGATGAAGTAGACAAACCACAAAAACTACTTAATTAAAAATATAAAATAAAATATTGTTTATTGTAAATTAACACTTGCCTGTTGTTGCAAGCAGTTGTAGCAGATGTTTGTGTGTTTGCTGCTGCTGTAGAAGATAATTGAGTTGTTCTTGTTGTTGCTGCTGCTGCTGATGTTGGCGAATTAAAACAACATTGGCATTTTGTTTTAACAAAATGCAACATAACGACGACAACATCCTCTAGAAGTTACAATCGAATTAAATGAAGTTAACTTAACACTCTGTTATTGGGTTGGAGAAAAAGCTAAAAAAGGTCATAGACGGATGTATGGTCCAAAGGAATTTGAATAAAACGTGAACTATTTTTTGAAATAATACATATGTACTCTTTCCAAAAAGGTACTTTTACTTGAAAATCTACTTTTTTGAGGGAGATTTATATTGACACTGTAGTATTTGTTAAAAGGTACTTTTTTTAAATTATCTAAAGGTGCAAATGTGTGTAGTTTTTGCGAGGGGGTACTTTTACTGATACAGTGCCATTTATGAAAAGTTACTTTTAATGAAAAAATTTTCAAAGGGTGTAAATATATGTTCTTTTTGCGAAAAGTTAGTTTTTGAAAATTATATGCTTTGAAAGGGTACTTTTACTGAAACAGTATTATTTTGCTACAGGTACTTCTTTGAAAACATTTATTAAAGATGCAGGTACTTTTTATTTGAAAATTTATTTATTTTTTTTTTTTGAGAGGGACTTAAATTGAAACTCTACTATTTGTTAAAAGGTACTTTATTTTTTAATTGTCTAAAGGTGCAAATATGTGTAATGAAACAGTGCCATTTATGAAAATGTACTTTTTTGGAAAATAGTTTCGAAAGGTGTAAATATATGTACTTTTTGCAAAAAGTTAGTTTTTGAAAATTATATGCTTTGAGAGGGTACTTTTATTGAAACAGTACTATTTTGGTACAGGTACTTTGTTGGAAACATTTACTAAAGATGCAGGTACTTTATATTTGAAGATCTATTTTTTTTAGAGGGACTTATATTGAAACTGTAGTATTTATTAAAAGGTACTTTTTTTAAATTATCTAAAGGTGCAAATATGTGTACTTTTTGCGAGGGGGTACTTTTACTGATACAGTGCCATTTATGAAAAGTTACTTTTAAAAATAAATTTTCAAAGGGTGTAAACATATGTTCTTTTTGCGAAAAGTTAGTTTTTGAAAATTATATGCTTTGAAAGGGTACTTTTACTGAAACAGAATTATTTTGCTACAGGTACTTTTTTGAAAACATTTGCTAAAGATGCAGGTACTTTTTATTTGAAAATTTATTTATTTTTTTTTTTGAGAGGGACTTAAATTGAAACTCTACTATTTGTTAAAAGGTACTTTATTTTTTAATTGTCTAAAGGTGCAAATATGTGTAATGAAACAGTGCCATTTATGAAAATGTACTTTTTTGGAAAATAGTTTCGAAAGGTGTAAATATATGTACTTTTTGCAAAAAGTTAGTTTTTGAAAATTATATGCTTTGAGAGGGTACTTTTATTGAAACAGTACTATTTTGGTACAGGTACTTTGTTGGAAACATTTACTAAAGATGCAGGTACTTTATATTTGAAGATCTATTTTTTTTAGAGGGACTTATATTGAAACTGTAGTATTTATTAAAAGGTACTTTTTTTAAATTATCTAAAGGTGCAAATATGTGTACTTTTTGCGAGGGGGTACTTTTACTGATACAGTGCCATTTATGAAAAGTTACTTTTAAAAATAAATTTTCAAAGGGTGTAAACATATGTTCTTTTTGCGAAAAGTTAGTTTTTGAAAATTATATGCTTTGAAAGGGTACTTTTACTGAAACAGAATTATTTTGCTACAGGTACTTTTTTGAAAACATTTGCTAAAGATGCAGGTACTTTTTATTTGAAAATTTATTTATTTTTTTTTTTTTGAGAAACTCTAGTATTTGTTAAATGGTACATTTTTTAATTATCTAAAGGTGCAAATATATGTACTTTTTGCGAAAAGTTAGTTTTTGAAAATTATATGCTTTGAAAGGGTACTTTTATTGAAACAGTACTATTTTTGAACAGGTACTTTTTTGAAAACATTTCCTAAAGGTGTAGATACTTTTTATCTGAAAATCTATTTATTTTTGTTGAGAGGGACTTATATTGAAACTCTAGTATTTGTTAAAAGGTACTTTTTTTAAATGATCTAAACGTGCAAATATGTGTACTTTTTTCGAGGGGGTACATTTACTGAAACAATGCTATTTATGCAAAGGTACTTTTTGGAAAAAAAAAATTCAAAAGGTGTAAATATATATATTAGAGGGTATTTTTAATGAAATTTTACTATTTGTGAAAAGGTACTTTTTTAAAATGTACTTTTCTAAGTTAACCCCAAATGAAGCGCCATTTTCAAGTATTGCTAATGACGGTAGACAACATCTCACGGAATTATTCACTTGATTACTTCTCAAGCGGTTCCGGCCAATTGGAATTCTAGAACTTAAGATGAGAACGACAGCTATCACCTTTTTAGTGGCAGTTACTAAAATTTGTGCTGTTTCGATATATTTTTAGATCAAACATACGAAGAGCCGAAAGGTCATAAATAATCGATTTATTGACCGATTTTCTCTTAATTTTGAAGGGGTTTCCTGCGGTTTCGGCCCAAATTTATTTTTTACTTCGGAAGGGGCAATTTCATCGCTTGCCTTGTTCCTCCATTAACGGAGCAACTTCAAAAGAGTGCCGAGCAGTTTGGTCCCATAGAAATATTAGTGGCCGCTTGAAATATTGATTAATAAATAAATTCGCGATTTATGGACAAATTTTAATTTGTTTACTATTTTTTTATTGATAATGATGTTTTTCTTCTTGAGTCTAATAAGGCCTATCGTAGTTAATGTTAATAAAACAGCTTTATTAAATTTTCACCCAACGTTTCGTCAATTGTTTGTTGACTTCTTCAGTGTTAAAAAAAAGTAATAAAGCTGTTTTATTAACATTAACTACGTTAGGCCTTATTAGCCTCAACGAAATTGCATCATTGGCCAAATAATTCCTACAACACACACACTATTTTTTATTTAAGCAGATTTTTTAATCCATCGTGGGAGTAAAATATAATTTTAAAATGGATTATATTGGGTTTTAAACTTTCGCATATTTGCGCCGATCATGTAATTTTATTGTTTGTGTTTCCGGATTAGAAAGGTGAGGTTTTTTTTGGCCAGAATTATTGGCAAGACGATTTTATAATGAAAAAATACAATTAATATGAATACTGTTTATTTGAAATTCTATGGGATCATACTTTTTGGAAGGAACATATGAATAATTAATTTAATTATGCACAATTGTACAATCGTCTCTGCGATGAACTTAAAATGCTGGAACACTTTTGTTCTACTTTTACTCTTAACCAATAGTTTCTTTTTATTGTTATTTATGTTAAAGACACACTTAGGGACAGACTAAATACATAGTCACACTTTTCTTAAACGTTAAAAATGACAGTTAACACAGAAACCGTTAAACACAATTACAACGTATTACCACCACTTGCAGTCTACTAACTGAAATATCGTTTTTAAATATATCTATCTGTCCGTCTATCGTCTAACCCTGCTGTCTGTTTATTTTCCGACCAAGTTGTTTTAATGTCTAACACAACAACTTACAACTTGAAATTTTCTTTGTAGTATAAGAAATCCAAAACCAAAGTGTTAAACAATAAATAAATAAGAAACGATCATTAATATTAAAAAAAGTCTTAGAAGAGTTAACAAAAATATTTTTTCACACTATTTTGTATACTAGTTTTTTTTCTTTGAAAGTCGTTTTGTTCGCAAAATTATTTATTTTCTCATTAAACATTTTTTGTTTTTTTTTTTTTTGTTAACAATTTGCGATTGCTTCGTTTTCGACTAGACGAGGAAAATGAGTTTTAAACTGCGTCACGTTCGATTTGTTACTATTGTGACGTGCAACTTGTTGAAATTATTTTTGCTTAATTTGCATTAAAAAATATTTTTTGCTTTGCTTTTAGACTCTTCATTAGTTTGTATGTTTTATTTTTATTTCTGTTACAGCTCACACAACCAGCCAAAAGAAATCTTAAGATGGATCTTGCAACATAAAAATAAATAATAAAAAAAAAAGAATGCTAGAAAAGCTGCATTAAGAAACACATAGCATTCATTTCAATTGTAGATTTCTAAGTTTATTTCGCACTCGCAACAGCTCATGCTCTATTTGTGGCAGCCAAGGAAATACATAAATACAGATAGAAGAAACGCAAGACACGTTGTTTGACTAAGTAGAAGAGATTGCTGATGCTGCTTGCCTGACTGCCTGCCACCACTAGAGTATGATGTCTCATATAAAGTTATTGCAACATCTTTAAATTTATGTTTTCTATTTGTTGTTTGTATTTTATTTTGACTACTTAATTTATTTACTTTTTCATCTGTTTTTGTTTTTTTTGTTTATTTTTTTTTGCAACAAATTGAACTGAATTCGTATGTGACATTTTTCATGTTGCTTAAAAATTTTTCAGCTGAAAAAAAAAACAACTCATTTTATTTCTATTTTCGTCTACGAAATAATTCTAGTTGCAATGAACTCAATTTCTAATTACGAACAGCATCATTAATTTCTGTTAAAGGCGAGTGTTAGTTTTTTCTATTTTAAATTTTTTTATTTTTTTAAGTTAAATGAATGATTAATTAATAGATTTAACCTGTAGAGATATCTTGGAGCTTAGCAAAATATCGCTTAGAATTAAAAACAATGTGTAGTCCAAAGATTAATGTTCAATGATAAAATAAAACTAAAAATAAATCGGCGAAGTTATTGCAACACATTCCAGTACAGTAGTATCGACGAAAGCAACAAAACTCTTTGTTGGCCATTTAGGGACGGAGTCATGTATAAATGAGACGTATTTTTATTTAAAATTTAGCTACAGTATATTTTGTTTGTTTTAAGTCCAAATTTACAGTCGTTAATCACAGCAGTTTACCCCACGATATTACGTCCACATATCATTTGTTAAACCATACAAATCGCGGGCAATTTATCTACGGAACATGTTAAACAGGTACTTTTTGGATACAAAAAAAAAAATTTATTTTAACGGCACCTTTTTTAAAAAGGTATTTCTGAGCACGATGCTTTTAGAAAACTTGAAAAGGTCTTTTTTTTCGAATAAATATTTTTGTTTTTTTTTTAATATATATCTTTTGAAAAAGTACTATCTAAAAAGGTACCTTATTGTAAGAGTAAATTTTTTAGTATATGTACTTTATTTAAAAGGAAAATTTTTAAATATTGAACTTTTTAGAAAAAGTACTTTTTGGGAATGGTACTTTTTGAAAAAAGAATTCTACAGAAGGTACTTTTCGCTATAAAGTGGATTTTTAAGAAAAATATTTTTTTAAAAATATTCTTTTTAGCAAAATGTACTTTTTTGGAAAAGCATTTTTAATCAAGTTACTTTATAGAAAACATATAATTATTTAAGAAGGTTTACTTTTGTAGAAACGGTACATTTGTGGAAAAGGTACATTGTGAAAAATTGTCTGTTTTTTGCAACTTTACATTTTGAACAAATATATTTGTAAATAAGGTACTTTTTTTATATAAAACTAGTTTATCCCGGTGTGCTTCGCTATCCTCCTCGTTATAAAATTAAATTAAAAGTATTTATATATCCTATTGTGAAAATTTAATGACGATCGGTCCAGTAGTTAAGACTATATTACGATTTTTAATTTTCCTAAAAAGGAGCGTGGTCCCACCCACTTTTCTCCTGGTACGTATTCCAAATTATGCCAATACCATATGTACCAAATATCATCGACGTAGGTAAAAAAATGCCCAAAATATGGCAATTTAAATTTTTGGGTTATATGGGCGGTGCCACACCCCTTTGTCCAATCAAAACTCCATATAGCCTATAATTCATCCGAAAGTTCCAGTTAAACACTGAAAATTTCAGGAAGATCGGTATAAGGGTTTGGCCTCCTATAAGGAACAAGCAAGCAAACAAACAAACAAACAAACACACATTCGGTTTTATATATATAGATTATAAATTTATATGATATTGCTAGGAAAATGTAGTTTTTGATAAAAGTGTCTCACCTTTAATTAAAACGAAATTTTTAACAAAGTTCATTTGTTTTAAACGAATATACGGACTATGAGTGTTTGTTGCAATATTAATAATAACCAATCAGAAGTGGGAAATTTCAGGGTAACCAAAAATTGCTTCAACATATAAAATTTAATAAAAATTCTTGAATTCTATTTTTGTTGAAAAATTTGTTAAATAGTTGATATTCTTTATCCAATTTAAATGGTGAAAACGAACCAACGAATGCTGATGAGAGGTGTAGCGGTTTTGAAGTCGGTGTACTGATACGTTCTGGTATAGTCTGATTGAATAATCCTCTATTGTTGTTAACAACTCTTACTGCCTGGATCACGATGTCGAACAATGTCGATCGCTTGATTTTTTGACGTAAAAAAATTAGCTTGCATTTTGCTAATAACCGATTTTATTTAACTTATTAATTGTTTACTGGAAGAAAAGCTAAACAAAGAAATAAAATGGATGGTTTGAAGGTCACAAATCATTTATTTTTCGTTTATAATTTCAGCATTATCGATTCGTCGACACCGTGAGCCAGGCAGTTGAGTAATTGGAATTTTCATTAATTCAATCAAAACTAAACTTAAGTCAAAACAATATTCATTTCGGAATATTTACTTTTTTTAAAAGATTGTTTTTTTTTGCAAAATATGCTTTTGTCAAAAAAAAAAAACAACATTGATGAAAAAGATACTTTTAGAAATAGTATTTTTTTTTTAATTGGCATACTTTATAGAACAGGAATGAAAAAACTTTTTGGAAAAGGCACTTTGTTTTATTTAATTTTTAAAGAGTACTTTCAAAAGTATTTTTTAATAATCTTTTTTCAAAAGGTACTTTTTTAAAAGTTTCTTTGTAGAAAAGTACTTTTTGAAAACACCAAAATGGCTTCTTTCACAAAAGTTCTCTTCTTAAATGGTACCTTGTAAGAAAGTTACCTTAAGGATTATTTAATTATTGGCCAAATTGAAGTTATTTTGTGGATTACTCTTTTTAGGAAATTAAATTTCGTTTCGTTTAAATTCAAAAATTTACAAGAAGTTAGTCAAGACGGTTAAGTTTTTCAAAAGATATTTAATGGCAACTCCATTAAACTTTAGTTTGAGTATTATTTGGACTTTACTTTCTAACAAAAAGTAATATAAATAGTTGAAAATAAGTTCAAAAGACTAAAGGCTTTATTAAATAGTTATTTAATAATAATCAATATTCAAAAGTCAAGGAAACAGATAATAAGATATTTTTATATTTACCATAGAAGAAAAATTAACATTCAATTTAGAAACTCACCTGTAAAGAAACAAACATATGAAAATCTAATTATAGTGCGAGTTTTAAACAAAAATTGTTTTTAAAGATATGAAAAATAACTATTGGAAAAAAAACAGATTTTAAAATAGTCTAGTCTAGAAGTATTATTTATTACATGCAAAAACGTTTCCAAGAAGCCAAAGTTCTAAGATGCTAAACATGAAAATGACTAGTTTTTCATGAAAATCCGTAATTTTTTAATAACATTTTCGGCATTCTGTTTTCAAACCTCCTCATACCATAATTTTAAAAACCCACCCTACAAGAAATGGTTGACCGAAACTAATACACAGAAAATTTTTTAACTAACACACTTACAGAAATTTTATTTGAGCGAACATATGATTGTCATTGTTGATGGCGTTATCCATCATCGTTGAAGAAATTATGCAGTTTCATTTTTGACATTTTTTGAAGTTAACTATGAAAAGTTTGCATTAAGCATTTGCATGTGTTATTTAAGACTGGAAACAAAGTTTCACAATTTTATTAAACAAAATATTTTTAAAGATAAGATTGAACAAAATATTAAGAGGTACAATACGTAGAAATTCGTATGTAAACTTCTTGAAAGTTTTTTTTTCCAACTATTTCTGCAAATTTCAGATGTTTTTCAACTTCTTCCCCGAATTGAAAATAAAAATGTGAAGAAGGCAGTGAAGCGTGCCCACCACAGGTCACCTAAACCAATAATATTTTGTTTTAAAGTGAATTTAATTTTTATTATCTCTTTTAAAATAAAATTATAAGGAATTGAATAGAATTAAATCGTGTTTTATTTTCACTACTATCTCCGTCAACAGTGACGAATATAGCCATCATGCTTGATAAGTCAAATATGACCAATGAATTCATCATCTTTAATTAGTCAAATGTGACTGGTAAATCCATTAACTTTGAATAATCAAATGTGACCAATACTTTTATCAACGCTGACTCACACGTATACATCACATTCTTCATATTGGCCTTAAGAATGTGATAGAAACTTTGTTCTACGCGATGATTGATATTTCTGTCAGTAATGATAGTCAAATGATATGTAAAATGTCACTGTTTAAATGTCACTGTTCTTGTAGGGCAATTCCCATTGGCATCCGTATCCTCAGCGCATACGTATGAGTGATATTAATTAAAAGGAAAGTCTCTAGTGAAAGATGCGATGCGTATGAGTAATAATTTATTTTATAGATAAAATTCTTTATGTCAACTGATAGGAAATCCACACAAACAACATCACAAATCGATTTCTTTTTCGCTACAAATAAATAATTTTTTTAAGTTATTTTATCTTCACACTAAACTTTTCCAAAATAAATTTAAAGCTGAAAGTAATAATTTCCAAAAAACGATCTGAATTTTTTTTCATCAAATTTAATTTTGTTCAATTCGTTATTTGAAGAATAAACAAACAAACAAAATTAGTAGAAAAAAACGTTGTTTTGATTACTGCTTGTCACCTTAAAGTGCTCCACTTAAAAATGCAACCTCTTGACATCTACTCGTTTGTTGCTAAAGCTTTGGCTGCTGTCAAGATTGCTGCCACTTTTGCTTATAAAAACAAGAAAAGTGAAACATAATGTTGCCGTATTAGTTAAATTTCTGCCAGTCTCCCTTTTCTGCTCCTTCTGCCAACAGATTTTAATATAAATTTTATTTTTGCTGCAAAAGCTGAATTACGGATGAGCCACTTTTTTTTTCATTAAATGTGTGTTTGGTTTTGCTTTTATTTGTATCTTTAAAATACTATAAAAATAAAATTGCATGTTGTTTATATTTTATATTGTTGCCAGTTGCACGTTTAGTGTACCAAGTAGCAACAAGAGTATAAATATTTGGCCATGTAGTAAAGTGTTTATAAAATACTCGTGTTTTGTGTTTTGTGTCTTGTTTAAATGTTTGTTTTCTTTCTCTAGATAAAATACAGTTTTAATGTAAAAATTTCATGCTGCTGCGAAAAGAAAAATAGAAGACGTGCGATGTGTCAGTTATAATGACACATTTTTCATTTTTATTTGCTTTGTTTGGCAAACACGAGTTGACATTTAATGGCTACTGTTGCAAAGTAAGGTCGCCTAAAAATATTACAATTTTATAATCTATGGATTTGTGAAAAATTCGACATCATTTTAAGGATAGATGTGATAATTTGATTAAAATATAAATGAAATTTATTCTAGAAAGACCCTAGTTTTCAGTGTAAAGCTTGGGAAGTCTGGACGTTCTTAAGAGTTTGTCAGTAGTCCTTTCCCATTTGACATAATTACGAAAACTAATTTAATTGCATGTTATTAAATCGGAATAACTGACTTACAGTTGCAGTTCTAAACGTCCATTTATTTTTTTTTTATAAGAGTTCATGTGCTGTTTTTTATTTTACTTTTTTGTACTGTACAACAAAGCGTGGTTCTAACGACTGATTGTTTTTATGAAAAAATAATAAACAAACTTTACAACTGGTGCTTGTTGTCATAAACATCAGGAGGCAAGAAACAAATTTTTTTTAGTTCAATAATTCTCGTATTAAAATACCTTAAAAAGTTTGATCGCACACAATATTTGCGATCATATTCAACCGAAGATTTGAACAACTTATTGATTTTTCAATTTATAATTGAAGATTCAATAAATAATAAAATTGAAAAAAAAAAATATTCAACCGATCCAGTTTACAAGTGTTGGAAGGCAATAAGACTCATGAAAGTGGGTGACTTAAAAATACTTCAATACTTCCCTGTTTTCCGGTGTAAATTAAAAACTAAATAGATGTTCATTTATCTCTAGTTCCTTGCTTTACCGATTAAGCCTTCCCAGCAAAAATTTGTAAGGGAATATCAGGTGATATTAGCTTATAAACCTGCTTACGTATGGCATGATATTTGTTCGCGATGTCCCACTTTGGAGCATTTCGTTTTAAGTGCTTATTTCAGTGCAGTGAGTATGAATTAAATTCATGGAACGAAAACAATATCAACTGAATTATATATATTTTATTTTTTATTGCATCATCCAAACATTCGTACGGTCGTCTTATTATGTTCGTTACACTTCGTAAAATTTACAATTTTAATCATTGCCTTACAATAGTGCTTTCTAATATACACACACAAACTTCATTACACTCGTCTCTTAACTATCGTGTGTTGATTGTTCTTTGTTCATAGTTAATCATCTGTATTGAATAGAAACGAATGAATAAAAGATAATGATGAAAGTTTCATGATCATCATTATTAGGTTTCATGCAGCCCTTTATTATCCACCTCATAATTACAATTAGTAATCAGATTATTAGCATGGTTGCATTTAACAATATGTATATATTGTTAAAAGAAAGTCTTACAACAATTCTATGTCAATTTTAAATGCAGCAATAGAATGATTCCACAGCAATAAAATATATGGAAAGCCATACTATATATTTCGATATAATTTCCTTGCAATCGAAATAGTTTACACTGCGAATCTTTGTTGCATCCTTCAATGAGAAAGACAGAAAAGTATTATAAAATGTATAAATTTATATTTCAACACTATCACTCAAAAGGAAAATGGCATACAATATAGTTGCGCAGTGTAAATACGATAAAACTGTGTTTAACCATCAATAAAATGCGCAAGTGCAAATCCTACTAATATTAAAAATGTATGTATGTGAAAGTTTGTATGTTTGCTCTACTATTACGCGAATTATCAGTTTAAGATATAACGTACTATTTTTTTTAAAGGGGAACAACGCAAAATTAGTAGTTTTGGTACTTTTTTCTTTTTTAATAGTCATATAATATTTTTTAATGAGTTCACATAATTTCGGGGGTTGAAATTAAATTAATTACTGGTACTTTTTTAATTATGGTACTTTTAATTTTTGATACTTTTTCTCTTGAGAAAATTTTTGAATGGAATTGAATGAAATTCTAAAACGGACAGCAAGTGACACAGATTAAAATAATGGGTACTTTTTAAGGGTTAAAAAAATTGTACAAGTTGGTAGTTTTGGTTTATTTTTAATTTTTTTTTTATAGTAATGTACTAATATTTAAGAAATGAACATAATTTTTGGGGACTGAAAGTAAACAAAAACTGGTACGTTTGTTACTTTTTTAATTGTGGTAGTTTTTAATTTTGGTACTTTTTTCTTTTGGTATTTTTTCTCTTGACAAATTTTCTTAATGGATTTGAATGAATTTCGAAAACGGATAGCATTTGACCCATATTAAAATATTGGGTACTTTTTAAGACCTAAAGAAGTCATAGAAATTGGTAGTTTTGGTTTATTTTTAATTTTGTTTTATAATAATGTGCTAATATTTTATAAATTAACATAATTTTTGGGGATTGAAAGTAAACAAAAACTGATACGTTTGGTACTTTTTTAGGTTTGGCACTTTTTCTCTTGACAAAGTTTCCTAATGGATTTGAATGAATTTCGAAAACGGATAGCATGTGACCCAGATTAAAATATTGGGTACTTTTTAAGGCCTAAAAAAGTCGTAGAAATTGGAATTTTTGGTACGTTTTTTTTTTTTTTTTACAAGTTTCTTTTACATTATTATGCAGTGTACTTTGTTGGGGGGTAGAATAAGGAAAAGCTGGCACTCTTGGTACCTCTTTTTTCTTCGATAAATTTTTGGCAGATAGTTTATGCCTTCAGTAACATGTGTAGCGTGAACAAAATCACGGTTAAAAGCTGATAAATAATAAAATGAAAATTTTTATTTGCAGTCCACTTTTTTTAATCCACATATGAATATTTATGGATATGATTGCTTGGAAGCATAATATTTTACATTCTATCAGTCTATAATTATCTTAAATCATATTATGTTTACTTACATTCAGTTAAACACAAGGTTTTATGACGGAATTTTATTGTTGAATAAGTTTATAATAATTTATTTGGAACAGATTTATTTCCATAATGAATCAAACATAATGTGTTGTTCTTTGGGTATATTTACTGAAATTTTTTAATATAATTTTTAGTACGGATTGTATGATTTTTCTTTTATAATTCATACATCGAAATCTTTCATCAATTATTAAAAGCTCTCATGTTAATAAAAAAAACTATCTTTAACAGTAGCCGAACTGAAACAACCAACAGCCAGCCATGATCCAACTTTAACCCATGAAGTCAAATGACAAACTAAAATACAATTATAATGTTGCAATTACATGTGTACTCGTAGTGCACATTTCAAATGCATGCATTCATATTTGCAACAACAAAGCGAAAAAAATTATTAAAAAAACTCATAACTTGAGCAATCAGCAATTAAGCGGACTATTTTTTGAAATGAGCTGCTTGTAAAACTGTGTAAATGTGTGAAAATTGTCAGTTTAGCTTAAAATCAAATAAATAATAATACAATTTAACCAACAGTTTATAATAATAAAAAAAAAACAAGGTACAAAAAAGCACAAAATAGCAAAAGTATCAGCAAATAAGCATCTTTTTGAACAACAAAAAAAAAAAAACATCATCAACAATTTAAAACTAAAAACATGGACAATCAACAGCGAGCAACATTTAAGTCAAACAACAGTCCGACAATCAGGCAGACAGTCCAGTCCAGCAGCAATGCAGCTTTTAAATAGGAATCCAGCAGCAACAGGGGGCCCGGCATGATTTTTTTTAGTGGCTTAAGAAAAACTATGTTTTTATTGTTGGAGGCAAGAGACAGACACACAGCCACACATACATACATTGAAAAGACATAAACACATATACATACTATGATATTTTGTATGTATTTATATTTTTACAATAACCTCATTTGTGTGCATAAAACAAAAGGTGGAAGTTGTTGAAACATTAAGACTCTTAATTTCATTTTTATGGGGACACCCTACTACTCACTTGCAAATTATAAACTTACAACCGGATTTGACCGAAAACTTTTCTCAGAAATTAATTTTCATTAAAGTTACATTTTTTAAGAAAGAAACGTTTTACATGAACGTGCTTTTTATAGTATTTTCAAAAGGTACTTTTATTTTGACAAATTACTTATTTAATAAGGAATATTTTGTAAGACAGGTATCTTTCGCCAGATACTTTACAATACACTTTTTTAAGAGATAAAATTTTCTGAAAAGTACTTAATGAAAACACACATTTTTTTCCAAGTTACTTTATTTAAAAGTCATTATTTTTATATGTAGGATGTTTTTTATAGAGGAATAGAACTTTGAAATGGAATTAAACAAAGATGAATTTATTAAATTTACATGAAATTTACTTTATTTGAAAAATAATCTTCTGTCATTATAATTTAAAAGTGACTTCTGGCATTCACCACCACGGCTGGCTCGGACGTAGTCTAATCTGGATGTCTAATTTTCGATGACATTTGTGGCCGAATATCGGCATTGACGCGGCGTATGCTGGCCTGAGTAAGTACCAGTAATTTATTATATCGTTTCGGAATTATCGGCGTAGAAAAGGGACTTCACATATACCGACTGAAAATAGTCTAGCGGCGTTAAATCACACGCTCTTGGATGCCAATTCACGGGTCCTAAAGGTGAAACTATGCGGTTACCAAACGTTTCATTCAATAAATCAATTGCGACACGAGCTGTGTGACATGTTACGCCGTCCTGTTGAAACCGCAGCTCCTCCTCATCATGTTTGTTCAATTGATGAACGAAAAAGTCAGTAATCGTGGCTCTATGCGGTCACCATTGACTATGAGTGATTTCACGAGACAACAAAGCACACCAAACAGTCAGTCTTTCTTTCTGGATGTATATATTTTAGGAAACTATGAGCCGCAATAGATTCAACGAAATATTGTCCAACTTACACGTTAACGATAATTCGAAAATTCCGCAAGACAATAAAGATCGTCTATTCAAGCTTTGGCCTATGATTGATGAGTTGAATCACTCGTTCCAACAGTTTTATCATGACACAAGATGTCAGTCTCTCTTTCTGAATGTAACGTTGTCCCAACATACAGTTGAGGATTATCATCACTCCAAATGCGGCAGTTTTGCTTAGTGGAGTATCCATTCAAAGTGAGCTTCATCGCTAAACAAAATCGGCTTGTTTTGGTCCCATTCACTGCATCTACGCCTTGCTATGGTGATCGTGTGGCTTCAATTCTAGCACGAGTTGGATTTTGTAAGCACGGAAACCAAGATATTTCTGCAAAATCTTCCATGAATTGGAAGGCAGGATATCAAATTCCTGTGCACGATGCCGGATAGACTGATTGCGGTCTTCCTCTACGCTATGACTTTTTCTGTACGACGTATATGTAGATAGGTATTATCATTTACGTAAACGTGGTGCAAAGATGTTAAAAAGTTAATCGAATTAATTACTCTGATGTACAACGATATTGACCATAAAATGTACGTAGTGTGCGATACGTATTTCGAACTCTTGATTTGGCGCTGTCAGTTGACCGCCTCGTTCTTTCGATTTAACCCTTACCTACCCAGTATGGTTTTGTAACGTAACTGACCAGTAGTGTCCAACGGACTCATTAAAGAAATTAATGATACTTAAAGAAAAACAAAGACAGTATACATTAAAAAAATGTTTTATTGATATTATTTGCTTAGGTATTTTGTTTATTTAACTTTTATTAATTATTTTTTAAACAGATATTACAAATAATTTTTTTAACGAGTGTTCAGAACAGACATTCCGTTTGCATTTCTCGCAGCACTGTTTGGAAGTTCTGAGGGGCAAATGTGACAACGCTTCTTTCGTTTTGAATTAGGTTCAGATGATTGACCAGCTCCTTCATCAATGGTAGGATCAGATGATAGCACATCTTTGATGGCTGCTAAGTGATAGCTCGTTAGCCCTTTCTTGTTCCGTCTTTGTATATGAGGCGTTACCAACTCAATTGCTACTTCTCGCAAAAAAAGTTTTCTTTTCATATTCTTTTTACGTTGGTTTCAAGTGGGATATAAGTTTTTCCATATAACTAGTGATGCGATTCCAACAACATATTCTATATTTTGAAAAAATGCAACAGACCATTTATTGGTTTTGCGTCGAACTGTATACTGATGAACCATTTGATCAAGTGTATCAAGTGTGTATAAATAAAGTGTAGTATAAATTTATTTCAGATTTATTTTTATTGCTAACGTCTATTTTTTTACTATGATGCATCGTAGACAAAAAAATAACAGCACGATTCCTCTTCGGTACATACGATGCCAAAGTTATATTATTAGAAAAACCAAAGACGTTAGATTCGATGTCACGATTTCTGTTGGGTTGAAAAAGTGGGGGTATGCAAGCCTTGTTTTTTCTCATGGTTCCAACTACAGTGAGACCATTTTGTGCTAAGTTTTTTGCAACTTCAAGGCTTGTAAAATAATTGTCAAAGGTAACGTTTCTGTTGGTACGGAAGTATGGCTCACATAGTTGGTTGACTACATTGTATGCCAAATTTTCCGCTCTATTTGGTCCTTCTTTTCCAAGATATGGTATACCAAATAGAGGGTAACTTGTTTTGCTATCACAGATCCACCAAATTTTCATACCATACTTGTCAGGTTTGCTGGGTAGAACTGTTTGAATGACACTCGTCCTCGAAAAGGTACTAGCTGCTCATCAATTGTCAGATTTTCTCCAGGTAAATAAAACTTTTTTAGATTTACAGATTGCCATAGTTCTCTTATAGGTAGGTGCAAGTTTGTCTTTTGACTTTCTGAGAGATCTTGTATTTTTATCATCAAACCTCAAAAACCTCAGTAAAAAAGCAAATCTATTTTTTCCCATTGTGGCGCGAAATATCGGATTTCCAAATAGTGGATCCCAGTACTCTCTAAAATCAACACCGCCCTGTTTGTTGACTCCTATAGTCAACAAAAGACCTATAAATGCCTGCATTTCGATTGTGTCTGTTGGCTTCCATTGACTTTGTAGGACTCTATGCGCTTCAGAACTGGTATATTTCACTATAATTTCTAAAACTTGTTCGTTAAGAAATAGGTTGAAACTGTCTACAGGATCAACTATTTCTTAGTCCGGTGGGAGCACCACCTTATGAATACCACCGCGAATGATGTTGTGCCGAGGAGTTCTGCTATGCTTCTCAGGTTCAGATTTCCATATTGTTCCATCTCTGCCCTTATATGTTGGAACAGACATGTATTCCTGCAGCGGGGCATCATCTTCCTCACTCCATAGCTGTACATCTTCACTTTCAGATGCTGCTTCTGTAGCGGCACTTTCACTTTCGGAGCAGATGTCGACAGCAAAATCCTCATCATCGCTAGGGATTTCACACCTTAAAATATCTTCATTGTCACTTTCAGAAAGGGCACGTTCAATTTCTCCCTGTGTTAGTTTTTTTCTCGCCATTTCTAACAATAAATAATCAAATTTGCTGTTATAAAAACTAATATTGTGACAAAATGCGCTCTGAGATTGATTGATTTATTATAAAAGTAGACAAACAACCTGTTTAGAGAATCAAGAAAAAGCAAAGAATTCAACGCCGTATGAAACTTGGGCGACTCGATTCAAACAATATATTAATGTGTCTATTGGACACTTGTGGGTTGATGCGCTACTATTTTCGTTTATTGATAATAAATTATAAACTATTTATGCTAAAAATATTTTAATTGCGCATTTCTGTTCTCAAGACCATCGAGGTAGAATAGGTAAAACGGGGTTTCTCAAAAATAAATACTTTAGCTTTTATGAGCAATGGAATTCAAAAATGTGTCCGCGAGACACTTGTGGGTTGTTAAGGGTTAACGTCGCTGGATTATTTTTTTATTTTTATTATTTTATAGTTTCTTTCAAAAAGATCAATTTTTATTGTGTATAAATAAGACAATTGCATAGCTTTGCAGGATATCATCAAGTCTACTTAATTCCCTACAAGATTATCTTCACATTTTCTTTTCTTTGACGTTTTTTTTTTTTTTTTTTTGCAATATTTGTTTACTGCGGATAATTTGAAAATTGCATTGACATTAAATTCGACAGCATTTAGGCTGTTTAACAGTTTGTTATTTGCGTTTCTTACATTAAAAATTCCCCAGCTGTCTTGTGGCTGGCGAGATGGTTAGTTGTTTAAGTAGTTGGCAGGAAGGAAAGAAGGCAGCAACCAAACATGTGCAGGCTGGTTGTTAGTCTTTTAACAAACAGAAAATAAAATATACAAAATTTTATTTCTTAAGTAAATTTTAAATTTTACTGTTCAACAAATACGCCTTTTGGCCTCATATACAACCAACAAACATTGATCAAAATTTCTATGCAAAAAAAAAACATAACAAAAATAAAGAGAGATCTCGTTGGTATGTTGAGTTTGTGTTGTCTTTGTGGCAATTAAGTGTAGCATTTAGTGAGTGTGCAAATGCGAGAATACGAATGCAAGAAGTATCTGTATCTGATTTCCATGTGAGCGTTTGCATTTATGTTTGTTGCATTTTTTAAGCGCGCACTCGCTCACTCAGTGGCTGGCTAAATGTCAATTGTGATATATTTCGGCAGATATGTTTAACATGTCAAATAAAACAGCGAAACATACAAATATCTGCGACGGACTTAACGATAAATAAACAAAAACAATTAGACAATCCAACTATTCAACAGTAGCCAGCCACCAGCCGCAGTAGACACTCTCAGTATTCATTCCTTCTTTTTTGTTTTGCACTTTAATTTAATTTAATTTGTGGGCTTTTTTTCTCCCGGTGTGTTAAGTGCTGTTAGAGTTTGATCTTATTTGATTGCTTGCAACAAATTGGCATTAACAAATTGTTTAAGGAAAACTTACACTTTTTGTCTTTCCCACAAATCGAATACGCTTGCGACTTGTTGTTTTAACTGTTGCTGTTAATCTTTTAGATTTTAGTTTTGGTTTTGTTTCGTGTTCAAAGTGAAAACATTTTCTTATTTGCAAATGAGAACGGTAGCAAAACTTTCGTAGACCCATAAATTATTAAGCTGTGCTGTGGTTGATAGCTTAATTTGTAGAATAGCAATGAACACAAATAAAATTGATAAGCAAATTGCCGTCAAGATATCGAGACTAGGTCACTTAGGAAGTGTAAAATTTTTGTAACAGAGTAACTGTGACTACATTATGGAAGGAGGAAGGTCTTTTAATTTTCTGTCACTTTTATAGTTTTTTATTTACAAAATACAAGCGGATTTAGTCAACGGAAGCCTTTTCTGCGGTATAGCAATCTAGTAGAAAGCACTAGACTTGGCAACAAACCGAAAGCGAATTTAGAAAACTTTTCGTTTAATGGCAATCATGATAACTATTGCCCTTAGAGATACGCCTACAAAGGCTCTTTTCGCAATGCTGGGCTGGCTTCCGGCTGATCTGTTGGCTAGGAAGTTAGCACTACGCACTGCGCATGGAAACAACCACCATGGGGTCATGCTAGCATTGTAGAGACCACTGGAATTATCTCTGGTCTCATTGACTATTGCATTCCAAAACCCTCCTTTATTACAATATTTAACTACTATTTATCGGAGGACCTCCCCCTTACACCGCATGGGCCCCACCGAGTGTTCACGGATGGCGCAAAACGGGGCTCCAGGGTTGGCGGAGGTGTCTACATTGAGGAATTCGGGATCAAGATTTCCTTCAGGCTCCCGGACGAATGTAGCATGTTACAAGCCGAAATATCCGCCATCAAAAAGGCAACAAATTGGCTACGGTACTATCGGATAACGAACAGAGTTATTCAAATTATAACCGACAGCAAACCGGCAATAATTGCACTCTCGGGTGTGTATACAACATCCCTAATTACCCTGGAATGTAGGAAGTCACTTAATACAGTGGCTAATCCTTTTAGTGTTACCCTTATATGGATAAGGGGACCCGGGGAAAACATAGGCAACGTCATCGCTGACAATCTGACCAGGAGAGGCACAAAGCTAGTGGCTGTACTTCTGTGGTCTTCCGCTCTTGGCCTGCTGGAAGCGAATTCATGAATTTCTGCAGATGGCACAAACCAGATGGTTTAATGAGCCAACCTGCACCACAGCAAGGACATTATGGCCTCGCCTAGACGTCAACAGAACCAAAAATCTGTTGAAAGTCTCCAAAAACGCAATTGCGCAATCTTGTAGACACAAGAGGGTGGTGTTGGTGAGGTGGTTAGCGCGTTGACTACTAAGCAAACAATGACTTGGGGCCTGGGTTCAAACCCTGGCCAGAGCAAGTCAATTAACATCATTAATTTTTCTAATGTACATTAGTGAGACATTGTATTAATTGTTGTCGGACTATTTAAGTGATGAAGGCACACTGGTCACTAAAAAAAACTGTTCCGACAGCGATTGATGCCGTTTCAAACTAATGTACACAACATCGCCCTCCTTCGTCGGTTAGCAGAAACATCGGCGAAGTAAAACAATTAATAAAATGCCTGCTAATACAGCTTAACAAAGTTAATGCGTCTACTTAACACCAGAGGCGCCTCAACACTGCTAAAAAAAAAATCAACATAACGGGCAAAGCAGAGTTGTAAAAGAGTTAAGCCTTCTAAATTTTCAACCTCTATCTTCTCTACCCTATCCCTCTCCTAAAGTTCCGGCACAATGCATTGCATACGTAGGGGTCATTCCCTGAGTGCTGGTCCTAATTAAAAAAAAAAAAAAAAAAAACAATCACAGGACACTGCACCTTCAGTATCCATGGCAGACGCAGGGGCCTACCATATAATGAATACTGCTCCCTCTATAATGACGAGGAAGAAGAAGAAAGCATCGCACACCTTATATGCCTCTGCCCAGCTATGGAGGATCACCGCCTTCGCTTTCTAGGCAGTAGATCCTGCAATACCCTCTCCGAGTTCTCAGTTGCGGAACTCGGTAGCCTTAGCTCCTTTATCAGGAGCAGTGGATGGTTAGCCCAATAGCGGGTTTCACTGCAAGTCTCACCCCTTGCTTCGCCTTTTCCCACCTGTTTTCTCTGTCCCTCTTTTATCTACTCTTCTTTAGACTCCTCTAATGCTATCCTTCACTACAGGCAACACAACGGACAACATCAGGATCAAGTGAGCTGGAATCTAATCTTCCTCTTACCAGCAGCCTGCTAACCAAACCTTACCTAATAAAATTAAAAAAAAAAAAAACAAACACTATTTTAGCTCATGGTGACCCAAAGGTACCAGCTTTCTTATGCCTTTAGTTGCAATATTTGACTAAAAAAATAAAACTTTTTTAACAATTTGAAGTCTTGGTCCACAAGGGGTTAAATAGTACTTTTGATTCTTTGTTTAACTGAAACTTTGTTATATTCTGTTAAAAATTTATAATCAGGGTGGTTATGAAAACCTATTCAGAATTCCCATTTATTAGAATTGAAAATCGATTCTGGAGGGTTACTCTGTATTGCGATGCGAAAGCAAATGCGATGCGAAAACAATGCAAATAAGATACAAATGCGAACAGTTATATTATCGCATCGCAATAGAGAGTAACCCCCCTGATTTCAATTGGTGTTTACCAAAACCTTGTCACGTATTGTAAAGCCCTTCGCGATATCAGGATTCTTTTGCATGGAATTCCATAAAAATTCGATTTAGTGTTTGCTTTCTATGTTTCCCCTTATTTGGTGTAAAAATTAGTTTTATTTTATTTATGTAAATAGTTTATTTTACAAATGAATGTACGCATGTATGTATATATGCCTGTACATAAATGTATGTATTCCATTTTACTTCGATTTTACACCAATCTTTAAAAGCTTCAAGCAAAAATAAATATAAAACAAAACAATTTTTATGGAAATATTTCTTTTTTATTTAATTAATAAATATTTTATTTTAATTTTATTGTGCGATAATTTTTAACATCTTAAAGCAAAAAATATACACAAAACAAAACAAAAATATTATTCTGGCGGTTGGTAGCTGATCGGATTATTACTGACACCTAATTCTGACATAATTTTGATTCGAACATAATAACGATTTTTGTAACACCAAATCCAATTTATTATCGATTTCAATTCTGATTCTGACAGCAATCAGATTCCAAAGCAACCCTGAATGTTACAAAAAAAAAAATCAATGCGAATCCCGAATCAAGCAGAATAAAATATCGGCAATCCCTTTCAAACAAAAAATTATGTCCATCATTTCAAGGTTTTTATGGAGTATGTATTTAATTCTAGCAGTGATCCACTTAAAATTTAGAGACATGCTGTGTTTTAATTGCTTAGATATGAAAATATTAATAATTTTTTTGCATGGGGTGTAATCCGTTTCCCACTTCCTATCGCTTCAAGATTTCACTGGAAAATTAGGTGTAACCAAATAAAACGGCTTTCACTATTTTAGTTTCTTAGATACGTGAATATTTATAATAACTTTGTATGGGGGTAAACGTTTCCCCCGTCCTATAGCCTTGAGATTTTGCTATAAGTTGTATTTTGTTGTTTTAGTACCACACAGATGTGTTATAGATTAATATGGGAACCTGCCTTTTGGCTTAAGCCCACTGTGCTCTTAATACCATATGAATATACATATGTGTTCACAAGCACTCCTGAGTCACCCCGAGGGTACACAAGTGTGATCTCGAGGGTCATATCAGGTAGCAACTTCTTATGCATGGTCCACTCCCCATCCGTAAGCACCTTAGTTCCAGCTATCTAATCTATTTTATATGTTGTTTACCAACATCGCAGAGAAGCTTTCTTTTGGTAGACCGAAGTCCATCCAGCTACTATCACCAGGCGAGCACCAGTCCTTAAACCAATCCCTCTGCCAGCTTGTGGTAGCAACCACTGCCAACACGTATACACTCGTAGCAGACCTCACCTAACGGTCTCCTGGTCAAGGAATCATGCCACCAACAAGGGTAGTACGATGGTGTCAGCATACTCATATCCATTCTCAAGGAGAAGGAATATGCCAATGCATATCCATCCCCAAGAGGTCAGATATGCATCTCCCAATATCACATCGCAATTGTGTGTCCGCTATAGGAACAACATTCTCTAAGGCCTGGTAGACACTTTTCCGTCCCAGGCTTACCGTGGTACCAGTTTAGGTTACTGGTCAAGCCTCGAAAGAGATCCCCTAAGGATTAACTTTCCATTGACTTTGGTCTTCACCTTTCTACCAGACTAACATAAGCGCAAATCAATATTGGTTGAAAATTGTTTTTGCATCCATTGCAGATTTTGCAGGTCTAGCTTATTTACATATTTTATTATTGAATTGCTGCAAACTGATGAAAATAAGCTAGACTTGAAAGATTTGCAATGATTTCCCTAATAGATTACCTACTTCCTTTATCTACCTTATATGTACATCCCCTGCTCTGTTGTCTCAGAGAGTGGGCAGTAACATATAAGTTTCATTGGTATTTGCAAAAGGTAGTGTCTGAAAACACAATAATCATTTTCCCTAGCAGGCACAGCACCAAGGTGTGGATATCACCTAGATAACAAAACGTACCACACGTGCAAAGAAGTGGGGGGCGTACCACACAGCATTTTATTTCAAGACTTTCAATATCTCACTTGCGCAGATACTTGATTATTAATAATTCCTTTCAGATTTCACTTCAGGTGGTACTTGATTATACGAGTAATCCACATCAAATACGAAAACATTCACTGTTTTAGTTTCTCAGGTATGTGAATATTAATACATATTTACTGTGTATGGGATTTATGTACACATCAATATGATTTATCAAATAATTCTTAATTTATATTCAAAACTAAAACACCCAGCCAACATTTCTTTTATATTTTAGAAAAATTTATTTATTTAAAAGTATGTAATATTATACAAACAAATATAATAAAACTAAAAATTTATTACTGTGTAATGAACACGTGCAAAGTGATCTCCTGCAGGATCTGCATATGAACTATAAATAAACGAATAAATGCCTTGTTGATTAACGTAAATGCAAAGTAATTCAGCCGGTATGTAGTTTGTGTTAAACAGAATGGTCTTTGGTAGGTGTTTTCTTTTCAACACACAAAATGGTATCTTGTTGAAAGGAACATAAAATGTATAAAATGTCCTGCCAACCCTGCAATAATGCAACTTGTTATTTCACTACAACAAAACGCAACTCATGAAAAAGTAGAACGACCATGTTTTTAACAGCACTATCAACACTGTCGATTTATACGGGGCATAAAGTGCAATCTGGCGTCCACCATTGGTGAGGGTGATTTTTTTTTAGAATAAAACACACCATCCTTTTACAGTGCAAATTACACTTTCTACATGAAGTACATACCTTTTTTTGTAGAGAAGAAAGCACCAGTAGTTTTTTAAATGGTTAAGTGATTAACCAGAACTGTTAATACATTTAAATTAATTAAATTATTTTAGTTATTGCTTCTTGTCCTTGTTTAACCAACAAAATTCATATAATTTATTCCTTTCTATTTCTCTCTAATAATTTAAAGCGCGTTCATCTTCTATCATTTTTGTAGCTTCTGTTTTTGGTTTTAGTTTTTGGAATTTCCAAGATTTTCTTTTCATACCAAAAAGGAAAATAAATAAATAGTATTTTCGGTATTAACGAGAAGAAACTCATAAATCAGTTAATGAAATAACAGTAAATTTGCAATCTTATCTATTTTAGATAATAAGTTTTTAGGTTAAACACATTTTACTGCTTCTAAAGAGACCTTTTGCGGACGTCGTGTTGTTGTTGCTGCTGTTGCTATTATTTCTTTTCGTTTTGTCTCTTAGTGTGGTGGTTTTTGGTGGCACAAACAAATTTAATAAATCAATGAATTTAAGGTTGCAACCTGTGTTAAACGTTGAATGCAGCCTACTGCCGCGCCATGCTTTGCTACATGAACCATGATGGCTGCAAATAACATCTAGACTTAATGAAAAGAAAATCTGAAAGCAGAAACATGTTTTTTGTTTCGAGTTTTTTTTTCCTTCTCTATTTATTTTTATTTGTGTTACCCACTATCAAGCAAAATATAAAAAAATATTGGTGTATGACAAAAATCGGAAAAATGGACGGACAGACGGACAAATTGTAAAAGTTGTCTGTAAAAATAAAAATAAAAAAATAGAATCTATATTCAAATATTGGAATCATGTTAGAAGTGACAAACATAAAGGAAACAAAACAATAAACAAATGAATGATTGAAGTAAATTTGAGTGCTGCAGATGATGTTAATGAAGAGAGGAAGGACGACACATTTTTTTTTGCCCCAGCAATTTGTAGTCAATGGTGTCAGCAATACAAAACTATTAAATCTAACATTAGAAATACTACGAAAGCATAGTTTTGACTCATATATTATAGCAACACCAACCAACAACCACTTTAACTAATAACTTGCCTCCAAAAATATGTATGGCTTTCTGTCTGTACATGCAACATTGCCAAAATAGTAAAGCAAACCATAACAAATGAATGATGACACATTTACATATTGTCAGCGGCAGTCAGGCATAACGGACAGACACACTGTTGCAACCAAAATAAGAGACAACAAGAGTTTGCAAAATTATTGTTGTTAGGAAAAAACTCCAAAGCCTATTGGAAAAGTCTTAAGGTGAAAATAGTTTTATTGATCTTAAGCCGCCTTTTTTGGATCTCCCTCTCTCTCTCTCTCTCTACGTTATGGATTACATGTTCATGTTTCCAATTTTTATTATTAAAGCCTGCCTAGTTGTTTGCAACATCGTCCGTCTGTATATTTCATCTCTGGCAGCCGCTCATGAAATTACAACAAAAAAAAAAAAGCTTTGACAATTGTCAAAATTTATGGCTTTACAAGCATATGACAGTGATAATTGTATGGATGTTTTTTTCCGCTTAAAAAATTTATTCTTCACCTTTTTTTTTTTTTTTTTTTTTGAATGGGTCTGTTGGTCTAGTATTTGTTTTTAACACTTTTTTTTTTCTTTTTGTTGGAATTTTTCTTTATCTCTTCTTTTTTTTCAGTTTTGGTGTTTGGTTTTTGCCTAAAAAGCTATCAAATGCATCAGGTCTGGTCTGGTGTATTGATGATGGTGTGTTTGTGTGCGTGAGTTTCTTAACTATTTCGTTTTGAATTTCTAATTTTTAGATTTTCTTTCTTTCGTTGGTTGGCGCAGAGGTGGTTCCAGAGCTATTAATCATTTGAAAGTTAAATTTATGTTTACGATTTCTAAATGATAGTAGTGCGCTTTATTTAAAATAAATAGATGGATTTCTTTACAACTAGTTATTAAATATTAATTTTTAGTTTAATTCAAAAATTAATACAGATGATTCTAAAATATTTCTGTGTGCTTACAGACAGACAGACCATGCATGGTTGGTGTCAATGATATCAATAATCTGGTTAGAAATGCAGACATTAGAAGAGCTTAGAAATGATTCCTTATCACTAGTCAAGATGATGAAGAAGAGAAAAAAATAGACACATAACACCTCTTAATGAAGAAATTATTATTGGGAGTAGAAATAGAAATCCGCTGCACGGTGGTTCATGGTGTAAGAAAATCGTATTTTTTTTTTTTATCTCTAGTTTGATTATTTTCAAAATAATGCGTATCCTCTCTCTGATTACGAAACAGTTTATTTTATCATACAATTTCAAAACAAATTGAAATTCTAAAATTATATTTCTATAAAAAGTTATTTGGTTTTTTTCTGAGATGTCCAGTTAATCGATGCTGTTCCTCAAACTTTGTTGCGAAATATTGGTTTCAGTTAATCAAATTATCTTTCCATTTTTGACCTTGAGTTCGAAAAAGCCCTTGTAATCTAATATATAAAAATCTCGTATAACGAGATTACGGGCGAAGCCGGTCCAATCATATAGTTTTATTATAATTTTTTTTAGGCTTAATTTCGTTTGGTGCTACCGCCAACTCAACAGAAGAAAATATTTTATCATGTTTGAAAAGTTTTCAAACTCGTATGATTATACAAAAGCTGTCAATCAATCAAATGAGAATTACAAACGAAAAATCATTCACCCTTATTCAATTTGGCAGCGTCAATGCAACAGAACATCGTTTTGTATCCCTTGTTTAAATCGGTATTTTGAATGTCAACATTAAAAGTAATCGATTACTGTCAACATATTTTTTGTATTCTATAAAAAAAATGTGACGGCTACATTGCATTATATTGACTCTGATTTTGTAGTCGGTGCTTTTGGTGATGACAAAAATTGGTTTTCTCTTATTTTTTTTATTTTTAATCGAAAATAATAAATAAATTATCTGGCCCTATAATTTTTATATGGGATCCGTCCATGCACCCAATTACACCCGCGAAATCCGTTTTTTCAATAAAACTTAATTTATCTTCGGTTTTTTTTAGCATTTTTCATTTGAAATTTGATCCATTGTGAGCAAACTTTAATTTCCAAAACATCTAGAATTTCGGCCAAAATTTTCGACACAACAGGCTGTGATAATCCGAAATTAAAACCGTTACCCACACTCAGCTGGTATGATTCTTGCGGTAAAAATCGTACAGTTACTGATAGTTTGATGGTGTTTGGAATAAAAGTTGATCTGTCCCCACTTTTCAAATGTGGACCAAACAGACAAAGGACTTGTGTAGAAAATTTGTATGGGAATCATTCAAAAATGTGAGTGTTTTTCATACAAATTTTCTACTCAAACCAATTGTTTAAATTATAGAAACGGCACAATAATCTCCAGAATATATTTATGTAAATGCTTCTTGGTTCAGCCGAAAATAACTTAAGAACTTTTAGAGAAACCACAAAGTGTGCAACTTGCAATTATAAGACTTTAAATTTACCACTTACTTATCATCTGGCAAAGATGTTCGATTTCTACCTGAGTAGTCTTCTTTGCATTTTTAAATATTTTTTTCTTCATGATTACAATTGGAATTTGACACGGGAATGAAAAACATTTTATAGCAACATATTTTCTACCAAAAATTTTAATAAAAATTGTAAGCCATTGGTGCCCAGGCCCTATGCTCTTCATGCTCATTTGTTTTTGTAATACTCTTGGCAACCTCAATGCGAAATACACAAACAATTTTGTCTTATTATTTTTTTTTTTTGTCGTTCTTCACTGTATATACGCAAGAAGGAAGCAACAACACTTTCGTATGCTTTGCTGGTAAACATTGACGACAGCGATCATCAATGTACATTTTGTTTTTGTTTAACGTATGATATGAAATAAATATGTATATGAAATATATTTTTTGTGTTGTTTTCTTTGCATGTATTTGTTTTTACAACAAAAAATTTTGAATAGAAATTTGTTTTTCTTTAAATGTATTGGTGTTTGCTCTTTCATAAGGAACTTGTGGGCACCGCGGTTGTAAACAAAACAAATAAGCTGTGTCGAGTATTAAATATCTTCATAACAATTATCGATAAACAGTCAACGTCACCACAACATAGTTACAGAATATAAAATTAGTGTTGACGCGGTGTTGAAGTTGACTAAAAGTGATGTTGACTAAAAAATGATGACGACATTGACGCCGCCAAGTAGAATAAGGGTGATTATTTATTCTTGAAAATATCTCGAATGAATTGTTCTGTAAAAATTTATTTTTTTTTTATTAAATGTTATGAATAGTGCACCAGACACTATGTAGGAATTCTGAATATATTGACTGTCAACCAAAAATTAAATTACAGTTAAAAATTTTAAGGAAATACTCCTACAACTGGTAGAAAGTCACTTTTTGATCTTTTCAAAATACTATGGAATTTCTGTACGCAACTGAACATGCCTATTACACAGATCTCGCTTCGCTCACTTTAACAACATAAGGATCAGAGATAAGGAGATATAACTTGAACACACACACACACACACATACAATTTTAATTGCTAACAAAACAAAATACAAAACAAAATACCAAACTCTAAATTTATATCAAACAATATGCCACAAAAGTTTTATTGGTTTTCTTTGCATTTTTTCGCTTTAAAATTATATTTTTCACATGTATGCAAAATAACATGATCGGTATGTTGGCTGTTTATTTATTTTTTTTTCTTCTTTATTTCAAACTAAAATTATTTAAACAGAAAAAAAAACAGCAACATACAAACCATTAAACAATTTAAGCCCTTCAGGTTTAAATATTGCTGGCGTCAGGGAAAACATGTGGATTCATGTTTAGCAAAAGCTCCACTCAGCCATTAACTAAAAAGGTTAATTAAAACAAAACTTTTCATAATGTTTTTCTTAGTTAGTTTGGGGTCTGAATGTCCCAAAAATAATAATAATAAAAAAAAAAAAAACATATACGAGGCACAATAAATTGTGCAACATTGTTGAAACGATTTAAATAACTTTTCTAAAATGGCCAAAAGCTTTTAAAGAAACATAGAGTCGAGTCAATCTATTGGTTTTGCTGCTGCTTTTGCTTATGCCAGCCGAAATATTCACAACTAATATTGGTTCCTTTTGGCAATGTTTAATACCCCAAACTTCCTTTTTTGGGTTGTTGGACATCAAAATGTTGTTAGTGTGTTCACTGGTTCGTTGGTTAGGTTGGTTCCTTGGTTATTTGGTTGTGAGTGCTTACTTGATGGTTGATTGGTTCGTTGGTTCGATGCTTGTTTTCGTTAGCATGGGAAAATTATGCAAATTTTTTGGAAAATATAATAAAAAAAAATGTACATATAGACTGTGGCAACGCACGTTTAAGTAATTAACACTAGATGTGTTTTCCTTTTTGTTGAACAACATATTGCACTTTTTTTATTTTGTGTGAGTACCCAGCAGAATATGTGTGCATATTTTTCCAAGTGAAGGCTTTGCTGGTTGTGAGTGTCCAAATAAAGCATTTTAAATAGGGATACAATCGTTGAGGTACCAATTTAGCGTGAACCACATCAGAGTTTATGAACCATATACGGCTACTTTATGTTTGCCAATACTTCACCAAGGATTTAGTTAAAACAACATATTGTTTTGGAATTCCTTCCATTTCCTTAATTGGAACTTCGAGCGAGGGTGTACTATTGTCTACCCTAATTGGTTACAAATTTCATTTGTAATCATATTTTTTGACAATTCTTTTCATACAATAAAAACATGGTTGAGACAACCATAATTTAATATTGCTGCAGTCTCATAATATTATTATCAAATCAAAGTAATAATTCAAATTAATTATGTACGAGTATATTAAATTTTTAAATACAAAAATAATATGGTTCGAAACAAGCATAATTTTGATCATATTTCTATTAAACCTCATCATGATTCTCGTTATCTAAAATTGTGTATATTTTTAAGTTAAAATAAAAAATAGAATACAAATTTATTTTGTCTTGAATATTAATAATTTTTTTAATGGCAACGTTGAATAAAACATTTTTAAAAGAAAATGTCAGCCACAATATAATTGCAATTAAATTAGCTTAGAATATTGTGGGGCAAAGAAAATATTTTATAACACAATAATTCTATTGTTGTACAATAATTTAACTTTGGTTGTCAATTTCAATCATGTTTAAACTTTTACGAATACAAATAAAAAGATGATCAAAATGTAAAGATTAGTTTGGTTGTTAATGGCAACCTAATAAAGCGCCATCATACATTTTGCAACAATCATTTTATACCCAAAATCATATGTTGTCGCAATCGCGTGCTTTTAAATATTTAAACTAATTTCAGTTGAATTTATAATTGAATCAATGCCATCGAGATTAACATCGTTTAAGAGACAAAGCAAAGTTTTTAACAACTAAGGAAAAGTTACTGCCTGTTCGCCAATATCGAAGAAGTTCTTTCTTTCGAACAATTACATTTGAAACAAAAACAAATTCAAAAATTTGCTCGAAAGAAAGAACTTCTTCGATATCGGCGAACAGGCACTTAATGAACTTTAAAAAAAAAAAAATATGTGTCTGCTCAGCCAGGTTGTGATCTCTTTAAGGAAAGATAAGCTTTTGTACAGAGAGCGAGAGAAAGAGACTTTTTATTATTAAAAGGAACATTAGATGTAAAATAAAAGTTTTGGCTATTTTAGAAATATCATAGCCCAACACACAAACACATCTTTCACTTAAGGATCTTCTTATTGAAAAACCATAATACGTTTCTGCGGTGGCTATAAACATGTGGAAATTTATGCTTCACTCAATTAGTATTGAGTCCTAACTTACGGTTTTTAAATCTATATTTACGTGAGAGTTTTACTCAGGTGGACGAAAGGACCTTAATTATTTAACTCTACAATTTAGATTTAGAACAACAACTCCAGCCAATTTAATTTCATTCTATATAAGTTGGGTTATTTCTAATCAGATAAAGATATCCTTAGCATCTATTCCGTGACTAAAAAATAATTATTTTAAAAGCTTAATGCGGTCAGGACAATGCACTCCGGCATTAAATGTCCGGCATGTCTGACTTAGATCATTTTGGAAATACCGTGATGGTTGTAATTTCACGCCACCTGATAATGGATAATATTTTCAAATTCCTGATCATACTATAGTAATCCTCAAGGTATTGGTTTTTTTCTAACTGATCAAAATTGAAGAGTCACAATATTTTTTGTTGGTCGAGAGGGTTGAAGAAAAAATTGTTAACAGAAATTCCACAATGTATAGATTTTTTCCAAATCAAAAATATTTATTGAAAGTATGTATTGTAATTTCGCCTCTCTGCAATCTCTTTTTGAGCACGTCCATTGATCCCAACCAATCAGTTTATATATTGCTTTAATAAGATATCTCTACGGTTTTTTTTTTTCATAGAGAAAATCTTATTGATTCTATTAGGCATTTTTGGCTCTGTGTTGCCTCTCCGAATGCAACAGTTTTGTTTACTGAAACATATTCAGTAAAATCAATTAGTATCCAGTGATTTTGTTTTTCTACATTTTTTCGGCAATTTTTTTAATAAATTTGATTTAATTTTTATTTTATATCTCCAACAGACGCAATACATTTATTTACTCTTTTGATTTGAAGGACCAGAAAAGTCCTTTAAAAAATTATAATCTAATCATGTTTCAGCAATTTACTGCCTGTTCCACGATATGGTTTCTTTTTTTCGCACGATTACATTTAAAACAAAAATAAGTTGTGAAATTTTGTTTTTTTTAAACAAAAAAAAAAAAAAAAAAAAAAAAAAGGAGGAAACTCGGTCGCCATCTCCCTCTCTCAGCTAATTAATGTTTTTCATAACAAAGCCTAGAGCAAATAATCCGAAGATCGAAGCAAAAGCCCATCACATCAACAGCGATGAAAACCATAAATAAACAATTTGTTTTAGTGACACCAACTAAATAAACCACATACCATTTATGCTGCAACATGGGTCCTTTGATAAGAAAATTGATGGAAAAAAAAATATTTTGGAATATAATAAAAAATAACGAAAACATTTGCTCACATTATTTTATGACCAAATTTGACCAACATTTCTGTTTCGTTTGTTTTCAAATAAAAAGAAATTAATGAAAAAAAAAATTTCCTTTAAAATAAGAAAAACTTTCACTATTTTTCTACGAGGCTCATTTTTAATGTCATCTTTAGGTGCCCTGACACATTGTTTTTCGGTTGTTGTTATTGTGGCTTAGTTACCACTTGTGATATCAAAAAAAAAAAAAAAAAAACATACACATACACATACACATACACATCCACATACATGCATACTTGCATACTTGCGACATGCCACAGTTTTGTTTGATTTTATTATTCAGCACTGTATCCTCTTAACATACGAATTTTATTTGTTTTAGAAACACAAAATATTTGCCAAATTTATCTTAAAAGTGGTGCGGTCGTGGGGGAGGGGAGGGGATAAAACAGTGTAACAAAAGTACAAGAGAAATAAAAGCAAACAAACTTGCAGTGGGTTAAAGCGAATTTGTTTTTATTTTATTTTGTTGACTGTTTTATTTTTTGTGTGGCTCATTTGGGTTTTGGCCAACAAACATGACAAACATCATTGTGGTTTCTGAGAAATATTTAAAAAAAAGCAACAACAAAAAAATAAATGACGATTCACGAATTTCATGTTTAACATTAGGTGGCGGTTAAATGTAGAAGCTTGAAGTTTTTTTTCTTCCTTCTACCAATTATTATACATGAAACCTTTTTGGTGAAAAAAAAACACAACATAAAACATTGCACACACTCCTTGCAGCCAGCAACACATATCCATGCTGTGTATGCATGAACATATGTATCTGTGTGTGTGTGTTTGTGTCATGTTACACACACAGTTAGCAGTGGACAATGTTTTATTACTCGTTCATGCAACGGCGACATTAAGGGAACAAACATTGTTCAACAAGTATGCTGGCATATGTACTTACATCCAGTAGGTATATATTTCGAGCGACTCTGTACTTGCAGCTTAAAACAAGAGTTGTTGCAACAACAAGGTGTTACTTAGGGCAGCAGACAAAATAGAAAATATTTCTGGTATCAATTGTTTATTTTTTTTGGTTTAATAAATAAATAAACTAAAATTTTCAACACGAAATGAAAAGCAAAATAAGGAGAAAAGGTTTACGGAAATGTGTGTAGTGTGTTTTTCGGAAGGATTATATAGAATTCTTCAGAATCACAATATTGCTACAATGATTTTCCATTGAATTTCTATATTAAGAGATCTGATAAATTGGAAAGAGGCAGTTGATTCCAACATTTTAAAATCGATAACTATTTACAAGACAATTTGTGACAAGACAAGTTATGACTGTGCCGGTACGCATACAAAAAAAAACTCTTTTCTAAATAAAGTATTTTAGGATTACTTTAGGTAAGTAAGTTGTAAGTTGTAAGTTGTTTTTAATCCGAAAAATCCCTAAATGATTTGAATTATTTTCAAAAGGGATTAAACACTTTTTCAACTGCCTCTGTGTTGTTGCATTTTATTTGCCGATTTTAATTTGCTAACGTGGCTAAGTTGTCTATGACGGATGTGTTACAATCATGTGAGTTCTATGTTCAATACCAACAATGGTCATAAATAAATTTAAAACTGATATGATTGAAATTTGGTTTAGCTAAACTATCAACTTTCTTATTCACAAACGATTGTTAAAGTTAAAGTGCTTAATAAAACCGGTTTTCCCATACAAAAATAACCCCTTAAGACCACAATAACCTTAGTAATCTTTTAGGTGAGTTCCAGGATAAAAATGAACATTAATGCCGAAGGATCGATTCAAGTGAATGCGACATAATTGATTTTAGGTAAAAGAAATGAGTTCAGCTTTTAATGGGAAGCATGATGATATTGGACGTGAAAAACTTTTGCAATTTATAGGTTCACAATATTTATATGATACGCACAAAGTATATATGAGCGGGAGCCGTACAGATAGATAAGTTCAATTAGCCATGTCCTTCTGTCCAGTAGTCAGTCAGTCCGTATGTGAAATGGGTTTTCCGAAGCCCCCAGGAGTGTTGGAGACTTGGATCTTAGACTGATATGCAAGCATTTGTGTTAAAATGATTCTGTATTGAAAATCAGCAAAAATATCCATTCTGATATTTAATTAAATATACACAAATATGCATGTACATGTGTATACAACCATTTCAGAAATAAATTTATGAATATATGACGGTGCCCCACTATTTCATCTTAAATCATCGGAATTAGAATTCAACACACTGTAGCAGAGGTTGGTGTTGGCTGAAGTGGTTAGCGCGTTGTCTACTAAGCAAACAATGACTTGGGGCCTGGGTTAAAACCCTGGCCAATTCTCTTATGTAAAGGGTGTTTTTTATAGAGTGTCACAACTTTGAGTTGGCATCGCTGCTTTATTTGAGCACCCATTTAACACCTAATAATTGCTTTTTGTTTAGTTTGCTTTGAAATTTCATTATGAATCGAGTTACAACAGAGCAACGCGTGCAAATTTTTGAAATTTTTAATAAAAATAATTGTCAAACTCATAGTGCAACGGGCGCTATAATTGATTTACTCAAAGAAATTTTAGATGAAAAAATAATTTCACGTAATGGCCCAATTAATTGGCCACCAAGATCGTGTGATTTAACCCCATTATATTATTTTCTTTGTTAAATCGCTTGTCTACGTCGATAAATGATGCGAAAAGTTGTTGGAAATTGGTGTTCCAGATTGCGATAAATACGGCCACATGGCAGAAATCATATTTAAACATTAATTTCATAAAATTTTCTTTTAAATAAAGCCCGTTTCATTGATATTAAACAAATATTTCCTTGATTTATTATGATTTAAACTTGTGTCACTCTAAAAAAACCACTCTTTACATTAGTGCGACCTTGTATTAATTGTTGTCGGACTATTTAAGTGATGAAGGCATATCACTGGTTACTAAAAAACTGTTCCGACAGCGATTGATGCTGTTCCAAGCTAATGTACACAACATCGCCGTCCTTCGTCGGTTAGCAGAAACATCGGGAAATAAAACAATTAATAAAAATGCCCGCTTATACAGTTAATGCGTCTACTTAACTCCAGAGGCGCCTCAACACTGCTATAAAAATTAACATAGTGCGCAAAGCAGAGTTGTAAAAGAGTTACGCCTTCTAAATTTTTAACAGCTATCTTCTCTGCTCTATCCCTCTCCATGAGTTCAGGCATAATGCATTGCATAAGTCAGGGATGGAAGCGATCAGGAAATTTCGTTTGGAAGAGAAAAAAACAGGGGTATGATTGGCGAACATTTGGGATTATTGTTTTTCTGCTTAGTGGCTCTACAACTAAAACTTAATACGACTCCCTGACACTACCGGGACTGCAAGACTAAATATTTAAGCAAGTCAAATGTGGTATATATATTCTCTTTCTTTTCGAAGTTACTTTTGCTTGAAATATTGGTGCAATTCACTCTGAAAACTCGTTTTTAAGACCGTAAATATTTTTTCCCTCATGCAACAAATTTTACACTTCCCTTGCCAAGTGCGTTGTAGTAAATTTATGCAAATAAATAAAATAAAAACCCTACAACTTAAAAATTTTAAACAAACACTCTCATAAAATATTCTAAAAACAAAACACACTAAAGAATTAATGCATATAGTTTTTTTGTTTTTTTTTTTTATTTTTTGGGTTGCCTGAACAACATTCAGTGTTGGAGAAAAGGCAACTACGACATTGATTAATGATAAATTAAGTGAAACACTTTTAAAATGACAAACACTCACCACTTTGCTCACTAAATCTACTTATTTATCAAATGAACAAGCATATAAAAACCTCCAATAAATGCTTCAATAATAAAAGAATGAACTTCAAGAGCTGCGCGCTTATTGTTATTAATAAATAGAAGACAGCACGCCATCGTATAAACAAAAATCTCTATTATAAAATGAAATAAAATAGCTGTTTTCCTTTTGTCTTCATTCATTCATTTTCTGTACAAAAAGGGTCACTCTCTCTGTGCTAAACCGTAAATGACACAACAACGATATTGGGAGCAGCGCAGGAAGAAGGCATGCAAACAAACTAAACTTGAAGAATACAGATTTCAGATCCAGCAGCATTAATCTCTCACAAAACGAACTTAAATGAAAAAAGAAAAAATAATAATAATAATAATGATGACAATTCATCAATTGTTCCATGTCATTCAACGCATTTAACAGAAAAATAAACATTGAATTAAAACTGAAATTGAAAATAAAACATAAATAAATAGTGCTGGTATTCTAGACTTAAATGATCAGTGCAAAAAAAAAAAAGCAAAACAAAAAAGTACGACGATACTCGAAGCACTCTGCCGCATTTTTGTAAGTGAATAAAATTCAATTTAATTTAGTTTTAACAATAAACAAGAATTTTTCAACTCAATTCAAAGTGCAAGAAATGAAGTATTGAATTCTTTTTATTTATTTTCCGTTTTTGTACAAACTTTTTATGGGTTGCAATTCTATTCAAAAGTACGAAAGAAGAATATAAAGAAAACAGCCCATAGTAAGTTAACGATCGATCTGTCAGCAACAATAAAAGATCCCTGCTTACACTCTCAACCTTAACAATTGCAACTTTTCAATAGCGCAATTTAAAGAATGAAGGGCAAAAATTACACTAGTAAAGAAAAATGCACTGAAACAAATTATGTACGCAGGTATATATATATTTTTTTAAGTTGTACATGGCTAAGATTTCTGAGATTTGAGATGTATTTTAGGAAAACATTTACTTCAACTCGTTTTGTTAAGAGTCCCCGCATAGATTTTGTATTGCACGGCTGGATTATTTCATTTGAGCACGTACTTTTTTAAGGGCTGAAA